>CM067063.1:40097195-40597195 GCA_033980235.1 Diadema setosum
GTGTAAGAAAGAGAAGATGATAACCATTGAGTCAAGATATGTAGAAAATGATTTATCGAAGAGACGATAATCTCCTGGAGACGATTTCAGAGCGTTATTTCAACTAGAAAATTAATAAAAGTAAAACAGATAAATCGAAGCATCACATCGACACAAGTTTTTTAGTAATTGGTCCAAAGAAGTCATCTTATACGGCTCCCTCTGAAATCCTAAAGGGCCTACTTGCTGATCACATGATTAAGAAACGGCTTAGGTGGTATTTCATTATGCATTCTGTGCAGAAATAAGAGGAACCATTTTTGGAGCATTCGTAACAAAATATTGTGACCTGTCCTATTTGTTTCTTTTCTATTCATTATTCTATTGTGCATGTAAGTGTGTTTATAGTTGACTTTGTATGACAGTAGCGACTGTTGTGACATGGGCACCGTTTCATAAAAGTTGTCAGTCTCTGACAATGTCAGTAAAATCCTTGATTTATTGGATGAGAAGCTCTGGTCACTGAGTGTTATTACGGTGATAGTCAGAAGTTAATACCTTGGCAGGGCTGACAACTTTCATGAAACGGTACCATGGGCTCTCACAATTTGTGTATTCCATAATGATATATGTATTACTCGAATCACTTTATTCTTACATTGGAACACTTACCCAGGCACTCCCCTAGTAGAGGATTCCATTCCTCGTTGTGACAAGTTACCATATCCGGTCCAGTCAGCGTGTAGCCATCGTCGCACGTGATCTCGATCCGGACACCTTCATGTAGAGTGGAGTCACCTGGCAGTGTGGCCTGCCCTTGATTTATCGCTGGCAGTGTACAATTTCCTGTGACAAAAACAATATCAAGACAGCACGTTTCTACAAGTCACCTTTATTTCCCTTGCCCTTTTGTAAAATATTACTGAATAAAGGAGGACAGAATGTCCACCATCTGTCCAGGGATTTGGGAGTAAAGTGTAATGTCATACCCATTATCTATTTATTTATGTAATCATTTATTTATTCATTTATTCATTTATTTAGTTATTTTGCAATACCGATGATTATAGTGTCAATCGAACACTATTCAACAGAAATTGCCTGTACTGAATTATAGAAAATCTAGCTGAAACTTTCTGTCTTTTCTGTCTGCCTCTCTATCTCTTTTTAGTAATTTACAATAAGAATATTGTATGGATGGATGGAAAGTATTAGAGCTTTGATAAAACTGTAGCGAGGTTGCCTAAATACCTGAACACACGGGGATATCCTCGGGCTGCCACGATCCACTGCCCGTGCACACAGCCATGCTAGTTCCATCGAGATAGAGTCCCACATCGCAGGAGTACGTTAATACCGAGTAAAGGGAGTTGGAGTCGTCAGGAATTACAGTCCCTCTGTCCGGTGATACAGCAACAGAGCAATTTGACTCTGGGGATTAGAAGACGTAAAGGGGGAAATGTTGTTAATAATCTGCGTTTTTTTTTTCTATCGTCGTATCTGTTTTAAATAAAGTCGCTGTAATATTGATATCATGTGGGATTGTGTGTGGGTGGGGGTTGTGGTTATGTCTCACGTTACTATTATCAGTTTCCTTAACATTCTTTTTTTTTTGGGGGGGGGTATACAGCATGTGAGGCAGTGTTGAAAAATTATTTATTATAAATTATATCAGTGACTTTGGGGTCTTTAAAATAACAAAGCTTATATTTGAAAGTATACGAATGATTCTTCATGTTAAAAAAAAAAGTAAAATGTGTTCGTTCAATATTAGCTGAGAATCGATTGTAAACCATAATGTATTTCACTTGATCGCTTTTCCAAAGCCGAAATTATCAAATAATAAATCAATATTTACATGTTCTTGCTTTTGTTCTTTTTTTTTTGGTGGAATTATGTATGTTTGTGTATTTGTTTTGTGGGATGGGGGTTCGAATGATCCCCTCCATCTTCCAATCCTCTCCCTGATAAAGATCATGTAGTTATGGGTCTGATTTGTTCACGATACTGTCCCTGTAGGTAAATTGTCTCAATAGCTTCTTCTCTTTCTTTAGCATTTACTGATATTTTTAATCACTTCTATCGCTTTCTCAATCTCTACTTATTAACAAATTTGAATTGAAAACAAAATACTGTATGATGTCTTCGATCGTTCAATTCTTACTCTTATATCTCCTTTTTGTGTTTCAAAATTGTCTTTGTATTGTCTTCATTTCTTTGTTTTTTTTTCATTTCATTTTCATATCCTCTTCTCATCAAATTGTACTTCTTTGTTTTTCTTTTGCCAGTCATCATTTATGAATTTCTTTGAGGCATTGTGCATTCTGCTGTCATGAATTACATTCGTCTACAAAAATTATTTCTTCTTTTACATCTTGCTTCCTTCCCTTCAATCAATTTCGTTATTCATTTTTTTTTATTCGATTTTAAATTCCATTCTTTTTCTATTACGTCAATGTGCCTAGTGAATCGCCATTCCTATTCTATTCTTTTCTGCATTTCGTGGGCCTTTTTTTGGGGACAACCCCTTTTGGCCAATCGTTTCTTTTGTAAGAATCTTTGTTGTTGCCATTGTTGTCAGCTAGGTCTTCTTTCATATAACGCAACTTTCTGGGACAACAAAATGAAGGGGCTGCAGCCCAACGCCCCCCCCCCCCATCAAACATTTGAGGTACAGGAAATATGTTTGTGCTCATGATACATGGCCTCACGTAATACCCTATCAAGAGACAAAGTCACAACAATCGTATTCCCTTTGATCCCATATATATATATATATATATATATATATATATATATAATTTCACACACTTGTACAACAAACAGCTCAGATTTACATGTTTGTCATGTTTGAATAAATTCTGAGTTGACCTTTGTTTAATACTCTTTATCATACATGTCATATAGTGTCGTTTCCTGTCCGGGCAATTACCCCCAGAGGGCAATTGCCCCCCCCCCCCCCCCCCGGCTAAATACTGGTTAGTGGTAAGGTTAGAGTAAAGATTAGGGTTAGGGTTAGGTTTAGGGTTAGAAGTTTGGGTTAGGGTTAAGATTAGGTTCAGGATTAGGATTAGGGCCGGGGGAAGTATGCAGGGTAATTGCCCAGGGGGTAATTGCCCTTACTTAGACCCATGTAAAAAAAAAAAAAAAAAAAAATACACCCGATAAAATCTGGTCAGCGTTGAAATTAATTTTCAGATCACTCAAAAAAAGGATGGCAGCATCAAACCTAAATGATAATGGACATAAATGAAAAAAATGATTTTTTTTTTTTTCACCCCGGAAAATTGCTTCAGTTTGCTTCTTTCATTTTATGTTATTTTTTAATATAAATATTGTGCTAATGAGAACAATATTCCACCAGACGTAACACTGGGTGTCAGAATTATGAATACAATGGTGTTCACTGCTAATGACAACCTCATGGCCTAAGATAGGGTTCACAACAGCTCAAGAGAGAACGAATAAACTAAAATAGCGAAAGCCAATAGATTATGCTGTTATAGTAATGGTTATTGTGGAGATGTGATTACCTTCGCAGGTTGGTCTTCCGGACTCAAATGACCAATATCCATCGGTACATATCCCAAGATTTGGGTCACCGTACAGGTTTCCCGAGCATGTTACGTTAGCCTCTATTCCTTCATCGTAAACTCTCTCGTCAGGATAGAAAGTCCGTCGTCCGTCGCCATAAATATCAGGTTCTCCGCAAGCTGTTAGAAATATAAAACATCACTGAATTCACACTCAATCCAACTAAATGATCGCATACGTAAATGTACGTATTGAAAATTCCAGATCAAACACCAGATAATTTTGCCCTTTTGCAATTCATATAGCAGATCAGAGAGAAATTATGGACATTTTACTCTGTGGGATACAAGTCTCACTGCGTTTGTAGTCATATTAAATGGAATCGAACGGATATAACTCGATTTTTTGAGGAATTAATACACACATATATATATAATGAGAAAGGAAGGAGAAAAAGAAACTGAAGGGATAAATGCTTTGTGGTTATTGTATTTGGTTTATTTTCTTGTTTATCAAAATAGATTTGATTATCCGATTAAACTGTGACTTACTCGTGACTGATTTAACGCATAAGTTATACATGGAAACCCTGTATAGATGCATATGTTACAAACTCCAAATCTATATTCGTAGTGAAATCTCCTTAAGGAACTAAAGAATATTACATTTAATTTGCAGGATGGAACTAAAAATTCATAGGAAGGAAAATAAGAAAGTAAGCAACATAACAACTTGCGCTTTTCGTTCACAGTAACTTAGCCGGAGGCGAGGGGAGAAAACAGACAAAAAAAAAAAAAAAATGTGCATCATCTTAACAAACAAAGATAAGCAACCGAATGTTTCTCTCCCTACTCCCTCTCTTTCCTCTTTCTTTCTTTCTTTCTTTCTTTCTTTCTTTTTTTCTTTGTGATCCTCATTAAAATCCTCATCAAAACAAATCCTTGTTATACTCTTTCTCACGTTCTAATGAACTTATAGTTAGCCATATATATACAAAATTCAGCCGCAAGGCTTACGCAAAAGGAAATTTGATCATATAACTCCCATTCTTCGTAGTCTTCATTGGTTGCCCATAAGAGCTCTTATCAGATTTAAGAGTTTGACCCTCGTTTTCAAATGTTTTCATGGAAATGATTCTGCATATGTCGGTGAACTCATCAAGCCATATCATCCTGGTCGTAATCTGCGCTCTAAAAAAAAAAAAAAAAAAAAAAAAAAAAAAAAAAAAAAGAACTCCTCTCTGAAATAAGTGTAAGATCTAAGACATTTGGTGATAGGGCTTTTGGAAAATTGGCACCATCATTATGGAATAACCTCCCTCTCAGTATTGGAGCCATTACACATTTTGATAAATTCAAATCTGTGTTAAAAACTCACCTTCTTGATAATTGTTGATTACATGTTTGAATAGAGAAAGATGTGATAGATTTTGTGTTCATCACTTTTGTACACGCATAGAGACTATCTTATGGTAATTTCTAAGAACGGACTATTATCATTATTATTATTGTTATTATTATTATCATTATTACTATTATTGTCATTATTATTATTATTATTATAATCACTATTGTTATTATAGATATATACATATTCTCTAGACAAATGCCAAGACTGCTAAAAATTAAAACTCATTTTTTTTTTTGTTCAAATAAGTATAGGGGATGCATAGGGGTTGCACTGTAAACTGTCTCCTAATGTGGTTTTGCCCAATACTATATACAAATCTCTTATTCAAAATGGGAACAGTATAGTCTACAGAGCAGAAAAAATTACATGCAAATTTCTTAAGAAGTTGTAAAGAGTGTGCCTTACAGTCGGTCAGTTCCCCAAATATCAGCAAATATATTTGTATACTGTAATCGTTATAGCTACAAATTAAATACACGTATATACATATATATATATATATATATATATATATATATATATATATATATATGTATATTTACTGTATATACTGTATATATGTTGTTGTTTTTTTGTCATTTGAGGAATGCTAAAACTACAAACTTCCGTGTGTTTCTCATCCTTGTATGATACACAAATGACATTGACAAAGAATACTGCGCCTTTACAGTACGTCCCCCCAAAAAAAAAAATCAAAAAAATTACAAACTGTCTATATGCTACTTCTGGGTCTTAAAATACCTCTTAGTGTTTAGTGCTTAAAAATTTTGACCAAGTGGTGACTGAAATATGTGGATTTTTGTAAAGCATGTCATGGGTCTGGTTCTTCTAACTTTTACTTGGATGCTCTTCGAACTAAATAATGTGTGAACACAATAGAGAAAACTTGGAGGGAAGGGATTCTTGACATGCTCTACAAAACTCCTCATTTCTCTTTGAGACCACTAACAACAAATCGGATGGGGTTTATGTAAAATGTAAATAATAAGTTATATTTTCATATCCTGATATTGCATTTAGATTGATTCAGTATTTTAAAGACATAACTTTTTTTTTTTGGGGGGGGGGGTGACATTTGGTACTCACTTTGGGTTCGTACTTCCTTGATGATAAGAGCTGTGATAGAAATGAGAGGGGAATAAGAAAAAAAAAGTAAAGGGTCAGAGCAAGAGATTTTTCAAGGGTAGGCGGAAAGATATGTATCAAAAAAGATTTTATAGAATGTCTCCCTCTGTACATGTTCATTTGTACAGAGAGGGACAACTGATAAATCCTTCCATAGCACATACACAAAAGATATTACTGTTTCATTGTCCGTAATTCTCTCTCTCTCTCCCCCTCTGTTCATTCCTTCCTCCCTGATATGTTATATGCAGCTAAATTAAGTTGGATTCAGCTTTAGACAGACATTGTGTAGATAAGTAATACCAGCAGCAAAGCATGCAATTGAAGTGTACCTTACAGTCGTGTGTCTCCCCAATACAGTTTTTACGAGCATTGATGTTTCTCTACAGGTGGACATAATATACAGTGCGAATAATCACATACCATGAAATATAGTATAAAATAGGACATAACAGCGTAGTGGCATCAGAATTTCAGCTTTAAGATCAATCCAGAAAATATCTTCCACGATAGAAACTAACTGTCAAAATAATAGATTTTTACACTGTTTCCGTTTTTTGTAACATCTAAAAATCTACCCGTGTTGGCCTACGAAAATGTCCTAAGTTAACGCCCTTTAATATCATGATTAAAAAAGACGAATCACAAACCATAAGAAACATGAGATGGGCTAGACATTACTGAGGTGATTTGTAAATAATTTGAATAAAAGATGTGAAGTAAATCATTATAATAGCATTAAATCAAGGGCAGGATATGATTTTGTTTTTACTTTGAACATGAACTGTCCGCTCAATGATTTTGTGTAGAGATGAGCTAAGAACAAAAAAAAAAAATACGGTTGAAACTAAACGCGAAAGTTTCCGAGCAATTGAAAATCTATGAGCGGCTATCCGTGAAGGGATTATAGAATGCAACTACTGATTGCTTGTGAAGAGTCCTTGACACTATCAATATCACAAATGTAACCAGTTGACTTATATCTGCCACAAAGTTAACAAATCTTTTTTTTTTTTTTTTGGTAATCTTTTTTCCCAGCTTACTTGGAAACCAACAACAGCAAAAAACTGCCAATGACATCATCAATCTATCATTACGAAATGCTCAATTTCTAGACAGAGCGTGAGTGACATGTTTCCATGTTAAAATCAAACATGATGAACAATACGTTTTCTCCAAAAGAGACCAGTACTTTCTGATTGCTCCATGCTTCGGAAAATTGGATTTCCCTTCTCAGAAGAGCCATTCTAATATACTTCTGCAATATTATAATTCCCTGCGAATCTGCGGCCTTTTTTATTAAACGGTTCGTTAAAATCTTTGTTGCCGCCAAGCTTAATTACGTTAATAGAATATATCTAGTAATTGTACCACAATCATCACTCCAAGTTATCAACGTGATAAAAAAAAAAAAACCAAGGAAAATGTGAGTTTGTTGTTAAATGAGGAATGGAGAGAGATTATTTTTATTTTTTGTAATACGTTAGCGTAGGATATGTATCTCGACTCCTTACCAGAGCACGCAAGCAGTACAAGGAATGGGTGAATTCTGCCGATGTTGGTCAAAATCTTCATTGTTAGTATCTCCTGTGCACTCACAGATCCTCTTCCATTTGGGTTTGATGATTTAGCCCCCCATGCCAACATAAATGTTCTGCTAGAATTTCCACAATTTTCTTTCCCGATGAGACGAACTCTAGCTCCAGAAACACAGTCAGGCAAATCCACGGTGTTTAAGAATTCCGATACGAATCACAGTGCAAATCGTGTTCAGCCAAGTCGACAACGTTTGTCAGTAGGAGGCGAGTCGAAGGCGGCCATCTTTGTCAAACTTCCTATTTGATGGAAAGTTCATGGTTCATGATGATAGAGTAGATACATACAGACTTTGTAATATCATTCCATTTCAAGCAAACATTAGTAGTAGACATTAAGATTCGAGTTGCAAAAGACCGGTAATTTGCGTGCGGGTAAATCACTACACCTTAGTCCAAATCACTCCCATTGGTTATTCATTAACTAAGGTTATCAGCACGTCAAAGCTTCTGCGACTTTACTTGCCGATCGTAGCCTTAAAGTCAACATAGAATTCAGGATATTAAAAATGTCCTCCTGTTAAACTGTTTGCTGACTAATAATTTTTGTTTTTCCCCTACAAGGAAATAATTCGAGCTACGTGTTTCGACGTCACTACTTTCTTTAATTGCACATACACACACACATAAACCATCATACAAAGACTGACCTGCACGCACACACACACACGCACTCACACAATGTGCACTAAATAAATTAAGCCTGTTCATGAGAGAGAGAGAGATGAAGGTAGGGAAAGATATATCAAAGAAGCAGAGAGGGAGATAGAAAAGAGGGAGTGGAGCAAGAAATAAAAAAATAAATAAAAGGGGAAGTAAAACAAGCAAAAAAAAAAAAAAAAAAATCATGTCTTCAAAGTCGCTGTAGATGGCGCTCTTAAGAAGTTCCCACCACACCCCGAACCAATGAATTGCAATATAGTTAATCTAGTTACCGTGTCCAAGTTGATAGTAGAGTGAAATCAGAAGAGTAGAATGGTAGATCTTACATCTTTCCACAAAAATCATTATGAGGTACCGATGTCATCAATTCACAAATCCCATTCACAAATGTCATCAATTCACAAATCACAAAAATTAATGAATTTATATGTAAATAGATTATGTCGATAGTTCATCAATTTATTCTCTCCTAGGCTAGAGCACACTGGAAAAACTGCGTGATCTTAAACTTCTCGATTTTTTTTTTTTTTTTTTATGCCAGTCTGGTCTTTGAATCTTATACCACTCTTCATAATAATGGTCATTCTCTAGGGCTTTTCTGTTTTCTTCTAACTCGTAGCCTGTTTGTAGCAAATAATGATAGGCCAGTACCTTAGCCCGTTAAATTGTAGCATCAATTCTGATAATAAAAAACAGTGCATATCAATGATATCATTAACTCTGATATGATAAGATGATACCATTAACTCTGTCTTTTCTATTTTCACAAATGTTGAGACATTTGCAGATGTTTTATGAGACGTATGAGATGTCCTTCAAAAGTAGAGAGTCCCCAAATGTTGATATACATAATCATCAGAAAATTGATATTCGGCAAGTTTAGCAGGCGTCAGCGGCGGTGACAAGATGCAATCGCACTTTAATGAATTGGCCAAGGAAACTACCTGCCTTAATTTCACTTATCACTTTTTTATTAGTCTGTCTGTTGGTTCTATGATATTTGCTCCTGCGACAAATATTGCTTCCATGGAATATCTGTACGCGAAGCCAAACATAAAACCTACCCACAAACATAACCCTAATCCTAATCCTAATCCTATCCAATCCTCACATTAAACTAAACCTAAAACCCTATCACAAGCCTAACCCTATAACCCTACAAAGTCTTTGAAGAAGACCGCAGCCATGTTTCGTATCACTCTGTCTGTTACGTGATTCTAAATTTACATGAATACCTTCTCGATCCATGCCATCAGTGTTTTTAAAGGATAACATTTCCATGAATAATTTGTATTTTTTCATCAGCGACCACAGTGTGATACTGACATTATTAAACGTAGACATACGCTCAAGGTTGCGTCTTTTCATAAACAATGATTGTATAATATACCAATATGTATAATATAAGTGGTGTGCGTGTGGGTGTGTGTGTGTGTGTGTGTGTATGTGTGTGTGTGTGTGTATGTGTGTGTGTGTGTATGTGCCCTTTGGTGTGTATGTGTGTGCATCTAGAAGATATCATTGTTTGTATTTGTTTCATTTCAAAAAGAAGGTGATATCAAATGGAATTCGGTGTAGGTGACCATGCATCACAAACCAACAAAAACTCGCACCCCTTGACATTATGTGAGGTCTGAAAAATGGTGAATTGGGTCAACTATTGCCAATCTTGGGTTTTTCATTTTTTCTGAAATCTACTTCTACCTTATGCTTAAGTGTGGGATCGCAGAATGAATGGGAAAATGTGTTTTCAACAGTTTTTCTACAACCCCTTCTTTGTAGTTTCAGCTTAATCTGATTACCCCTTTATTGTTGTTGCTACGGTGGTTTACATTCTGTTTTGTCCCATTCATCGCACAGCTAGCACAACACCAACTCGGTAAAGACATTATAAACCCTGTACGTCAGAGCCTTTTTTCTCAGTTCATACTCTCCACAGTCTGTGCTTCCTTTCCAAAGGGTAGGAGAGTCCATGAATTGAGTATAATTGAGACTCTTTTTGAATAATTGAGAATGAATTGAGAATTGAATATACATCATTTTAAAGCTTAAAGTCTGTTCTTTCAGAATCTGCCCTGAACTAATGATTAATGTAGGGCGACTTTTTGTTGGTTTTGTGATGCCGGTCAAATAAAATATCATCAGATTATCATTTATTATTATCTAAAGATAAACACCAACATGGTTGCTTATTGAAACCATCTTTTGTGTTCACATTTCTTTGTAATCATTGTTTGAGTAATCGTGGGGGTAACCCCTTCATCATATCGCTCAGATCACATTGTTTTATTGAATGATATCTGTCCCTCTGAAAATCAAATTTATCAACTTATCATTGATTCAGGTGACAAGATGGTTACGATCCCCGAATGACAATAACTTCATGATAGAAGTGCACCACGTCCCCATTGTTCAAGCTAGATCTAATGTAGATTGTATGTCACCTGACTTTTGGTCGTCCAAACAAAAGCTGAAATGTAAACTGCATGATGAAATGATATATCAATGATACAGATGATACAATATCGTCACATGGCTTCATTTTCAAAGTACACGTTTGCAGAGGGACTAAAGGTTATTGAGCACACCGCGTGAGATATCAATCAAGGGTAATGGGTATACTTGATCTCTTAATGGTCTTCTTTACTATCCATTCCTTTTATATAAGTTCACGAAAACTTATCTTTTTTCTAAGTGTTTAGGATGATAAAAGATTCTGAAATTGAACTTATAAAGTCAAGACATAGATATGAAATTACTTTGAATATTATCAAGTCTCCTCAACCCTTGAAGGCCACTATTAATCACATCAACTTAAAAATCATTCATTAACCTAAAACCCGTTCCCTATGGGCCTTAAAAGACTGTAACAATTTGGACTTAGCTTGTGAAGTTCGGGAGGGTGGGAGTAGTTTTTCTTCTAATTAACCACAGTGCACGAAATCCTAGAAGTATTGCATGCACGGAGTAGCATACCTCTAATGATTCAAATGACCCGTTTCTGTTTCTCATTGCCTAGGCTCTCCATACGTCACTCTTGGCAGCAATTCACTTCAGAAGGGTTTTATGTCACTCAGATGAGCTATCCTTTAGTTTTGACGTGAGGCAGTCTTGAAATTCCACGAGTTATATCGAGGATCTTCTTAATTATTTGTCATTTTGGAGAGCTGGGAATCAATTTGTGATGGCAGACAATGAACGACTTAGGGAGGCATTATACTTCTGTGACATTTGATGTCGATGCAAAAATGATAATAATAATCATAAAATAATCACAGGAATCCAGACAGCAGTTGAACAGTCTCATTCCTAGCATTGACAAGAGTTTACAAAGTTGAACTAAGAAGAGAAGGAATTCCACGGGAATTAACAACAGCACAGAACCCCTTAGCATATCTTTAACATTGATATAGACAAGTAGCCTACTTCGTGTCTACAAAAAAAAAAAAAAAAATCATGGAGAGGAATCTAAGTGCCTATTTCTTGATACTTATGCTCCATTTATTCGGTTTAATGAATAAAGTAAAATAAAACGAAATAAAAATAAGTCTGTCGTGAAGCATATTATTGAAATATTCTAGATGAGCTATATGACGAAATGAACGTAAACAAAGTTGAAGTACTCTAATGCCCTAATGTGAAATTTCATAATGTATGTGCTGCTATCCTCTATGATATAAGACACAGATCTAAAGGTGAAATGTTTAACTGGGATGCTTCTGTTCCTGAAATAACAAATTTAATATACCAAAATATGCACAAAAAACGATAAGATGGGAAGGTTTAAACAAAATGGCAATTACTTTCTTCTTCCTCCTCTTCTATAGCGTATGCCATCATGTGCCTGGTTGATACTGTTTGCCGACTATGACGATGCTACAACTGTAGATTACAATTTCTTTTGATGCACACTGGCAAACAAAGAGGGCGCTAGACCAGAAAGGGGGAAGGAGAAGAAAGGCGATTGAGAAGGAGATTAGAAATATCTAACAAAGGAGAATAATTGACCATTAAGATTATTCATTGTTCTCTTTTTGTATAATGAACACATATCCCGCTTTGAAAACCTCCTTGAAAAATCATTTGAGCAAAATATGCTATGATAACACACAATGCAATGTTTGACGGGTAGCCTATACAGAACAAAGATGAATAATTCCCACTTTCAAATGAATTTAATACAAGTTCATTTCCCTCGTATAAATGATAACAACAAAACACAACAGGAAATCAAGCATAGCAAAAAGTAGAAATGTCAGTCATTAAACTTTTTTTTTTTTTCATGTGAAGTTAAGGCATTAATACTATGATTTTGGAAATTTCTTTGCAGTTTTACAACTTGAGGAAACTAATACGATATCAGCGTTAAATTTGGCAATGTGTATGTGACAAGTATACCAAGAGTGTATGTATGCAACAATGTTTCCAGCAAATTAGGGAAGAAGAAAAATTGATTTGGGAAGTGTATTAATTTTGTCATTAATTCACAGTATTAATGCTAGAGTTTTCCTGTACTACATAGGATAGATTAGCAAGTTTTTATTACCTTTTTTTTTTCCCCCAGTGTCTGACATTTACAAAGTGTAACTACAAATTTGTTGATTCCAACGTCAGAATGCTACCGAAAGAAAAAGCAGAAGACAATGAGAACAATGATCTCATCTACAAGACAAACAAACAAACAGAAATTAAAACAGACAAACCAAAAGTAAGAATACAGGGTTTTTTTTTTTCATATTTAGAGTTCAGTACCAGATGAAAAAAATATATATATATTTGAATGCACTTTGTCATTTTACATTGGTTTATGTTTTTTTTTACGACATATTTCAATATCCTTATTATATCTATCCTGTTTGCATTGAATATCGTATTGTTTCTTTACGTCATCAGAATAGTAGTTTTACTATGTAATGTATATTTCCTTTCATTGATACCATATTCATTATCTTTAATACTAACATAAAACTTTGGAATGTTAGAGAACAAAGAATTTCAGCAAGTTATAAAAGGAATCCTTATTACTCGTGACTGATTCCATATCTCTATGAGATGTGTCGTATGATTATACGATTACCGCCACGTTTATTCGAATGTAACGCACTCGCACATGTACATGTATCCATATAATATATATATATATATATATATATATATATATATATATATATATATATATATATATACATACATACATACATATAATTATATATATATACATAAAACGCCCTATGTTCAAGATTATATGTGAGTTCGAAAAGTTGTACACGGGATTTCCCTCGACCTGGTTTCCTCTTAAAATTATCCTATCCTACCGGAGTACCGATAAAAATTGTGTTAATAAAGGATAGTTAACCTTCAACATGTTCAGGAAATGAAAATAGCAGGAAAGAATTTCAATTAAACTCTTTTTTTTATCTCATATTGCGATAGTTATACAATGTGGAGTAATTGGTCTTTGCTCTTTGAGAATACGCCCAGTCTCTCAAATTTGATTTGTCTGTTTATGTGAATACAGTTAAAATGTTTGTCAGCTAATATTTACCTACCCCTTAATGCTGAGACGGAAACACAAACTAGTTCGAGGGTGAGTTTAAAGTCCGGCGATATTGGCACGGTTACTCAAACTCACCAATATCCGGGTCATCTGGTTAGCAGTACACTCCTATACATCATACTAGATACAAATATCATTTAATGAAAAAGAAAATAAATGTGAATTCCATGCGAAACTCTACGGAATGAATCACTTCACAAGACAGGCACACCCTCACGTAAATCTACACATAACGCTTTGTAGAAATCTATCATTCGTTGCTTTTTCTTACAAAGTTATCAGAAAAAAAAGCGTAGTGTATCGTCACATCAAATCATCATCTCACAAAGTAGGATTGAAGAAAAGGTAATAAAACTTGTACGCAAGGACGCCTATCGTTGGAGCTGTAAAGTAGCTGAAGAATCAAATATTGCTCATGATTATCTTCCCAAGATTTTGTTTAAAAGGATATTTCGTATGGCAGTATGATTATGGGTTCATCAGTCCTAACAAAAGAGTGTTCGATTTTATATTCAAAGAGTGTATAGTTTCTTATGGGGTCTATCATTTCGCCATGGCAATGATGATGAAGGAAACTTAAGAAAGAAATAAAAAAAAAATAGAAGACAGTGCCATGATAAGTGTAGTGGCTAGATAGGATAATGATGAAGCATTCCTTTTTAAAAATGAATGTCATCCCTTTGCTGGAAATGTGGTTTTCTGAAATATTTCATGTATTACAATGATTTACTAGAAACAAAGAAACAAATGACATTTTTTTTTCACTTTGTACTGACACTCGCCAGACCATACCCAATACACACACACACACACACACTCACACACACACACACACACACACACACACACACACACACACACACACAAGAGAGATTAATGAAGGAAATTATGTCGGCCTATAATCTAATGGGATGATACGGTTTTGGTTTCCAATTTTTTTTTTGTATAACTTTTTGAGATAATGTGAAGTTTCTCATGAAATATAGAGGAGCATATAATTTTAACAGGAATTCCAAGTTTATTTGATAAAATTTGGCTTTGAAATAGCTGAGATATTGAAAATAAAGCGATACTAAAAAAGATGAGACCCATCTTTAATTAGGATCGCTTTGTTTTTTCTTTGTTTTTGGATCATTTTCCAGTTCATTTCTCTGTAGGAATTAATGTTAAGGAATAAGGACCAAACCCTTCATGCACTGACAACTAATGTCCTGGTGTGTTGAAGCGTATGGTTAATATCACATTCGCTTTAAACTTGGATTAATATGACCAAATAATATGTCATACTCTTTCCTAAAAATACGTCGTTGTATGAGTCCTATAAGGTTCTGTATAGTCTCACAAGATGAAATGGCATTCTTTTCTTTTTTTCATTTTCGAGGCGATTTTATTCAGTCCAAACATCATATTTACAGACCTTCATTATGTCAAATATTCACAATTGTTATACTAGCGAATTTGCTACGATTTAATCACAACATCTTGTATCTCTTTCCTCTGAATTTCAACAATCAACAACCAAATAATGCAGCGTGCAGATAAATTCCACAGAGACAATTGGGAAAAAGGGTCAAAATTTACAAGTCTCACGAGTATTTCTTTTCTTTTTCACAATTTTACGTTCCAACTTCTTCTATCTCTTGTCACATTTGAATAAGAAGATGGTTGAGTAGTTGAGTAATAGTTAACTTTTATTAATAAGTAGTACAATATATGTATCTTTATACACATGCAACAATTTAACACAGTGTTACGTTTATGGGAAGCGCACAATCATCATGGATAATTGTCATATTGTTATCAATCACGATCATTTACATTATCAAATAATTCTTTATCTTATATCCCGTGAAGATAACTATATGATAAAAATGATATATGGTATGAATATGAAAATTGTAAACGTTTTCGCCTAGCATGAGGGCGCCATTTCTGTGGCCTCAGGTGACATGACAGTCGTCACTGCTTCCCAATTGAGTATGTCATATCGAAGAGATTGTTACCATATTATACAGTCACAAATAGTTACAAGGCACCCAGATCAGCAATTCAGTGCTGTGAGAGTCCTTGTCCTCCAAAGCGCCTCACATAGAACCAAAGTCACCTTTTAGAGAATGAATATCAACCCAATAGTCATTTGACAATCCGGCGAATTACAGCGACAAATCGTACAGGTCAGATTACGTCAGAAGGGACTGTACCCAACCTCTGAGGCTATCAAAAACAAACAAAAATAGATAGGGCCTATTTGTTCCGAAATAAATCATTTGCTTCTACTCGACAGCTTAGATGGTCTACTATGTTCCACCCAAAAGACAAATTCTTCTAGTTTTATAGCAGATGTTGGTGTGGAACACGTTTATGCATTATCACAGAACTACAACAATACAATATAATTTACGATTATATCATAAACTAAATATCTGAATCTTTTTTTTTTTTGATAATGGAAGCTTTAGAATAACAGTATCATAAAAAACATAATTCAAGAGGACAAGGCTTCGATGACGTTTCAATCTATTCAATTTCTACCTGAAGCTAAAGTATGTGTTTGATCCCTCACGGATAGAACATTAACATGAGGAATGACTTCCACTGTAAACAACGTTTTCATGAGTAGTTTAAACGACACTAAATAAAAGTAGTGCATATAACTTGTAATACCATAAATCCATTGATAAGAGCAATAAAAACGGATGACGTGTAGAACGTGTAATAATTTATTTGGCGTTGCGGTCGAACACTCACCGAGGTATGGAAACAGTACATTGCTGATTTCACGTTGGTTTCTGTTTATTACTTTATTATGCTTTACACCACTACAACGATCATTGTGTCACCAAAACGGAAGTGTTCATTCCATGATCAAAGACATAGTAAACACCTGGTTCATTGGCTGCCCCAGTGACATCACTACAAGAGCCTGAGTAAGGGAGGAAAAAGAAATGTATGTTAAAAGTCATAACAATTTATTATGCTATAATAGATAATGTGTATCAGACATGAGTGGAAAAGTAAACAGCACGGATGAACAATCGAAACGGCCGAGTCATCATGAACAGGAAAGCCGTAACCTGCCCACGAGATGGCGCTATGTCACATCTTCCCGGGGGTGATTGGCCATACATTGTAGTAATGCAAGTTCATGGGTTTGAATTTGTGATAAAAGCAAACGACAATTTTAATGTTTAAAATAATAAAATGGTGCATCATACATAGGATGATATGTATGTTCTCGCAAAGGAAAGAAGAAGAAGAGAAACAGGAAGGAAAGACTACATAGATTCCTATCCTTGATGTAAATATCTAAGACAAGAAACACGTCATGACGTCTATATCAAAACCTTTAGGTTAGGTTAAGTAAGGAGTTCTGTGTGGTGGATTATGTGAGTTGTCTTACTGTCTTATATTTTTCTTGTTTGTTTTACTTTAAAAAAATAAATCGCTTCAGGAGTCACAGCTATTCGTTGTCCAGAAAAACTTCAGATGGATAGGTCAAAGTGAGTAGAAAAAAAAAATCTAAGAAAAAAAAAAGATAACGTCAACCGAAATAAACTACGAGAACAAGAACAAACAAACAGACATAAAAAGCAAACAAACTTAGAAAAAAAAAGATATAATTTTTACATTAACTGCTACCAACGGTGGTTGTTGATTTTGTAATTATGTCTTCCATTGCAAGCTGAACATATACACCAGTTTGAGGCTGGATATGCCTTCTTTCAAAGGCAGAGTGAGCACATTTTCTCTAAGAGAGATGAAGAGTTAAAACAGTCATCTGCTTTTGAGAAAGTCCGAACAGCTGCATTTATATGCAATTTCCTCACTCCACCCCATCTATCCCTCTGTTCCGATCAAATATTTCATAATAATAGTGAAACACGTGTTTCTGCACCATTGCAATGACTTCAGAGTCATGTTACAACTCACGCGTCTCTGACATCACACATTAAAAAGCATGACTCTTTTTATGTCTATCATTTATGGAGACTTTGCATGCAGTTCTCCGTCAGAAAGTCATCGATATAGTCAGCCATGGAAAAATAATGATTCCATTTTTCCATAATTTTCCACAATTCCATTTTACTCATAAATTTTACTTTGCTATTTTACTTCTGGTTCTACAGAAGAATATTCCTTGAATTGGAAGCTTTGGTTTCCCAAAGTAGGGATGCTGGCTGCCAATCGGTCATGACGCTTTACGGAGAAGGAAAAAACAAACAAACAAACAAATAATACATATATACATATACACATAAAAATTTGTATATATGCAAAGTTAATCAGGTACAGTTAACGCTAGATAATAGGTAATTTTCACGAAAACTTCGCTATATTTCTGATATGTGAAATGTTTATGTTCTTTTCGAAAAATGAAATGAAGTTTAAATAGATTGAATTGATATCGCGTTTCATTTCCATCGTTTTCCTTACGTTGACCTACCAGTGAGTCTTCTTGAAACTCGAATGAGTTTGAGTCAATGGGGCTACCATTCAGAGTGACTCGAGTTGGGGGCTGAAGCAGTCCGTAAATATTAATGCTATCCATGACCAGACCGTCCATCAGGTTCGCAGTGCTCGTTGGTCTCTGCGTCATGGTGGCTGAAAGTACGCCCTGCGGGTTGTACAAAAAACAAACAAACATTATTAATGATAACGGTTACAGTGTCTATGATGATGATGATATATCTTTAAGTGGGACCCTCCATTTCCTTCTTTAAATGGGACCCTCCATTTCCATTCTAATCTTTGTATTAGGTATATACCTTAGAAACGAAATTCTGTTGTTATTCGTGACCACTTGTACGTTTTCTTTGAAATTGTTATAAATTTGTTCTGTAAATGTATTGTATATATTTTTTTTCTGTTTATTCAATGGAAATGGAAATAGAATTGAATATATATATGAAGAGTTTGTTCGCAAAAACCGATAAGTCCATATTTGCCAAATGGAGATATTTGTGATTAAAGGTCAAGAAAAACAAGGAGAATAATAAGAATATTTGTGCTTCTTTTGACCATAACTTCAAAAATATACCTTTATATGTAGTGACCAATATATTATTTAAAAGGTATTATTTTGTACTTTATGACAGAGACCGTACTTCAAAATATTCAATAATGAACTTATCGGTTTTCGCAAACAAACTCTTCATATATATATATATATATATATATATATATATATATGTGTGTATGTGTGCGTGTGTATATGAATGTGATTCATTCTGCTTAATCTTGCTCGAATTAATTTTATTGTGAAAAAGAGCCTGATATTGAAAGAAATTCAAATATAGAATATCATTACTAAATATATATATATATGTTACTATAATTTACATATTCTATGTTACAACGATATTTATATATTCAGCGTGGGGGATAAGTGTACCACGGTAGACTCCATTTACACATTTACACATTTTTAATAGGTAGATATCAACGACACTTCACACACGCTATCGATGTAAATGCAACAATCTGTCGTATAGTGCGCTGCAACATTATCGGTATATAACATCTTTTCTCTATTGACATTTTGTTTTCAACATTATTCATATATCATCTCAGTTTTGTCAATAAACACTGTCGCATTGTCACATGAATCTCTGAAGACCAACCACTAAACAGGATTTAAGAAGTGTATAACAATAATTATTAAAGTCTTATCTTTATCACAATAATTATGACATACGATTAGACTAATGGTATAGTGATATCCAATAACGTACACATACTATGACGATCATTTCAAGAAAAATAAAGTATTGAAATTATCATTGTGATGAATACTTTTGCCACTTTTATCATAATCACACTGATCAGTTTAGGGATACATACCTCTGAGAACGTATAGGAAAACATGAAATAATCCCCATTTTCGATGGAATCTGAGAAAGACAGAAAGAAGAAGATGAAGAAGGTAAATTTGCTAACCTTGCTAAAAACGATATTCGTGACTTATGTTAGTGATTACATTGTAACATTGCACGGCTATGTGCAGCCACCAACTGTTTGAAGCAACTCTTCAATTCCCTCTTCAGTTCCCCCTTTCGTTTCCTTGATTAGTGTGCAGGCATTCTCTTTTTCCTTCTTTACTTCCAAAATTATTTCCATCCATTCTGTCTTGTCGTGTCATGTTGTTGCTGTGTGTCTCCTGTTTTGTTCCGTCTTGTATTTGTGATAAGTATATGCAAATAAGCATTTCATTAGATTTTAATTTGAGTGGTTCACAATCTACAAGCTTGTTTTTAGTGGACCTCTCAATTCTTTGGGTTTTTTTTTTCTCAACTGAAACATAACCTTGTATTTTAAGTATGCATGCATATTTATAATTTTATTTGTATCATTAGATATCCTTTGCAAAGTTGAATGTATACGTTTGTGATATATTTCCTGATTTATTCTGTGTTGTGTTCTGTTGGAAAAAAAGAGAAGAATGAATTGAATTGAATTGAATTGAATTGAACATTGTCATGGTAGGTAAAAAATATTGTTATGCTGTTGGTACAAGACAAGTATACTTCAACGACTAATTGCGATGATGATAACAATGATTTATCATTGCTAACACTTTATTAACTTAATATCTGCTCCCTGTTCATCATTCTATTGCCTGTCAAATCATCGCAGCTCTAGATGTGTCAATCACACAATCACGTACAGCAGCAATGTCGGTGACAGTGGTTGCCTTGTGGCACAGTGGATAATCCTGGGACTCTTAGAACTGAGATTCTGGGTTCTATCCAACCGGTGCGTTTACCCTTTTAGCGTCATGACACATTAAAGGGGATGGCTAGTAACTGATCAGTGGGAATCAGTGGGAATGCTGGGGATGGTTGTTCCAATCCTTGTGGGATTCATTTAAGAGTGCATTATATATCTATTGTTGTGTGAGTTGTTAACGATCGCCCCGTCACTGTATGCAGGCATGCTAACCTGGAAACATTAAACTGCACATTACTTGAATATGAGACCATTCTAAAGAAAATAATTTTCACACAACAATAGATATACAATGTATTCTTAAATGAACCCCACAAGGATTGGAATAATCATCCCCCAGCATTCCCACTGATTCCCACTGATCAGTTATTAGCCATCCCCTTTAAATCCCTTATGCTCCAGGTGTCCATTTCATGAAATCATCACAATAGATAAAAGTATTTACATAAATCTCAGAATGGCCCAAGCCGCTCAAATAAATCAGTGAGACACTTCCAGAGACAATTCAAGTCCATCATGTCCATTTCGTGAAGTCTCTCTAAAGTGTGTCGTATGAACGAAAATCATCATCATCCATGGCCACATTCAGCTTCTATCATGCATGGGGCGCTGTGGCACAGTGGATACGACTCCCGACTCCCAACTCCAATCCCGACTCCAATCGGAGGGCCCGAATGCGATTCCCGCCCAGTGCTCACATCCTTGTACGAGATGTTTTACCAGGGAGGTAAATCACCTCCCTGGTTTTACCCACCACGTCCGTGTAAATGTGTATCTGGCAACGCTAGGATATGAATAATAATGGTAGCGTCATCTCGTAGAGCAGTGGCAACACTCGTCTGAAGAGGCTACCCAGGGTAATCAAGACCTTATTACTATCATTATCATTGTCATCAATATTATTATCATCATTTTTTATTACTGATATTATTATTATTATTGTTATTATTATTATTATTATTATTATTATTATTATTATTATTATTATTATTATTATTATTGTTATCATCATCATCATTATTATCACCATTACCATTGTTATTATTATTACAATTATTGCTACCATTATCATTATTATTATCATCATTGTCATTTTTATCATCATTATTACAAGGAACAAACCATGAGTTTCCTACCAATGGACACTCCATCATCCCAGAAGAGTTCTCCTGATGCCTCCATGAACTCGTCCAGAGAAATGATCAGTCCGAATGGATTTTTCCGACTTTGAAGAGAAAGAGGAAGATGAAGAATAAAAAGAAGGAATTTATAAAACCAACAGCAGTGTACCTCTGATGAAAATTTATCTATGGAGACCACTTTTGTTTCGAACATTTTAACATAACACTATATTCAGTCAAACATTTTAGTGGACTTTCTCTTTATCTGGACAAAAAAAAACCTAAACAACACCAATATATAACAGACGATATAAGGTAATAAGGGGATTTTAGCTGTGTAAGAGAAAATGTAGTTGGGATAACAATTATTTCCTTTTCTGAATTCAGAAATACATAACTAAATGTTGACATTGCAATGTAAATAGAATAAATCCGTGTTGAATAATTTATTTCTTTTGAAAGTGTAAAATGTTTACATTCTTTAACAATATACTTTTTAAAGCATTTCATGATCAATTCATTCTGAATTGTAGCATTCATAATTACAACACTAGGAATGCTCAAAATATTTACACACCATTAAACCGGATTTCAAAAACTGAATCTTCCCTCTTTTCAATGGCCGTATTCCATGTATTCTGTGGAACACCCTTCTCCTAGCAATCAAGAGTAGCAAGACTTAAAATCATTTTAAAAGGCTTTATGATTAAAAAAAAAAAAAGATGATGAAATGTACCAGAAATTATGTGAATAAGAAGAGTTTGTTCGCAAAAACCGATAAGTCCATATTTGCCAAATGGAGATATTTGCGATTAAAGGTCAAGAAAAATAAAGAAAATAATAATAAAATTGTTGCTTCTTTTGACCATAACTTCAAAAATGTACCTTTATATGAAGTGACCACTATATCATTTAAAAGGTATTATTTTGTACTTTATGACAGAGACCGTACTTCAAAATCATCAAAAATGGACTTATCGGTTTTTGCAAACAAACTCTTCAGGTCTATTTTCTCGCCTCAGCCTCTTTTCTTCACTTTTCATTATATCTTTGTTTTATCATCTAAATTTGTCTGAATATTGCTCAGTTGAAATGTAATGATTGTTTAAAGATGATCATTTCCAACGCAACTCCTGGGAGCTTTTCATGATCCCTCCATTCAAAATGTATAAATGGCAGCAAGGCAGTTGCATTTTGAATTGTTTTAATGTTATTATATTTTGAAATGTAAATATATAAATGAATGAATATTATCACATTCAATTGATTGAACTAAAATTGTATGAATTGAATTGGAATTCATTTCTCCATATAAGGACAAACGCATAATTTACTCAATGTCAATAGTTGTAAACCAAACTAACAACTACAAACATGTGCTCAACAATATATATAAAATTATTTTAAAAGTTATAACTTTGTTCAAAGTATCCTTTTTCTTTCTCCTGAGATGTTTAAAACAAAAATAATGCTGCAGATGTCGCTGGGACAAATTTATCATGTTCATCAAAGTAATACGTCAATAAGATATACAATCCTTCTTATCACTGCAAGTAAAACAAAGATAACACTAAAGATACTATGAAGTCATCTCCTGGGTTGATGTAAAGACGTTAAGATAGCTAAAAAGTTACGGTTATTGTGGTGAATCTCTGCTTCAAAGCTCGAATGGATTGTTATCTGGGTTTTTCTTTTGATATGTTCAATTTATCCGAGGAATCAACAAAATACTATCCGATTTAATAGTACAGTCAAACCTGACTACTTACCAACAAGCAAAAAGTGGCTATCATAGATATGCGGCCGCTATAGACAGGGTCGTTTACATTTTTATTATTATTATTATTATTATTATTAGTAGTAGTAGTAGTAGTAGTATTATCATTATTATTATTATTATCATTATTATTTTACCCAGGGGAGGGAGAGATTGTGTTTCCGTTTATAGTGACGTTTATAATGTCTGTTATAGACAGGTAACCGCTAAGGCAGGTTTCATTACATGTACTTACAGTAAGAATAGCATAAATGAGCACACACACATACAAGTAATACACAGTTTTATGGGGGGGGGGGAGAATACACTGGACAAATAATCAGAGATTTAATAGTGAAGCTGCCCTAACATGAGGAAGAATAGAAAGAATATCATCATTTCCTACGCACTGACATAGAAAAGGTGAGATGTGTTCAAAACATAAAGCGTAGTCATGCGTTTGCACAGAAGTGTGTGGGAATAAGTGTTCTTACACGATCACAATCATGGATATTCACTGTATTCACAACATTCACTTCGCATGTTTACTTTCACTGCACACTAAAATCTATATGACCCCTTCTTTACACTCTTATACCTGTTCATGGTACAGTTCGCTGGTTCTTGAGTTGGAATGATATAGCCACCTCTGACATGCAAATTGATGTAATCCAGGGGAGCGTCTAAATTGACACCACTGCCCAATTCAACACTGGTTTCCGAGACCTCGCCTCCCTGTAACAGAATCAATTCAAAGAAGGACGCATTTCTTGGAAGTTTTCTTGTTGTTGTTCATTAACTGGTAACGACGTATTATGTAGGCCTGTAACAAAATGGGGGAGAAGCTAAAATTGTCCACACAAGACATCAAAACACTGTCAGAACACTGCATCCACTCCTCGTAGTAAGTAAGTAATAAGTCTCAAGTCTCAAGTCTAACTGATAAGTCTCACTCGGTGAAGTGATATTTCACATTGATGAACACTATTTTTTTTATTTGGTAATTATCTAATGTCTGTATCTTCCCCTTCATAATCTGCCCTTCTTTTAAACTTTGAATTTTATGAAAGAGTAATTTTATATAAATTTCTGGGATACCAATGATATCAATAAGCAATGTTTATGTGTATATGCCTCCTAATTTTCAAAGTTCTGTTTACTCTTTTGCGTTGTTGTTCTTTTTTTATTCAACGCTTTGCACATTAAATTTTTGATGTCTTTGACATTCACTTCCTAGTAAAATGTACAATACGAAGCAAAAAGCAAACAAACAAACGAAATAAGGCATCGGTGATGTAAGACGAGAAAAGGTAAAGTAAAATTCATATTCAGATAAGGAATAGCTGCTCAAAATGATTGGGAAATGAAAACGATATATTTTCCTATCATGTTAAAACTGTAATTGGTTTCATTCTAATATCCATACCTTTCTTTGAATAGTTCAACAAGGGAAAACATCCAATGTTCTCACCTCCTCGAAAGGCGCAATTATATTATACCAGTCATAATAAGATCAACTTACGGTGTAATAATCAAACCAACGAGCCCGCGGGAAGTACGCTCTGACAGAAATGGCGCCCTGAAAAAAAAAAAAGAATAAAATGCATCAACGAATAGAAAGATAAAGTTTATACATTTAGTCTGTCTTATTTGTAAGATCTCATTCTAACCCTTTATGCGTCCAAGCACTTGATTGACTCTCAAACCTTTTTCATCATCATTCACTAATACATTGAACTTGACTTATTGTTGTGTATTTGCAACCCCTAAGGCATGCCAGGTTTAGCAACGGGCCACCTTCTTTACGGGAGGCCATGACATAATAGAGATTTAGGGCATTGTTTCTCTACATCCATTCAATGTGAAACAACGGAGAAATCATGATGACGAGGGACAAATTAGCGCTGAACTAAATCAGCAAATCACACATCTATTTACATACATTACACATGCTTAGTTGTTTAAAACATTATAACATTTCACGTGCATGCTTCATTGTTTAAAACATAAGATTGAATAATATAACAACACAGTGCTTATATAGCGCATATCACTATCGTATAGTGTATCTCTATGCACCTTAAGCGTTAAGGGAGAGGGTTGTGAATGGAAAAAAAAAAGAGAAAATGTACTGTTCAATGTATGCACCGTAGATGTTGCAGTTTGCAAGACCAGAACTCATTCATAAAACTGTTTAAACAGAAATGTCTTGAGAACAGTTTTGAACTTCAACACTGTGGAAGATTCCATTTTAAAACATGGAACAGTGATCCACAGTGTGGGAGCAACATGAGCAAATGAAAAAGATGTTCATGCTTTGAAATGTCATTACATCGAAATTGTTTTGGAGATGTTGATTTGTTTTAATCCTAGCGTCTGCCACAGAAAAAATTGAAACAAACAGAAATTTATCCAAGATTTATTTATGCGTTTATTCATTTATCAATTTATGTATTTATTTATTCATTTGTTTATGTATTTTTCGATCGATAGTATTTTGTTAAATACAGAACACTGTGAACACTACGGTATAGATATTGAGACTCCGGCCTCTTACACAGGGAGCTCTCCTGATTCAAAACATGTCTGCTCCTTATATGCATCTTTCGACTCTTTGTTTCATTCGCAATTATCATTTCGACTGAAATTGTTGAACGTGAGGCGAGTGCATACTAAAGATGTTGCGTCGGGTGAAAAGGGTGAAACTAATCATCATTAATACTGCGCTTGTCACGATACCTGTTCAAGTACGGGAGAGATAAGTAAACCTGATCCCCACATAAACTGTCTGTCGATTCCCCAGGCAACACTGTCAGACGAAAACCTGCTCAAGATGAAGAAAAAGAAATCATGACAACGATAGCGATAGTAATGATTATAATAATGACTCGAAAGGCTACAGTGATGGAAATGATAATAACAACCATCAATCGTTATCATTACAATAACGAGAATGATAATACAATGTAACAATGATTATGATAATGATAATGATCTTAAAAACAAAAGTCTTGATTCTAGGGAGAGGGATGTAGGGGTATTGTTAAGGTAAAACCACGAAGGTCTGAACAATGAGCTTTACAATGTTAAATTCAATTCAATTCAATTCAATTCAATTCAATTCAATTCAATTCAATAGTTTATTTATTTCCATCAAAGAAGAAAAAGAAAACATGATTCAAAGCGGTTAAAGTTGTCAATTTGACTTTCATTCATCTGATAAGAACAGGTCGTCGGATACAATATGAAGTATATGCACGAATGACATTATAGAAAAAAGGAACAATCCACACTGTCATGGCAACAAACATGGTAGCAACTAACATGATATATGTTTGCTAAATCGGATATAGACATAGTTTCGTAATAAAAAAATGACGTTGACTTCATTATATTATCAATTTGAGCTTGATAATATTGTGTTGTTTCCTAAATGCACAACCATTCTTGACTGGTACTACCTGTTCGCATTTTCTTCAGTCTTCCAATCATGCCTGTCGATTTTTTCTTGTTTTTATGAGTATGCAGCTTTTACAGAAAGTTTAGCTGTCTAGTGTCAAGTGCAGTTCATTTTTTGTTTTTACATTGAACATATTCAATAGTTTCCTACATAATATGTTTACCGGATTGGCTCCCGATACATCAATGTATTACCTTCAAAATCCTCCTTATTGTTACAAGATATGTAATAATCTTGCTCCATCTCATCTTAAAGACCTAATTTCTTTCCGCTCCTCCACTTCAACTCGTTCTCTTCGTTCTTCTTCCACTCTCCAACTATCACATGGTCCCCGCACCCGTACCCGCTATGGTGATAGGGCTTTGTCTGTTATTTCCCCGATATGAACTCCTTCTCTATATTCGTATTGCTAAAAATGTTGATAAGTTCAAGTCATTGTTGAAAACGTATCTGTTTACTCAACATTTATTCTGTTGTTTTTGTTGCTGTTGTTATATGTTCATATACATAATGCTGTATTTTATTTCAATGTCATACTTCTTTTTTCCGGATCGATGCGCTTAGAAACATCAGCATTAAGCACTATATTAATGTTATTCCTTATCATTATCATTTACCACATAAAAAAGTGTCTAATGAAATGCATTCAGGTGAAATATGTCTCACGTGATACATCACAAGATCACATGATTAGAAAAGGTTTCACTGGAAAAGCGTCGGCATCACGACGCGCCGTGACGCCGACGCACTTATGTGCAGCGAATTCAGCAGGATGTGTCTGAATACATTGTATCAAAACCCTGCACAAGGGAGTTAATATACGTCGATGATGTTGAAATCACTTCTCTACAACTATTAATTGACTATGTTCATGTTGTTAGGTTTCGAAACTAGGACGTAAATTCCTCTCTTCGGTTTTCTTTCTGTTTCTAGGCTTTCTATTTTGGTTATTGGCCTAATGTATACATTTATTACCTCGGTCGTTTCTAGCAGGAGTCGAAGTACATATGCCTACTCGTTGAGAAAACCTGTGAACACTATACCTTATCTTGTGTCGGCTAACATTAGTTTACCAACTTATTCAGAAACCATCAATCACATGGATTTAGATGCAGGTTGAGGTGTCGATAGCTGTGTTGTTAAGTAGCATTCGTCTGTGTGTGTGTGTGTGTGTGTGTGCGTGTGTGTCTGTGTCTGTGTCTGTGAGTGTGCGTGCGGGATGATATCGAGGACATGATTTAAGAACGCGCTTGAGTTTATCAGGGCATTAACAACAGCCATATCAGTTCGAATATTCTGATAACGGTGATGATGATACGATAATAATCATCTTCCCCAGTATAACTTAGATAGTGATTACAAAAAAAAGATGATAATTAAAAAAGAACAAAAATGATGAAAAACACATTTTACTGGTGCTAATCATAATCATAACAGTTCAAAGCATATAGTCTCCATATCGTCAAGCCTCGGCTTATTTTGGAGACCCTTCTGTTGAAGTTCCATAAGCTGTTTTTATTTGTCTTGTATAATTGTGCTAAAAACTATGTGTCGATATACTGTTAGTCAAAAATGACGTTTACATAATCATATCTGATGTAACGGAATTAAGCAGAAACAAATCAAATCAAATCAAATCAAAATCAAATATTGATTTTAGGAATTATGATATGGATAAGGATAACAGCAATAACGGCTGTAATAATGACAATTTAAAGCAAACTAATTATCATAATCGTGAAAGTAACGACAGTCGTGATATCTATGATGACGACTTCCAGCTGACTTCAATCATGCTGATAATGATGATATAAGAGAATGTATCAAAATGCCTTTTACGCACTCATGCATGAGAGAACGAATCACTGTTGAGCCGCTCGTATGTGCGTGGTAGAACAAAGTGTAGAGGTAAGGTAGAAGGCGGTATCTGATACGAAGTACACTGCGGATATCCTCAGCGAAGTCCTCTCCGTAGAATGCCGGGTGTTGCGGCTGCAAAGGTATGATGAGACAACGCAGCGAACAAGATTGTTTGAAAGATTTCGTCACTATAAACGGACATTTGCTTTAATGCAGTGCCATTGTAGTTCTGTAGGAGTCGGTCTGAGAGTATTTTGTGTTTAGAGTTGAATTTTCCTATTCTTTTACAGACAGTTTCATCAATACCAGCGGTCTGTGTACAAATACATATTCTGATCATTTTGAATAGGTGATAACGGAGACAATGAGACTCACAACAAAGAACTATATAGCAAACTCTGAAATTATGAGGACATTAAAGGTTTTGAATGATACTGGTTCGACCATCACAAACAAAGCGTCAATATGCCGCTTTTCTACGTTTGAGATGCTGCTTTTTCTGTGACCCTTAAAGCATAAAATGGATTATGTGTTCCCTGAAGTCGTGAAGTATAGTCCATAGGCCAACCCAGTCTTTAAGTAGTTACGATTCAAGAATTCTACTCTTTTAACTTTCATAGGATTGATATGAGAGTGTGTGGGATCATAATTATGAGATTACTAGTAATGACATACTTTTATAAGGCTATGAAAGAGAAAATCACACAGAGCATAATGTTAAAGGGGAAGGCTAGTAACTGATCAGTGGGAATCAGTGGAAATGCTGGGAGATGATTGTTCCAATCCTTGTGGGATTCATTCAAGAGTTCACTGTATATCTATTGTTGTGTGAAAATGATTTGCTTCAGAACGGTCTCATATTCAAGTAATGTGCAGATTAAGGTTCCGTCACTGACCAGGGACTCTAACCTGGAAGCATTAAACTGCACATTACTTGAATATGAGACCATTCTGAAGCAAATCATTTTCACACAACAATAGATATACAATGAACTCTTGAATGAATCCCATAAGGATTGGAACAATCATCTCCCAGCATTTCCACTGATTCCCACTGATCAGTTACTAGCCTTCCCCTTTAACTCTATTTTACACACACACACAAACACACACACATATATGTTTATACCGCATGATCATATTACACTGTATAATCAGAGTGAGAGAGGTGCAGAAGAAGGTATTCTTGAATATGGACTTTGCATATTAAAGGTATTATTTACTATATGCAGATAAAACAAACTCAGCTTTAGTGCTTCAAAACAAAACTCAGGTTTAGTGCTTTCAAATATTTGGGTCAGGGATAGAAATAACCAAAGTAAAAAGGTAAGCAGTATAGTTAAAAGGATCGTATAGTTTTATTTGAGACCTAATTTCAGGTTTCTAACATTTTTTGGTGAGATAATGAGAAACATCTTATGAAATATGAAAGAGCATGTAATTCCATGAGGAACTCAACGTTTATTTGATGAAAATTGATTTTGAAATGGCTGAGATATCCAAAACAGAGCAATTCTAATAAGTGTGGGACCGACACTTTATTACGATCGCTTTGTTTTACTTTGTTTTTGGATGTTTCAGTCATTCCAAACCCGATTTTCATCAAATAAACTTTGAATTCCTCTTAAAATGGTATGCTCTGTACTATTTCATAAGTGTTTTCTTGGTATCTCGCAAAAAGTTAAAAGCCCAATTCTTATCTCCACCAATACTGTACTATCCCTTTAATGTTAAGTATTGCTAAACATACAAAATATGAACAACAGTTATGACAGGATTGCTTCAACGATAAACCGTATGCAGTTATGGTTCATTGTGAACAAAAAAAAAATAGTGATATCTCCTCATACGCATTTTGGGCTTTATTGCAAAATTTCTGCATAGTAGGATATTTGGTGATACAACTGACCTACAAACATGCATAAAATGTGATAACTCGAACATTCTTTTTTAAATTGCAACTGATTGACAAATTGCCCTACATCGACGTAAATAAGCACTGAATTGATCAGTGTTTTAGTAGTAGCCATGATAAAAAATCATGGGCGTACATACTCGAGCAGGATTCGAACCTACGACCTCCTGATTCTTTTTTAAATCCTTGCTCCCAATGGTAAACAATGCCTTTGAATTAAAGTGTTCACGTGGATATTACCATAAAGACGTGTGTGAGAGAGTGAAATAGGAGAGGGAGGGTCGTCGTAGTCAAATGAGTTAGCATACCTGATTTCCTATGGCATTATGATTTCTGGCATACGGTTGGAAGGCCCCAACTTGATGCCATCTTCGACACAATTCTTCTGGACTGTCATTGAAGAAGCCGCAGATATCCACTCCGACCTGTTCTCACGGAAAGTTACATACATAAATACAATGATTAGGATATTTGCATATTGTTAACTTACCTCTAATCACTTGAATTTTATAATAATGTATAATTATAATATGGTGCTACAATCATTGTACATTCTTTTCATCCTACAAAGTTTCACGCACCTTTTCTTTTTCTTTTTTTTACGAAAAAAAAGTGATGTGTGATGTGATGTATGTTATCTTGACAAAAAATGAAATAAAAAAATGAATTAAATTGAATATTTCTCTTTTGTATTCAGTCACTGATTCTACTATTAATTTTCTCTCCGATTTCATGATTCCGTTTTATCCCAATAGGATGTTTTAGTGTCATATATCAATACAATACATTGAAAATTAACATGTATCATATTGCTTGAGGAAGTTAAATGATCACTTTATTGCATAATATAGTAATACAGCTGCGATAGTAATATAATAGCAAGGGTCCGATTCAGTATACCGGGAGCTAAGAATCTTTGGGCCACTTTTGCAGATTGAAAATGAGCAATAGTATGCCCATTTAAATATTACTATTATTATTAACGTTTACTTGACTAGAGTAGTGAAATAAAATAAAAAAGAAGTGAATATGATGTTTAATTTAAGAAAAATAGTGCGCTGGATAGTCACAAATCTCAAAGCAACTTTCATTTATATTACTTGTAATAACGCATATTTGATTATCATTGTTTCAATTACACCTATTATCGTCAGACATGAATGTGTCATTACCACAAAATGCTACATTGTCTAAATATTCATTTTAATATAGCTTAACAGTTCAATCAGTTTGCATAAGTGTGTTGTAATTAAGAAAGCAGGAAACTAAACGGGAAGATAAAGCTGTTACTCACGTATGGAATTCCAAAGAGGTTAAACTCAATTGTACCTAAAAGAAAGAGACAAAAGTATTACAGCGACAGCATAGGTACCTACAGAGCATTTATTTTTCTCAAATTCTTATTTCTAGATTCAGCATCACAAGTCGTGCATTAACACCATGAGACGGAGTAAAAGTTTCCAAGGAGGATAGAGGAAATGGGGGTTGTTTGCTGTCATAGGTATTATAAAAGGTTCATTCATTTGTACAACAAATATTACATCTTAAATACAACACACATATTTATATTTATAACACACACATGCGAAGACGTAAATGCCTGGAGTATATCTTGTAACATTATAGCATGAGAATTCCGTTGTCAATGATATGAGTAGTAGTTTACTGGCAATCATCAGAACCAGAAAAATAAGAATCAGGTTTGAAAACCACAGGACAGCACATTCATAGCTAGAGAAAGAAGTGTATAATTCACCGATAATTGAGTAGTGTATGTGAGGCCAAGCCGATGTGTTGTCCCCAAGCCAGTGTCCAGCGTACTTCCCGCTTCCTGGGAATGTAGATCTGGTGACCACCAGACTTCGTTCAAGCGTGAGATTCCTCATAATCCTGTTACGAGATGCACGGTGGATGTTCAATTCAAATCAATTCAATTCACTTTATCATGTTGGAAGGTATCAAATAACTATTAGCCTACACCACAGACTGTAAATGACTGTCATCACTACAACCATTATTGATGACTGATGGTTGTACCCACAGGTTATCATTATCATTATTGTTATTACTATCATTATTTTCATTATCATTATTATCTACTACTACTGCTACTACTACTACTACTACTACGGGTAACTACTATCATTACTAATTACTATTATTAACTAAATCATCAGTATTTCACCACTATGAAAGGATGACTATTATTGTTTTTGTCTGTGTCCGCATAAGTTTGCCAGTCTACAACTCGATTCGCATTTTGTTGAAGAATGAAAACATAAGAAAAAAAAAATCTACGACAATATTCTATAAGCCAGTTCGAATTTCCAACCTGCGAATGTGCAAAAAAAAAATGTAACAAGAGACATGTTGTTTTTTTAAAATTTACTGAGACAAGCATCTGTGACATAATGATTATACATGTGATCTTTAATAATGATTCTTGCCAGCACATCCGACTGACAGCAATCCTGGCATTTGGCAACGTTTGAAAAGGTTTGTGATTGCATTCATGCAAAATAATGTTTATTGCCAAACACTGGTCACGATAGTCTAAACAAGCTCATTTTTTAACATGATAGATCCATTCCATGGATTGTTACGTTCGACAAGCTTATGCATTATGTCACTTGGAAAACGAATCCAGTGCCTAACCAACTGAGAAAAAAAGAAATGTCTATTTTGTTTCAATGTACACATAAGCTACATACGAACTGGCTTATTGCCAACGATCGTTGTAATATTAGTGGTATGATTAGAGCACAGCTATACTTACTCCTGAGTAGGCTTAGATTGACTCCAGCCATACAAACTGTGCATGTTATAATGTCTCTCCAGCTTACTCCCATCGTATTGTTGCACTGCGTTCAGGCACACGGTCTTGTCGAAGATCTCGTTACCCCAAATGTCTGTGGAGATGACACAGAAAGTATGATTAAAGAACCACCCCCTTCATGAAGACGTCTAAACGTAGGACACGTGCAGTGGCGTTAAAGAAACGAGTGCAACAAAGTCTTGGGGGCATTTCATGAAGCGGTTTGTCCGACAAATTTGTCGGACAAATTGCATTCAGCCAATCAGATGCTAGAATTTCAGAAGCTTAAAGTAGTTTGTCAGAAAATAGAATATCTGACCAAAACGCTTTATGAAAATAATGCCCCCTAGCTTTCTTGCTCCCAAGGTTTAAAGAGTTGAGTGTGTAGATGCTATTCTATTCCAGTGATCATGCCGATTAGGAGATATATCGACCTACCTTGCAATGTGTTATTTAATCATCACAAATTTAACAAAGGTTTCAAGAAATAACAATGATAACTAAAAAAAAAAAAGGTTATGTAAAGTCTATTCATAACAAGTTACATTAAGATGTCCTAAATGTGCATTGTGTGTAATGTTGATTATGGATGGTGTACCGATTAAACTTAGACAAATCCTTGAAATGTATTACCAACATTCGAAAGTAGACGTGACTGAGGACGTGAAAGGAGCGACTTACTGGGATGGTACGGCGGATAGTCGTAGGCGTTGTCGGAGCATCCATCTACGGAGCCGTGCACAAAGCTCGCTGGTTCATTCATGTCCTAAAAAGAATGTGAATGTCCACACATGTAAGTAGAATCAGCTGCGAACAATTTGATACAGAATTTGAATTAGAGCTATAGCTAAATATGGTGATGATTATTCATCTAGGTTATTAATTACTTATTGTCGCTTTTTGTTCAAGGTGAATATAATAATCAAGCAAAGGAAAGCAACAAATTGACAAGAATTACTATTCGCAGAAAATTTATCAATTCTGTTGAGCAAGAAACAGTTTTTCAGTGGACACCACGCTGGTACGAAACAACGAAGAAATATAAGACAAAGAACATTGGGTTTTGAATGCAAGACATTATTCAGTTTTGCAAAAGAATAGTGTTGCAAAATGTAGGTGATTGTTTGATCACAGCATATGGCAGCTGCTTCTTCGTGTTGTGACTTACCGCCCCGTAGTTTGAGTTTGATAATAATGATAGACACAAGGTCTTATTCATCCGGGGTAAAGCCTCTTCAGTATGTTGCCACTTCTGTTACCAGAGAGCTCTGTCATTAGTGTACCCCAGCGTTACCTGGTACCCATCAATATAGCTGGGTCGGGAGGTACATTGGTGGGTAAAACATGGTGTCCAAGGACGTATAAAAGCGCTGGACGGGAATCGAACTTGGATCCTCCGATTTGGAGTCGGGAGTCTTATCCACTATGCCTCAGAGGGCGCTTCTCGCATTGTTCATCACTAGTACAATTCGCCCGTGCGTCGTACCGATTTTCTGTGATTTTATTTATTTATTAATTTTTGTGGTAGTTCATCACTAGTACAAGTCGCCCGTGCGTCGTACCGATTGTGTGTGATTTTATTTATTCATTAGTTTTTGTGGTAGATGGCTAAATCTTTCAAATTTGAGATGACTAACCTTGTGCTTGTTGATATTACATACCATGCTTTGGGTTTAGTGCTTGCCGGGTAAACATTAACAAACCGACGGTTTCGGTCTTGACATGGAGCGACGATTAATATCCTGGACATTTTCGAGGCTTAATTCAACCTCATCATTTCTTATACAAACATCGGGAAATATAGAGGCATACTTACAATCCATAGACCGTCAAAGTTGATCTCTTCTTTAAACTTGGTCACTTGATCAGCCCACCATTGGACTGTCGAGTTCTTTTGGAAGTCGGGAAACACAGCATAAGCTCGAAACAGCTGCATGATCAACATGTGACATCATTAGGTATTAGGGGCAGCAAGTATATTGAACATTAATATTATCATTACAATATTGTATTTTGTTTCATCATCATTATTTTAATTGTTATTAACACTACTTCTAATCCCAAATGCATTTTATATAAATCATGACATGAAAGAGTGGTAGGTATGATAATTCATTTCCTTTTTAATACATTAAGGATAAATCACCTATGCCTTGCGCTTCAAAAGGTCAAATAAAAAAAAAAGTCAGCCAACATTGTCTCTTGGAAATCAGTACTGCAGACGTACAGATAGTCATACTGATCGGGCAGACTTTCAGAGGATAATTGCACAGTTGACAGAGATCGATATGTAGAAATCTTCGTCACCTATTCATTCAAGAAAGACTGACTGTACACGATGTATGTCCAGTCATATCTTTACCACTATACTTACTCTGACTCCGGTGTCCCAGTCAACTGAATCGTTCACAGTAATGTTGGGATAGTCTGGCCATACCTATAACAATTTAGCAGAGAAAAAAAGGAAGTGCAAACAAATCATTCTATAAAAGGGAATAATTCATTGAGCGGGCTGCTTAACAGGGGGAGGGGGAGAGGTATGGATAGTAGCTGCGCTTCAAAGCGAGGGAGGGGTACCATTGATCCTTGACCCTCCCACGCAAACCCTCCCCCTCCCCCCCCCCCCCCTTTGCCGCCCCAGCTACACATATTATTTGATAAACATGTATGAAGAATCGAATTGATCCATTTACTGAATCAAATGTTGCCATGTTCGGTGAAATTTGCTACAAGTAGTCATGTGTGTTGCAACAAGCAGTCAAGCGTACCTACGGACGAATTCACCTGTAGATTCAGAACTCAACCCCTGTATTGTGCGTGCATGTGTGTGTGTGTGTGTGTGTGTGTGCGTGTGTGTGTGTGTGTGCATACGCGAAAATGTATTTGCGTCTGTTGATAGCAAAGTTAATACTTATGATAAAAAAGTCTGTGTATGTTGTAACACAGACAGGTCGATATGTGTTTTGTTATCGAAATATTTATCGTTATATAAGTGATGCATTACCTTTCCGTACATCAGATTCCCGTTTTCGTCTTTTATGAAGACATCCATCTTTACCCCAAGATCGAAGGGCTCATACGTGCCTGCGGTTTCATTGGCAGAAATTGCCGGGTCCTGTAAAACGAAAAATGCACATAAAGAGTGTCGTCATGATGACAATGATATCAAGAAATATACCCGGTCATGTTTCCAAAATCAGTCTAAAATCTAAGTTCTGAATTTTTCTTTCTTTCCGTCTTTGTCCAGTCTTCGTCCAGTCTTCGCCCAGTCCAACACACAGGGGCTGGACAAAGTGGACATAAATGTAATCAACAGGCGGAGTCGGTTGATCAATCAAGGGTCACGTCACGAGTTATAGATACCCACGAGTCATACAGTTTACGAGTAATACAGCCCACGGGTCGTACAGCCCACGATTCATACAGCCCACGGGTCATACTGCCCACGATTCATACAGCTCACAAGTAGTACAGCCCACGAGCTACACACTAACTGAACAAGGTCCACGAGCTCGACATCAAGTAGAATGGGCAAACCAGCTATAGATACAGTCCACGAATTAGACAGCATAATAGGCAAATAAGTCCCACAGTTTGACGCCAGGCTAATAGGGCCCATGAACTTGACACTTGAAAAAAATGTCGATGAGCTTGACAATAAATAGGCTTAATCATGTTGTGTTTGAGTTTGAACCTTTCTTCTCTAGTGTCAAATCAGAATGGGTCTTATCTGCCTATAGTGTCGAGCTCTTGGACCTTAATTACCCAGTGTTAAGCTCGTGAGCTGTGTGAACGTGGGGCAGGATGACCCCACATAACGGTCGCTCACTGTCAATAATATTATCTTTCCCTGATTCAGAGTATTCCATCATCCATGCATATTAACCTTATGAACGTATGTAGACTACTACACTTACACACCACACACACACACACACACACACACACACACATACACATCAATATCTAAAAATATTATGGACACACAGCTCATGAACACTTCGACGTGATACACTCACGAACAACGCGAGGAGATTGATTTGCACGTCTTAGCTTTCGCCTTCTTACCAACATTATGATGTACCGGGTGCCATCTTCCTTCACGGATTCTACAAAGTCACCCAGTCCTACGTAGTTGACAGGATCGATAGTGAAGTCCAGCTGTCTCTCCATATAATCGATGTCACTATATTGTACATCCTGATAATGAAATGTAAAAATATCTTCAGCAGTCCTTGACAGAATTGGAATATTTCATCATGCTTTTGTTTGAATTGACAACACTATCTCAGGTTGTCTACGTTCATATTTGATAACATGGCGTGTTCAAGATCAGGAATAGGTTTTGTTTGTTTTTTCTCTTTTTTTTTCAATGTTGGTTGCTGGTCATTTTGAGGAATACCGTATCGCTGGCGGGAATACTTTAAGTCTTCGCTGAATCAAATCAATTTTTATCAAATCTGTAAAGTGGTCATACAACAGGATCATTCAATAACTTACGTGGGGGATGTCATAGGTACGCATTGATTGAACGACGTTCTGCAAGTTGGTCAGGTTCTCGTATCCGTACCTACTGAGCTGGTATCCTAGCGACCAGTAGGGAGGCATCATCGGTCGACCTATGACCTTCGGAGGAAAACATGTATATATCACATTATGAGTTTGCGTAGTTATACGCATTATTACAGCAAGCAATGTAGTGTCAAACTTGAATAATGTTATTAAACATTACACAGCGCAACCACTGTCATAGCAAGTTAACATTTTGTATAAATACGTTTGAAAACCCTTAATACCCTATAGTATTTCCTATTGTGGAGCTTTATCCAATCAGTGATTTGTAATATAAAAAAAGAGCGATGACAAAGACAATAGAAACTTTAAGTTTTCTACAAATTCAATGTTGCAAGCACTACGGACATTACAACCGGTCTAATCAAATATTTCTGTAATGTGAAAGTGCAACACTCATCCGTTAAGTCATTGCAAATACATGTTATATAATGATGTATTTGGTCAAAAGTAGATCTAATAATCCGGTTATAATAATGTTGGTGTTTTTTTTTTCTCGTTTTGTTTATTAATGTACGGCAGAGCGTTCCTGCAGTGGAATGTATGATTCTCACCTCTGTGTATTGCTGAACAACTTCTTCGGGGGAGGGGCCGAGGAACATGTAAAAATCAAGAACGCCCCCAATCGTCCTGTAAGTGAGGGCGGGGGTTGGTTGAACAGTGAAGTCTGCGGAAATGACAGGACAGAAAATGTGTTCACTACAATGGGATCACATTACCAACGTGTATTGACTTGTAGAAACCTGAATCATTGCCTTACGGTAACAATAATATTGCTGTAAGTGTTATTATGTTTACTCTGTACCTCATATATATATATACAATTATTTGATTCATAATGCTCGGCAAGTATTTTCTTTTCTTTTCTTACTGAGCTTGTCGAACACAGCGTGACAATTACACACTCTTGCTATTTGTATTTGGTCTTGTTCTTTGGTATTTTGTGAACATGACCAACATCCATAATGTGCATGATTTTGTTTGAATATTGAAGATTGATGACAACACATAAAGAGAGAGAAAAAAAAAGAGAGATAGAAATAGAAATTGACAATGAGTTCATGTTGTTGTCCTACCTTGGGCGTTCGAGTTGAGAAGTAGAACACCATGGGCGTTCCCGTCGTATTCGGTGTTCAGATAAAAAGGATGAACTCCGTACAGATTACCTTTGTACTGACCGGGTAAACAAAGTGCGTTCAAGTGTAAGTATCTAAATATTGACCGGGAGACAAGAATTCACCCAGCTCTGGTCCTTAATAGCAAGACGCCTTTAAATGTATTCAAAGATCTAGCTCAATCTCTAGATGCACAGGTGTAATGTTTTGATAAATATCTGGTCACAGTTACATTTTGCCCCCTTCCTCTTTCGTCTTCTTCTACCTATTTTCTTATTTTTTGTTAATAGCGCAGTTTTATTGATATTGTCACTAAAAGCACCAATTGTGTTATATTTCTTCCCAATTTTCTCGTTTTTTTTTCTGCCTTAGATTTCAGTAATTTTCTTGATCACAAAGGACTCAGATTACGAATACATGCAATACATTATTCAATTTTACATGGTGATTAGGTCTTCTTTTTTTCGAAATGGAGATGTTGTCGATTAACTCTTACAGTTTTATCCTATTATATAATAGCAAAATTTATTTCAATTTGTTTCACATCCATACAATTTACGCTCCCATGGAAATCTCTCCTTACCAAAGCCTCACACTGATTATTGTAAAAGAATGTTTTCATATCGTGGAGCTTCTTACTTTAATGATTTACCATGTGATGTTAAATGTTTAATTTCATATAATTTGTTTCTTAAAGAAATTGATCAACACATACCAAAATGGCTTTAATGTATATATATATATATATATATATATATATATATATATATATATTTATGTATAATGATATCATGGATATTTTGGGCGGGGGGGGGGGAGGAGGGTGAGTCATAATGATGGGATAATTGGGGTTGCAACGTATTTGATTCAACTGATAGTTGTCAGAGGTATATGTTTCCATTTTGTTCTTATCTTAATCTCATTATTGGTTTGATTTAAGACTTATTGATATTCTTCATTATTATGTATTATTTATTCATGTCTTTATCATTGTGTGTATCACATCATTGTTATTTCTAGGACCCCTCTGGAAAACAGCTGTGTTATGACAAACATAGCTGAGTAGGGCTATCCTTCCGTTCATTTTATGTACTATTTTGTTTATGCAATGATTATAATTATGTAATGTGACTTTTAACGGAAAATAAATTCAAATCATATCAAATCAAAATAAATTCTCATAACAGTGATAAAAAAGGATCGATATACAAAACAGGCCACCACCTCACAACTTTGGCTTCTGATATCCCTATTTAGGGGGCAGTTCTAATCAAGAGAAAATTAACAACATCATCACCTCCTTCAAGACTAATGAATAATGGCACATGATAATTCATGTTTCATCATATGGATTATTTCATCTCTGTCTAACTGTTATCCAAGTGCTTACAGACGACATAATTTGCGTTATAAAAAAAAATGTTTCGTGAATACATGTGTTAACTTTTGCTTTCAGTTGATAAAGGAAAATATACAAGAAAGTTAACCAAGCACAAGACAAATACGATGAAGAGCCAATCTCTGATTTCATTCTGTGAATTTGAATTTTTAATTTGAATTAAACTATTTCATATATCAGGTACCAAATTTTTGACTTACGGAGACAGGCTGGTCTCGAGAGAACATCCCCCACGTCTGCCAGTTGAGGTCGTGCTTGAAACTGTGGTGCTCATGCTCTCCAAAGCCATAGATATTTGACGAAGGCAGGCGAGTGGAGATGGTCAGAAATTGGTCCTCAAATATAAAAGCTCCAATAGACGTATCCCATCTGGAATGACGTGATGCACGATGGATAGTTATTATATATTTTATTTCTCCACTTTTTCTTTATTTTTTTTTCTGAATACTTATCTTTTTAACTGTGCCAAAACACCTTCGGCTTCTGTGAATGAAAATGGATTTTTCAACATTACGTTGATACGTATTTTGAGGACATCCATACGTAGAGAAATCAACAACGTATTGTTGAAGTCAAATAGGACGATTACATTTGAGTGTATATAATTATTGAATATATCTATATATATATATATACTTTATCTGATTTACTTATCCCTTTATCTTTTCTTGTGTTGTGTCCATACTGCACTTAACTTAACTTCAAAGCAAAACTCCGTTGATGATGATGTTAATGATGATTAACAGTGATGGCAATAGTGACAATTTTATAGTTGAAATAATAATCATAAATAGCTACGACAAATGTTACTGCGTGTGTTACCTCCTCTTTAGTGTTCCCATGATAAGTCTTATAGAGGGGCCGAAAATAATGAGCAAGTTCGGATTTAGCTTATGTGCACGTGGGCACAAATGTAATGATTTTCCCCCTCCCAGCTGCGTACACATTTCAGATGTGTACAAAGCGACATAATGCATACGCTTGCCCGCCATAAAGATAACGTTTTCAATCAAAATTCCATCAATTAAACTAGTCGTGTTCGAGCAAACGATGAACTTGTGAAGACTAGGTGACTAAAGTGATCCGTCAATTAAGAATTCTTTATTTTGAATTGAACTAAATTAACTATCTAACTGTTGGTTTGTTTGTTTTTTATTGATATTGCCAAATACGACTTTTGTTGTCAGGTGGATGTGCTGTCAAGCACCATCATTAGGATTACTTAAGTAATCATCACATCACAGATGATTATCTCAGTAAATACAAAAGCCATGTGCCTTTTTAGTACAAATTACCGTTTCTTTCTGCTCATGCGCAAAGTGAATCCTGAACTGACTTATCATCGTCAATTTCAAAATGGTACGAAAGTTTTACACCAGATTGAAAGGGGCATCACAAGCAAAATAAGTTCATAAGGATGCACAGCATCGGGTAGGACTGGAACTCTTTTCTGAAAGTCTATCCTCTCTCTATCCTATAACTCTGCTATAGCCATATCTTTGTTCTCGTAAGATATTGATTATAGTTCTTACGGTTTTTTTCTACATCCTTTGTTGTTGTTGCATTTTTTATCATTTCAAACTTAAGTTCAAATTCCTGCGCAACCTGTTTATCGTAAACGGTTACGAACATGACGGAGCATTATTATTTGCCAAGTGCACCATGTGGTACTGCAAAGGGGTCACTTTATGTTATCAACAACATATGATTACTGTCATCTGGAAGCATGAATAATGATTTACATGACGTGAAAGATATAAATGATATATTTAGCTATGACGCTGAGCGAAATATGATTAGCTAAACAAGCAACTAATGCGGCACAGGGGGCAATTAAGATTTTTTGCCCCTCACCAGAGTATTCATCAAGTATATTGATGTTTTACATTGTTTATCGATGTTTTACATTGTTTACATAGTTTACATTCATCACGATCAGAGGTATAAAATTAAGTTGAAATGCTGTTAAAAATGTTCGTTTTTGTGATGTCAAAAATGTATATGTCATATGACTTATGAAAAAAAGAACAATGTTTCTTTCTAATCAATAAAATCCAGAGACAACTCTTTAGATAAAACATGCGCCGTCTTGTAATGATACATTACCGGTTTTTGTTTTTTTTTTCCATTTGAAAGATTTGGAAGCAACTATTTATTTGTCTGTTCTGTAATTTATCGATCAAAATCAATTAGTAAATCGTCAAAAAATGAAGAAAACCTCTAGTAAAAAATGAAATGCATTGTTTTCACAATCTATCTTGAGTGAATGCTGCATGTTGTCAATAGTTTCACATATAATTGTATATTCAGGAGGGACTTATTCACTTAGTATTAGATATATAGAACACATTGGGCATAAATCATTATCACACTTCCCCCTTTATGATAGGCCTACTGTTGTTTAAGAGTATTAAAGTATACAATACGCTCATAATTCAATTCTGTTATCTCTTCATGATTGTTAAGTTCAATACTGAAAACTAATTAATATCAATATGCAATTGCTCTTTCCAATTAAAAACAAACAAACAAACAAACAAACAAACATGCGTTTGTAAATACAGTTCTTGCAGGAATGAATTTGCATGTCCTATTCAACGATACCATCCCCATCATGCCAATCAGTGATGTGTACTACTTAATGGCAACAAACAAATATGGAATTTGGAATTCGTTCACTTTACTTTAAGAATATAGCACAAATTTGTCTTTTCCTCTCCCGATTCATAAACGTGGTATCGCCTGTTTCGGTCTTGCATAATCGAACACCACCCTGCATTTTCTTTGTCAGCAACGCACTAACTTTGTATTTGTTTTATTCAATTTAATGAACTACGGCCATCTACCGTAAACAGGTCTCTGAATAAACTAAACCACTCCCATTGTTTATAAAAGGTCTCTGTCTTGTTTATAAAAGGGGGTGGGGAATTATGGTTGTTATCATTCAGACTTTGCCTTTAGTTATCAATATCTTATCACTCCATAAAGGGGAAAAAGAAAAATAACAAAACAATTACATAATGTTGTTGATACTTTATTTGAAAAAAAAGAAGGTATACAATGGATATAGGCTTACTACGTGAAGGACTACTGATTATTGAAAGAAAGGTTAGCAGTTGTGCCGGAATATGTTGATTCTCTTTCTCTCTCTTTGAGATGAAAGTTAAAGAAAAGGAGCCAGGAATTTCAGTAGATTATTCATACTTACAAGACCTCTCCTGTCGCAATTCTAGTTATTGTGAGCGTAAATGGCTGTGTAGTATAGGTGACGTCATAAGTAGGTGTATCAGCACCCTGGGTAGGTCTTTCTGGCACAGTCAGCGGTACTTCGAAGCGGTCATTAGCCTGGTCGTAAAACTGGATGGTAATGGTGGTAATAATCGTTCTTTTTTAATAAATCAGTGTGCGTTTATAACCCATGTATGATTCTCAATTTGAAATTTGTTTGCATGTCTTGTTTTATATCTAGTTTTTGTGGGTGTGTGGTGTGTGCGTATAGCTAGAGATACAAGATTTGATTGAAGGTCTGGGTGTGTTCGTGTGTGTGTGTGTGTGTGTGTGAATATATATCTTTATTCCCCTTTCATATGCGATGTGTTTGTTCGTCTTTTTCTTGTATGTACATGTAAATTGCAGATTGGTTTCTGAAGAACAATCCTTTCAGCTGTAAAATGTGTTAATGATCTTTGCATATTAATTGATTGTATAATTGAAAGAATAGCTACATTAGCAAAGTTCAAACTCTTGAATGACTCATCTGATTCTCAGTGAACTCGCTTTTTATAGTGTTTCAGTAATCTTTCTACATTCACTGAATGCATGGAATCATTTTGACAAATTCTGACTTATTTAAGGTCGAACACACTACAAAGTGAAGAGACATATTGGATTTATCAACAAAGGACCGTCAAATGTTCAAATGTTGGATCGTCGTTGTCAATGGCAGATACATGGTACCCACGCATAATGAATATATCGCAAACATGGTTTTGTACTCGACACTTCTTTTGCTCTTCTTTCATTTTCTTCTGTAATCTTCGTGAGTTTTACCCTCTCTAGATGCCGCTAATATATGAAGAGTTTGTTTGCAAAAACCGATAAGTCCATATTTGTCAAATGGAGATATTTGCGATTAAAGGTCAAGAAAAATAAAGAGAATAATAAGAAACATTTTGCTTCTTTTGACCATAACTTCAAAAAATGTATTTTCATAATATGTAGTGACCAATATATCATTTAGAAGGTATCATTTTGTACTTTATGACAGAGACCGTACTTCAAAATCTTCAAAAATGGACTCATCGGTTTCTGCAAACAAACTCTTCATATTTTACCTACTTTATGATAGGGAAAAAAATCAATTGAATTTATTGTATGAGTAGTTTCATCCCAGTCCATTTTGGACGAAATTCGTATTCCACCACGCCGTTATGTAAAACAAAAAAGGAAAAAAGAAGTCTAGTCTGCACTTTATTGTTACCAAACTCGTGTGCTCTCTGCATTTTCAAAAAAGCCAGGGATGTGTGTTTTTTTTCTGTTCATTTTTTTTTCTAAGTCTGTAAAGGTTTTCAGTCTGACATTTAGAACCACATGCACACTCCTTTAGTAACTGCATGTTCCAGTAATACTCTCGAAAAGGTATAATATCCGTCAATACACCTAGTACGACTGCTTTATACAAATGCATGGAATTGAATAATAATAAGAAGAAGTAGCAAGTTAATCAATGGAACCGACCTTGGTTTATCAATAATAATAATAATAATAATAATAATAATAATAATAATAATAAATATCATCTGTAGAGCGCTTATTACAATGTTTCTAAGCACTGAGCGTCTCAAAGAAACAATTAGAAAAAAAGAAATTCAGTAAGGAAGTAGTGTATCAGGCATTACAACACAGAACAAAATAAGACGAAAACGTTTTATGCAGTTGAACAATGCATATTTCCATAGAGTATAGTTTCTACGTTACTTTACTTCCATGACTACCTCTTTGGGGGCTAATTTCGTTGAAATTTTACCTTGAAGTGGAGTCTGTTATTGGTCTGGAATTCAATATCGAGTGCGATAAAGCGGATGTCATTGTTGAAAAACGACGGAATGTTGGCGATCCGTTCGAGGGTCAACCTCTTCCCCCAGCTAAATCCGCGCTCGCTGGTCACCTGGTAAGCGCCGTAGCCCGCCGGGAAATAGCAGCGGGGCCCAAGGAGGTTTTGCGGGCCATACACACAGCCGCGAGCCTCGCAGAGATCCAGGGACTCGGAGTCGCGATTGCGATCGGGAATGCAGTTGATGCGATCCGGAGGAGCAGTGGGATGAGGCTCCACGACTGGCTGGTCGTCCGACTTGCCGTAGCCGGGATGGAGGAAATAGGTGAGCGTCGTGCACAGGGTTGTCACGCAGGCCGTGAGAACGATGCAGATGACCACTACTTTCTGGGTTGTCCAGCGCCATGTCTTACTGTCGGCACTCATCATTGCTTTGCTTTCATTCTTCGAATAGCCCATGTCCATTTCCATTTGCGCCATGGTGAAGACAGTTTCCTATAATGCGATCTCCTTCCGACAAAGCCTTTTCGACTATAAACAAAATATCTGTCTGTTGTATATGATAAAAGCCGAAGCAATTTATCGAGTCAGTCACGTGACCTTCCCTTGACGGTGAATGGACTCTGGACCAGTGGTATGAAAATATATCCAACGTAATGTATTTGCACCTTGATATGAATGCGTATCTAGATTCACAGCTTTGGACGTTTGGAACAGATTATGGAATTATACTTGTATATTTCCTTTCTGTATGGCGTTTAACCATTGAAAAAAAAAAACTTTTGTTCGAGATGTAACAAAAACATCGCATGTGACGATGCGAATGAGACAGTGACTTTGTAGTTAAATGCAACTTGCCATTATCTAAATTTCATAGCAGATCAAGACACTTATGAATTGACTCACCAAAATTAATAGGTAATAGCACGTGCTGATGAATTCGCTCATTCTGGAAATTTCAACAAGATATATAGACATGGGATAGAAACGAGAAAAACAAATTATAACCTTTTCTTATTCAAATGAATAATTTGCTAGAATCTATGAGACTGAATATATCCGTTTATTTTATGTCCTCAGAAGTTGTTCAAAGTAGCTTGAATGTTCGCAACTGCAAACCTAAACTTTAAATAAACATCCAACAACCCTGACATAATATTGCACGCATTGTTAACCTGTTTTGCAAGAGAATGGCTAGGAAAGGGTTTTCAAATGTAAAGCTCATTGTCTCGAAAAATTAACTCGGCGTGCCACAAGCGTACTGGCAAAGGTAGTGTAATTATGACAAAGATTGCAGTCGAGTGGAAATGGGTGCCTTAAAATTGTTTCTTTTTCTGACATCACACAATTCTTATTTTTTAGATGACTCATAAACACATGACAAGTCAATATTTTATGACAAAATATTGTGTAATATACTTCATTAAAAAGCTCTACTTTAGAAACAAATCAAATATCATGAAGATGTTGACACACGAAACGACAACATTTCAAACCGAAATAGGCTTTAGGTTTTTCGGTTGTACGCCATTTTTTAATTGCGATTTTTAGTCTACGTAACTTTCTTTTCTTTTCTAGACTGATGTGACAAATGTCTCGGAGATGACAGGATTTTTCACGTGCATGTAAATAATCATGCACATGTAATAATAACAGGCCTAATATCAGTGAGAATGATAATGATGATGGTAATAATAATGAAACTAAATAATGATAACATTATGAAGAATTTATGAAGGGCCCTGTACAAGTTTCTACGCGCTTTAAAGGGGAAGGCTAGTAACTGATCAGTGGGAATCAGTGGAAATGCTGGGGGATGATTGACAAGGGACGCTAACCTGGAAGCATTAAACTGCACATTACTTGAATATGAGACCATTCTGAAGCAAATCATTTTCACACAACAATAGATATACAATGAACTCTTGAATGAATCCCATAAGGATTGGAACAATCATCCCCCAGCATTTCCACTGATTCCCACTGATCAGTTACTAGCCTTCCCCTTTAAATGTAATGCCAATGAACATTAACAATATAACAAATACATACATACATCATGCATTATGCGCGATGTATGTATAACATTTGTACTTACTATGAGTGTGTTGGTGTGTAGGTTTTTTTTTTTTTTGTTACAACAAATCATTAGAGTAAATGTGACCCTGCACCTCAAAACAAACAAAAAGTCGCCAGACATGAATTTTTAGTTAAGACCATATTCTAAAAGAGCAGACTTTAAGCTTTAAAATGATGTATAACTCAGATCAAATGGACTTTCCTAACCTATCTAAATATGGGAAAGAAAACACAAACTCAGGAAAAGTGTGAACTGAGAAAAGAGGCTCTGAAGTACAGTGTCTATTCAAGAGCTTAGTAAATACCAAACCGTGCTGGCTGTGCGATCAATGGGACAAAAAACAGGAAGTAAACCGCCAGAGTAACAACAATGGAGGGATTATTAGATTAAGCTGAAATTAAGCATGCCTTATTAACACATTCTGTCTATAATCAATGCCAACTTTCAAAGCAGTAGCTCTATCCTTTCAAAAGTTATTAAAGTTAAAAGTGAAGAGTGTGGACAAGGTTTTCAGAAACGAAAAAGGGATTCTAAAGACACACCTGATCACACTATTCTACCAAAAATATTCGAGATAAACTGCAAAAAGAAACCAACACTTTCCTGCCCGTTTTATGATACCAAATTTTAGCATAATGTAAAAGAAGACCCCCTCTTTCAGAAAATATGAAAAAGTCAAGTTCGGCTAGGTTGACCCATTTCACTTATTTTCAGTCCTCACGCAAAATCAGTGCGTGCGACTTTATGTTCGTTTTGAGGTGCACGGTCACAAATGGAATGAAGCACGACAACATGACAAGTGAGTTAATTTCATTACACGTTTTATTAATTTTTATCCTCACTAACGAAAGTATAACACGCAAATCCTTTGCATATTCTACTGAACTATAACACTTACCTTATTGATAAAGTGTATACGTTCTACTACAGCTATTCACACCAATCCAAGGGAATTTGGCATTGCATTTGTTAAAAAAAAAGGTAGAAAATGGGATATCACCTCTACAATAGTGAAAACAACATGTTATGATGCGAATCTATTGATATGTGTGTCGTACTATGTACACGAGTAGAAATATAACACGTAAAATGTTCGAAATCGTGAAAACGTTGAAAGTTTAATCTCTTGTACAATGATTTCAAGCCACGTTATTATTAAGTACATTATATACTTCAATTCATTTTACTTTTACCTCTTCAGGTTGATTTCATTTCATCACTGCACTTTCATTTCGTCACTATATCTTTAATCATAGTATTCTAGTTCAACAAGATTACATTCTTGACTTTCGGAAAGGCAGATCCCCGAGTATAATTACGTAACATGCAGAATCACAGAAATATATTTCAAAATTGGATTGAGACTTCTATGAAATATTTGAATATATCTGATTCTGATAACTGATTCAAAATTTGTTTGCTCCTATGTCAAAGTGAAGTCACAAATTTGACGAGGGAGGATTAGCATAGTTCTTATGTGATGGTATATCTTTGTACATGGTAATTTGTGAGTACAGACTTAGATATCTTTACCAGATAAACATGATATCAATATGATTAGAATAGGACATGAAAGCTAGTTTTACCTTTCAATTTACCAACATAGAGAGCAAAAGCCCGTATTGCATAGTATTTGGGAGTCCTACTTCAATATGCGGCTGCTGACATCGTTTTTAAATGATTTAGTTGTTTTCTTCAAAGGCATGTAATACCAAGTTTACACTCATTTCCTCTTTCTAAAACAATTTCAAGATTACACAGAGAGTTTACATTAAGTGCTAATAATACAAACAGTGTAAATCATAAGTTATTGTAATAAGTATTTATGTATCTAAATACGTTTTTTGAACATGGCAGTAAAAGGTATCAATACACACATACAAACAATGTATCATTTACAGTGCTGTAATCTCACTTACAGAGTGTATTTAAAGATTGTTCCTGTCTTCCTGGTTACGAACTACGCTATATTAGACAGGGACAATTGTATAACTGCATCGTTTCAAGTCACCTTAAGATATGAACAAACAAATATCATGAAGTGATTTCAGACAATACATACAGTCGTACGTATAATTTTGCATTATGCAAGTGCAACCAGGTTAACGGTTCACCTCTGAATAACTACAATAAAAAAAAGAATGAACGCTATCTTAAATAAGGAATCATCCATCGTACACGACAATAGAGAAGTACCTCTTGATGCAAAAGCGAGGTGTGGCTGAGGGGCACTGCACCGACCTAAACTTAGCGCAACGTGAGGGTGAAAGAGGCTGACATCGGATGGTTGAGTGGTGTAACACTAAGAGCCTGTAAACGAGAATGAAAGCATAGAAACTTCATCATAACAAAACATAACAAAACATGAACTACGTCGATGTAGGGCAATTTGTCAATCAGTTGCAATGAAAACATGAACTTCTTAGTTCTTAAATGTGTATGGACTTCTGAAATGAAAATCAAGCATAGACATTTTCTTCTGCTTGCTCCTCCACGTAATGGTTATTTCGAGTATCACGAGCTTTGTTTTAGAAATTTACGATTTTTTTCTTCTTTTCCCTCTCAAGAGTGAATCAGTAGATACGGCAAAGACATTGTGCATTTTGGAGTTCTCGTTTATTATATAAATCTCTTAGTTCTGAGGTATTTGCAGTATGTCTTGAAAACTTGAAAAACGTGTATTGTGGGTCATCTCGTACTCAAAATTGAAATTTTCATATCTGTTTGTAGACAACATCAGATTATTCAAAGCTATTGTGGACAATGCTTACCATAGTATCATTAGTAAAGTCGAAAGGTACACTTGTAACATCTCCAAAGTCAGAAAGAAAGACTTCTTCAGGTCTCTCGTGTAAACCGTAGATTATGACGTCATCCATCTCCAGGTCTTCCACGAGATTCTCGTAAGAATGCGTCACCGAAGCAGATAGAACGTTCTGTGAAAGAGAAACAAAGAGGGCCACGTATTGACTTTCTTAATCGGATTTAAAGGGATGGTTTAGTATATGTAGAGATGTGGATTGAGCTTTTAAATACTTGTGAGACACTAAGAAACCATTTATGAAATAATTAGGAACATGCCATTCTAAGAAGAATTCGAAGTGTATTAGATGATAATCTGTTATGGAATGGCTGAGACATCCAAAAATTACATAAGTAAATCAAAGCGATCCTAATAAAAGATGGGTCCAATCTTTTATTGGGATTGCTCTTTTTTGGATATCTCAGCCACATTGTATTTCAAAACCAATTTTCCTCAAATAGACTTTAAATCCCTCTTGAAATTACATGCTCTTTTATTTATTACATGACAGGTTTCTCATTATTTCACCAAAAATGTTAGAAACCTGAAGTGCGGTTTCAACCAAAACTATAAGATTCCTTTAACCACAATGACTGCCATAGTAATATAAGAATACAGTCCTCTTTATCCACGGTAGCTTCTTCAGTGTTGCCATTGCTCTACCAGAGGGCCCTGCTATTATTATTACCCAATAGCGTTGCCAGGTACCGGTTTATACACCTGTGTCGAGAGGGACATAGTGGATGAAAACATGTCCTGGGACGACAGTACTTGATGGGATTCGAACTGGGGTCCTCTGATTGACAGTCAAGAGTTGTATCCACTTTCCCAAAGCCCCACCCCCGCACTATTTTATGCGCCCTCAAGTCCAGGTGTTACATTAACATAGACTGCAATCATAAACTTATCGAAGTCTTGAAGAGTTGCAGCTGGAAGCAGCAATATTAACCCTACGGAGTGGTATACCTCATGCATCATCCAACCCCAATACCTTCCAAACCCACTGACCTTGACTGATGTAGATTTGATAAAACACTTATATCCTTATATATTCACGTATATCCTCGTATCCTCAATTTCTGGGCCTTCGTTCCTGCATTTATAAGTTCCCTATTCGTGTCCCTTTTCAAGTTTTCATTAATGAATACTACAATGATATAACTGTGTGGCAATATTATGGTATCATGCCATTATAACATCTGATGTACGAATCACAAAAGAAAGTTTGATAGAAAGCTACAAATTTTTCAAACAGCATCAAAGTTAGACAAAAAGAATGACACATCAAAACATTCATGAAAACGATCTGCGGCGTACATTCTTGAAATTTGGCTGTAACCAAATATAAACAAACGGAATCTTTGGCAGTTGCTTTAGATTTTTTTCTTTCTTTCGACTGTCAGCAGTATCCAAATCCCCCGAAATAGATCAGACCACTATGAACAAACACATTAAGTACGAAGTTTAAAGATACTCACGTTAACAAACGTATATTCAAACATGAAGTATTCCCCGTTGGCGATGGAATCTGGGGAAAAGGTCAAAATGGCATTGTTATCAATGCAATACAATGATATGCAATAACGGTATAATATCGCACTCTGCGATAAGAACGTGGACAATAAAGACTGCAAGTTCTGCAACAGCAAGTTCTAATATCCATCCTAAACCTAACCTATGTCATTCTCATTACAATCATGAATTGACTGAAAAGACGGAGAACATCAATCAATTATAATTTACATACAGAAACACACGGGGGCATTGAATTATACATAATAAGATAACAAAAGATGATGCATGTTCTGCTTTAATTCATCCACTGACACCCAATGAAGGAATGGTCAGGTAAATACTGTAGTCTCTGGGAGTAGAAGCCAGTGTGACTTCCGTTTGTCTACCCAGAATAACGTTAATGATAATAATGATAATAATAATGATAATAATAATAAAATTAATAATGATAATGATAATGATAATAATGATAATAATAATATATAATAATCATAATAACAATGATATTAATAATAATAATAATAATAATGATAATAATGATAATAATGATGATGATGATGATAAAAATAATGTTAATATTGATAAAGTCTTCTTTATCCAGGGTAGCCTCTTCAGTGTTGCCACTGTTCTACCAGAGGGATCTGCCATTACTATTACTCCAGCGTTACCAGAGTATTATTTATACACCTGGGTGGAGAGGGACAATGTGGGTAAAAACATCTTGTCCAGGGACGTACGCACTAGGCGGGAATCGAACTCGGATTCTCCCATTGGGAGTCGGGAGTTTGTTTGTTTGTTTGTTTGATTTACTTTTCTTCCAACACAATTTCATACATAAATTTAGATTATTTTCAGTAATATCACATGGATATCAGAAAGCAGATTACAATGTACATGATTCAAAGAAGGAAAATCGATATGTAAATTAATTTCATTAACAAAATATAACTTGTATTACCAAATTTCCTAATGATTATCTGAGAAATTTGAGGAGTCTAATTCACTATGCCACAACACTCCCAGGTTTATTGTTGTCATTTCTCCACTATTAACAGAGCCCTGCCATTATTATTAACCCAGCGTCGCCAGGTTCCCATTTTAGATTTATACATCTTGGCCGAGAGGGCCATGGAAGGCACAAAGCATCTTATCCAAGGACGTAAGCACCGGACTAGATCTGAACTCGGTTGAGATTTAGGAGTCTTACCTATGACTGTGCCGCAGTGCCCCCACGGTCTGTCCTCATAGTTCTGACATACAGTATAACTACATGATTAAACTGTGTAAATGATACCTTAGGGACAACACCTTAACTTTATTCTGCAGAAAACCGAATTCAATTTGGCTTAGTGGTCACATAGAAACATGAATCGTTGTAAATTATGTCATGAGTCTGATTTTTCCAAGTTTAGCACATGTGTTCTTAACGGCATAATGTGTGAGCACAATTAATTTTCACAACACTTGGAGGGAAGGGATTCCTGGCATGCTCTACAAAACTCCTCCTTTCTCTTTGACCACTGAAGCAAATCGGATGGGGTTTTCTGTAAGACGTAGGTAATATGTTATGGTTTTATACCCTAAAATTGTATTTTGATTTATTCACTACTTTTGAAGTTATCACTGCAGAGTGTCCGATTGTATTTTTTTTTTTTTTTTTTGCTGGGGGGGGGGGGGGTCATACGGTACATGTTATTGGTAAACTCTGCCTGTGCTTCTCTCACGAGTCTGGCAACCTCTTGAGGTTGTGCTGTGTTCACGCCAGACGAGGGGACTCTAAACAGTCTCGGCACAAAGCATCTAGCATGAGTCTGAAGTGAGTCTGGCGTGAGTCTTGGGTGAATGTCGTGCTAGACAGCCTAGCAAGAGTCTAGCACAGCCTCTAGAGGTTGTGTTGTGTTCACGCCAGACGAGGGGACTCTAAACGGTCTCGGCACAAACACGGCGTAAACATAGTGTGGTTTTCAGACCCTTTGCCAACTGTACTACTTTTACAAAATGCGCCCTCCGTGGATTTCATCGCCACTCTTAAAGAAGACAGAAGCCGCTTTTGTCAAAGGCTAGGGCCCATCAGCTGAACCTGCTACTTCTTTTGTCCTCCAGAGGTCCTCCTAGACAGGTGGACTCCAAACGGGGTATACAACATTCACCCCAGACTCACGCCAGACTCACTCCAGACTCGCGCTAAGTGCTTCGTGCCGAGACCGTTTAAAGTCCCCATCATCTGGCATGAACACGGCACAACCTCTAGAGGTTGTGCTGTATTTGGTTGGATTCTAAACGGGGTAGACAAATCAACAATTAGACTTAAAGATTAGATTGACTTTAAAATCTATCAGATTGAGATTTTCAATCTTATTTTGAATTTGTTCCTCAGGTAAATGTAAGGAATTTAGAAAATTCTCTCCCTCCTCTCCCTACACCTGAGATAATTAGAGCATACGTCGATGAATACAGCATAAGGGTATCACACTACTAGTATACTGTAAGTAGTCTTCTTGGAAACCTACCTATGGATTCCCCATCATCCCAGAACAGACTTCCGGTTGCCATCATCTCGTCGTCGAGAACGACGATGAGACCAAACGGATTCCGTCGGCTGGGGAGGGGGGGGGGGGGTGCGTTAGGAAATCATGATTGTTACTTACATTGTATGAACTCGTTGAAAATGCTTGCAATTTGAAATAAGCTTATTATGCATTTCATGTTTGTCCGATCTATAGTGATTTTGTGCGTCCTGTTTTTACCTTATCAAAGGTAAATCCATGAATTGCAATATCATATTTTGCATTAAAGGGAAGATAAACCCCAAGAGCAATGTGGATTGCGTGAAAGCAGCAACATTAGTAGAACACATCAGTGAAAGTTTGAAGAAAATCGGACAATCGATGCAAAAGTTATGAATTTTTAAAGTTTTGGTGTTGGAACCGCTGGACGAGGAGACTACTAGAGGATATGACGTATGAGTGGACAACAATACCAAGAAAATATAAAGAAAATTCTACAAAAATCCATTTTTCATGAAAATTACAAATTCCATCAACTTGATATTGACATATGTTAGGGGTAGCAATTATTCCCCCTGCTTTCTGCAAGAGGTTGGTCCATTGTTCTTTCATAATTCTAGAAAAGTGAATTTTTGTTGAATTTCCTTTATATTTTCTTTGTATTGTTGTCCACTCATACGTCATATCCTCTAGTAGTCTCCTCATCCAGCGGTTTCAACACCAAAACTTTAAAAATTCATAACTTTTGCATCGACTGTCTGATTTTCTTCAAACTTTCACTGATGTGTTCTACTAATGTTGCTGCTTTCACTCAATCCACATTGCTTTTTGGGTTTACCTTCCCTTTAATGTCGATGTCTATATCCACTTATATCTAGTATCAAAAAATAATGCAGGCATATTTTGTATATTTTTGACATGTTTTGTTGCAGATGGAAAAGATAAACGAATTAGTGAGTGAATGAGTGAAAAGTAGCAAATTCACCAATACTATTATTGTGTGGCGCAAATATGGATAATAGCTACTAGTTACGCTGCTGAAACAGCATAAGCACGTGTGCTTCTATCAAATTCACAAGCAATTGCTGGTAATCAAGATAAGCGAATACAATGGGTCATTGCCTAACACCATTTGTTGATGAATTACTATTTGTTTGTTCTCCCACCCCCTCCTCTATATGACCTTTGATCCTCAAGATCAATCCCGATTAGCAGAGTCCATGCAAATAATTTGCTCACCTGAACATGGTCGAGTTGTCAGGCTGCTGGGTCGGAATGATGTAGCCTCCCCGCACGTGGAGGTTGATGTGGTCGGATGGAGCTGCAAGAGTGACGCCGCCCCCAACGGCGAGCATGTCTGGCGAAACCTCCTTGCCCTACAAAACAGAGAACGAAATTAATGCAAAGGTCCACAAGGCAGAAAAATAATGTAAAGTGGTGCAAAAAAAAAACAACAACAACAACCATCAAACAAATAAACAAACTTGTTTTCAGCGTAAGTGCGTTCAGCAATGGCTTTGCCAATAGATACGCGTGTATACCTAAAGTATACGTCATGATGGGCAAAGCACAATAATTGCACAAAGGTCCAAGCACGATTTGAACCCATGACCTATTTTTTAAATTGTACAGAGCCTCTTCCACAGCACAATAGGGCTCTGAACTATAGGTAAATGGGGAACATAACTACAGCTGATAAGTGATGGAGAAGCGAGAAACAGATTGAACTAAATGAATCAAAAATATTGAAATGTATAGTGAATGCATTGACAAACTCAATGGGATATTACGCACATGCTATGTTGTCATGGTAATAAGACAACCCATGCAAATCATTAAAACGAGGATATTTGTCACAGTGAGTCTGGCAAATAATGTTCAGCAGCAAATTTACAATACTAACATAATAAGCGTGCGATAAACTATTACACTATGCACATTTTGTTGAAACAGCTAGGAGACAGTGACAATAGAAACAGATTAAAATTTGTGGGGGTGCTTTCGGTGTTTACCACGATTAGAAAGTATCTAATGAATTTTGCACTGTAAACAAAATTAATTGGCAAATGTTTTTACGTGTTTTGTATCTTATTTTTTATCATTTTCTTGCTATAAGTGATGTTGATCCTAGGCAACCAAAACGTTCGTGAAAATGTATATTGGACTATGCTGAACTACAGCATGAACAATAATTAATCTCATTGTTAATAAATGTTCAACTCACATCGTAGTAATCGTACCATCTGGCGACGGGAAAGTAGGCATTAACTTCATAAGTATACTGTTGGGAGAAAAGTCGAATGATTAGTTATTAATCTTTGCCGAAAAGAATAAAAAAAAAAGTATTCATAAAACATTCATTTATGAAATATATATAGACATTATAAGCATGTTTGAATTGTTACACATCTAGATCTCCCAGCGATCGCTAGCAACATTCCTTATACCACCAACATCCTTGAAATGCTACCACGATAAAGCCCCAGTATAAAGTTCCAAAAAGTCGTAGATTTATAGTAAAAAAAAAAAAAAAGAATTCTTTTTCTATAGCGCATATTTTTTTGTCGTTTAAATTTGTAAGGCCTATACATTGGCTGCAAAAAAAAAAAAAAAAAAATGGGCCTATTGATTCTTTACCTGCCGTGACAGGCTCTGTCAAGTACTTGAAAAAAAAAATCACACAAATCATGAAAATCATTCTTCGTTCCAATCTTTCTTCTTTTTTTTTTGAATCAGTGACATATTAAAATCTTTAAACCCACCTTGCCTATTTGTCATAATGCAGCAAATTTCATTTTGTAATAATTAAACAAAAATGGTAATAATTGTAAAATTTAGTGAAAAGTAAACAGTATTCACACAGCATGGTTGCCTTTCCTAAGTAATCGTCAGTGAAAAAGTTGACACATTTCAGTTTTTGTCTGTGACATGCAGTATGGGGCAATGCCACTGTCATGCTCTGCACCGTATCCCTCCGTTGCTTTGATAAAAACTGGATGCCAAATTCGATGTAGTTTGATTCGAAGGGGATAGTCGGGTAGGCGTCAGAAGGGGGTGAAGGGCCCTACTAGAAAGAACGCAGTGTCCCGCCGTGTGTTCACAGTGTGTTCATTATAGTCGACTATGTGAAAACGCTCGAATTTAACAGTGTGGAGATGATTTCACAATGTGGTGTGGTTTTCACAGAGTGTTCACATAGTAATGCTTTGTTTCACACTATGAATTGACGACTTACATTGTGTTCACACTGTTAAAACGCTCGAATTTGACAGTGTGAAGACATTTCACACTGTGGTTCTCACACTGTGGTTCTCACACTGTGGTTCTCACACTGTGGTTCTCACACTGTGGTTCTCACACTGTGGTTCTCACACTGTGGTTCTCACACTGTGGTTCTCACACTGTGGTTCTCACACTGTGGTTCTCACACTGTGGTTCTCACACTGTGAGACACTGTATTCTTTCCAGCAGGGGAAAGCTGGTAGCTGTGTGTGTGTGGGGGGGGGGGGGGGGGGCAAGATCCTTCATTGATTCAACATCCCATACACGGGTTGTTTCATAAAGATTTTGTTAAAGTTACAAACGAACGACTGATGATCAGTTCTGTTCTGCTATACTTATCAGAATTTCAATAATTCAGCACAAGAACCGATCACCAGTCGTTAAGTCGTTGGTAACAGCTTTATGAAACATACCCCCCCCCCCCCCGGACTGTCAAATCAATTCTATTGGCAAGTCTTTCCTTTGCTAAAGTCACACTTATCATCAAAATTAATCATTGCGTACTGGAGGACTTCCAGCTACCTGCTTGTTCTGGGTTCCTTCTCCTTTCCATTCTCTATATCTTTCTCTTTCTCTCCCTAATGCTTGTTCATGTCACGCCAACGTTCAAGGTTCAAGGTTTATTTGCCAAATGCAATTCAAATACTGCCCTGTTGTTCATGTTTGTTCTGTAAGCACCGTAGGGTATCACAGAAAAAGTATCCAACAGTGCCATAGAAAAGAAGACCTCAAGTAGGTAAAAGGAATGGATATACCCGAAATGTTTGTAAAATGTAACGTCTGCCAAAATAGCTCATAGGGCCTGAGTGACGGTAACTTACAGGATCCAGAACCGGCGAGATGAGAAGGGCGCCTCCCCACATGAACTGTCTGTCAATGTCCCACGTGTAGCTATCGGATGTGAATCTTAAAAAAGGAAAAAAAAAAGGATACAGTATCATTATAATAATGCCAACATTTTAAGTGCATTAACGGCCACGCTATAAATTTGAACATATGACTTCTTACATCTGAAAGACACGGCTATGCAGGCTGCAATTTTGTGTTTGTTTGTTTTTTATTTCATGAAAGTGTCAAGTGCAACGTACTATCGGATGTGGATACTGCGAGACAAAAAGACCATAAACAAGGAGATTGTATATACTACAAAAAGTATTACAAGAACAGAAGCAGAAGAGCTGGACAGATATATCTCGTGTGTTGTGTACCTTTAATTCCTCAAGCAGTAATAAGATATCAAATGTGCCTTGCTTCATTAGTTGTTTTATACTGGGTTTGATATTGAATCGTCTCATTGTGAATACGGACAGAAACATCGCAATGTAACTTCATAATAAGTTGAATGCAACCTTGCAGAATGCACATGAAATGACTCTTTAATCTGCACAAGAACCTGAAATTCATTTCAATTTATAACTGTCCTTTTAATCTGTACGAAGAAACGTCATTCTAAACCATCAAATGAGCAGCTTTTAGCAAAAGAGATCACTGGTGCGTAGAGTGCGGAATTCGAAGCAAAGTAAAATAGTCCCTCTTCCCTTCCGAATAATTTACGTGGCTATGACAAAACGGACCTCTTTGGAAAATAACAGAGGTCAAGAGATATGATAATGTTCCTTGATTATACTGCATTTTTCATAATTTTCCTCGTCATAATACTTTCATCTTTAGAATGGATAATCCTCAAAAAGTTGAAGTCTGTATACATGTAGTTGTCATGGCTCGAGAGTAATAATTGCTTGCTTGCCAAGAAAATGATACAAGGGCAATAATATACGTATTATATTTAATTCATTGTACTGTATAAATGTATTTATCTTTTGCTTTTTCTGATGAGATAATAAATAGATAAGTCCGTAAGTTGCTCTTCATCTCACCCTCTATTCACGCTACCACGAGTACTAAAAGAGTAAATTAATGTGTTTTTTAAAGAGGACACTTTTTTTTTGTAAAATCCAATCAAGCTGAATGCAGGAGAGGGCGGTTCGACTGATGTATTGTTTTATACTTAAGTGGTTAGACATGCAGAAAAATGAACAAATTTAAATTTGTGGAGGAAAATTGCCTGGATTTAGCTCGACCGGGCAAAAATTGAATAAACAACTCGGTAAAACGTCCGGATTCAACAGAAACTGGTGATTTATTCTGGAAAAACACTTGAAGCAGTTCGGCATTAGAAAATGAAAAATGAAATAAAAAGGACTAGATATTTGGCACGTTTCTAAAGGAAAGTGCGTACATGTGTACACTGTCGTCATTTAAAGGGGCTACCTACTCGTGCATGAGTGATCGTACGACGGTCGAGCCGGTGGTATGTGCATGGTAGAAGAGTGTGTACAGATAGGGCAACAGCCGATACCGGATGTGAAGAACCTCACGAACCTCAATAGCGAATTCTTCCCCAAAGTGACCCGGATCCTGCGGCTACCAGTTTCGGAGGGGTTTGGAAGTAAAACAAAAGTTGCGAAAAACGAAGAAAAGAGTTTAGATTTACCTTGTCTAAATACTTTGAAAACGACATATTACAAAGGTAAATGTTACCCGGGATAATGATTAGGGCCTACATTGAACCTAATTGATCAAATACTCATTTTCATACCCTATTATTTTCTCTTACGATTAAAGACAAATCAAATGTAAGTATTTGTTTGTTTGTACGCTTTTTGTTTGCACGCTTTCAACGCGGCTAGGGTGTAAGTGTAGTTTTTAACGTATAACCTGTGCCGTGACCAATGCTTACCGTGTGACATGCTGCGATCATTAAAATAGACTAGTAGACATGGAGCAATGCATCCATCTTTCACGGTAGTTAGATCGATTGCATTCCAAGGTAAATTCTGATGCACCAGAAGTTACTAAAAAGTCAGATGACTATCACAGATTTCTGAAGTTTAAACGGCATCCAACCGTTAGCGGCATACACAGACATACCCTCATGAAAAATCTTCGAATTTATCCATAAGGAGATGATGAGCAGCTATGTTGAGGGAAAAAAGTTTACCCAGGAAACAGAAGATTTACCATATATCCCAGTCCATTGTGGTTCCTTAGATATGGGTAGAAGGCTCCGACTTGATGCCATCTGCGACACAATTCTTCGCTGGTATCACCAAAGAAGCCACAAACATCCGCTCCGATCTAGGCCAGTGATCAAACATTTATAGAGCAAGGTGAATTAACGTATAATCATGTGGAATATGAAAGGAAGTAGCTCATACATTTTATGCTATCACCATCTATCTATCTATCTATCTATATTGGTATATATATATATATATATATATATATATATATATATATATATTAAATATTATATATGAAGAGTTTGTTTGCAAAAACCGATAAGTCCATATTTGCCAAATGGAGATATTTGCGATTAAAGGTCAAGAAAAATAAAGAGAATAATAAGAAAATGTTTGCTTCTTTTGACCATAACTTTCAAAAATGTACCTTCATATGTAGTGACCAATATATCGTTTAAAAGGTATTATTTTGTACTTTATGACAGAGACCGTACTTCAAAATCTTCAAAAATGGACTTATCGGGGGGTTTTTAGCGAACAAACTCTTCATATATATATATATATATATATATATATATATATATACTATATATATACATGTATATATATGCTATCAACGTCTATATTTTCATCTATATTTCTATTCATTGCTCTGTCCCTCTCTTTTCCCTGATATCAGTTCTCTTTTCAAACATGATGATATAGGAGAGCCTGTCCCTTCGTAAACAACTCTTATTCAGCATAGAAAACTGTAGATCGTTCATTCATGATCCTTTGGTTTGTTTTTTTCTATTCTGGATAAGGTTAAAACAAACAAGCAAACATGCATGTCATGAAAACTAGCGAAGTATGTGTGTGGAAATGTGTGTGTGTCTATGTATATTCTCTGGCTGAGTGTATTTGTATAATAAATGTTATGACCTTATTTTGAAAAAAAGAAAGAAAAGTGATTTGTCACGATTCATTGTAAAAAAATAACAAATCCAAACTTACGTAGGGGATTCCGAAAAGATTGAACTCCAGCATTCCTGTAACGCACAGGACAAAAAAAAACAAAAGAAAACAAAACAGAAAACGTTAAAGCCATTGTCACTGTACGTGAAGAGGATGTTTCCAGTTGCAACTGAGAGTCACTTTTATGTACTGTACTTTATACACTTACTTGTTTTCCTCATAACTTTCTATCCGGTACCTACAATTCTCGTTGTGTTTCAATTCAATTCAATTCGATTTAATTCAATTCAATTTAATTCAATTAGTTCTCAAAAGTGTATTGACCCTGTCAGATCCAGTTAAGACAGGCTGATAGTTTGAAGATGGAGGTTGGAGTTGTTAAAATAAACGTCTACTGATTGGAGTGACAGTCGCCCTCTTTGATACCTGAAGAAGCTATGAACACTGTACACTGTCGAATAAAGTTTCTTTTCTCCCTCATTATCTGCTCTATCACGTCTTTATACGTTAGAATGCTGTATGGATGGATTCGCCTAAGATTAAGACGACACATTTTTGAGAGTGTTCTTACCGTCGGCAGTTCAAACGCAATTCAACAATATTCAGCCGTTTTTATGGGAACAATATGCACAAAGGAAAAAAAATAGTCTCCCTCCCCATCAAATAAACCAAAATAAGAGTAGCTGTTGCGACACGGATTGTCGCCCCTACACGGATTGTCGCCTCCTGCTCGGGGTGACAATCCGTGACGGGCGCTGGCGGCACGGATTGTCGCCCCCGTCACGGATTGTCGCCTGGCGACAATCCGTGACGCTTGTGCAGTTCCCAGTTTTTGACCTCGAAGGCGACAATCCGTGTTGGCAAAAAAAATTGTTGCGACACGGATTGTCGCCCCGTCACAGATTGTCGCCCCGGGCTCGGGGTGGTTCCTCCGGTGTTAAGCTTTGGTGGGATGGGTATGACTGGTAAGTTATGCGTATGTGTGTGTGTGTGTGTGTGTGTGTGTGTGTGCGTGTGTGTGTGTGTGTGTACTGTGAGCTGCATGATATGTGATGTGTATGATTTGTTGTGTGTGTGTGTCTGTGTGTGTGTGTCTGTGTAAATGTGTGTATGTGTGTGTGTTTGGAGTATATAATAACACAATATGTAGAAACTGTGCATGTGTGGTGGTCATAGTGGTAGTGGTTTGTTTGTCTGTGTGTATACGTGTGCCTGTATGCTTACGTGTGTATGTGGAATATAGTGGCGCTACTGTGGCAGTACAAACGCCTTCAGAGTGTATGAGCACGTGTTTAAAAAATTCACACCAGCGTTGATCTAAAAATAGTATGGGTGTGTGAACCAATATCAGCGGTGAGGCAGGCTAGGCGAGAGAGAGACCGAGGGAAAATACATACGAGGGAGGTGCCCTCCCCAAATGTTATTTGTCTTTGTTCATTTTTCACTGCAGTCATTTTCTTCCATCAGTCTTATAAAACTAGAACGTCCATACCACTATTCTTTGTCCCAGAATAGGTTTGGCATGCTTTATGCATGAGCGAATAATTTCCACACGCCGTAAAAAAATTGTCAATCGTTAGTTGATTTTAGCACAAACGAACTGCCATTGCACACCGCTAATACATACGTAATACAAACAAACACCAACAAACACTCAAACAAATCCTCATAATGAAAATAAACCAACTCAACACCTTTTTCCTTGATATTCCTTGATTTCATTCAAATCATTCATAAATCGACTCATTCTGGGTGTAACATTAAACAAAAATTACAAATGGCAATTCGAAACAGAAACAAATCCATTTGTCAATTTATACCACAAATAATCTCACTTCAACACAGATAACTCGATTATAGACCAACCCTACTAACAACTTCTTCACGAGAAAGTTTTGACATGTAGGGCCCTACCAAACCTATATTCCTTGAATACATTGGTTTGGATCATGTAACACCTTCTTACTTACAAGGGCATATACATTAAAAAAAACACACAAATACATTACACGAATCTAGAATGAAATCAGTCATAAAAAACCCGACCACCCCCTCCCCTCCCCATCCGAAACAAATCTATGGCCTACATCTATCCTAAATATTAAATCCTACCAACATCTGTCATACCATTTATAACTACCCTTCTTCAAATCCAATCCCCAACCCACCAACCCCTGATTAAACAAAACCTAAATCATCCCACACCCACATTCACCAACCCAAATACACACACACACACACACACACCCACACACAGACACACACACACACACACGAAGGTTCCGTTATTCCGAAGTTTCGTTTTTTTCCGAGGCTTCATTTATCCGAAACACACAATTCCCTATACCTAGAGGTTCGTTGATCCAAAAATGAAATTCGGAATACCGAACCTTCGGAATAATGAGCCTTCGGACGAATGAGCCTTCGGACGAATGAGCCTTCAGAGTAACAAACTTTTGCAATAATGAAATGTAACCCCCTTCCCACATACCGACGCACACCCGAACCGATACCACATTCCTTCCTGATGAAACGATTTCCCAATGTTGATAAATAAGACATAATGGACCGTATGCAGAAAAGCAGCACCTGCCCGCACGCAAGCTCCACTCCGAATTCATAATTATACAAATCTGCCAAACAAACTCATCAAATTCAAAGCTGCTGATAAAATCAATATCAACGTTTACGCCAGCAACAGCTTACTAGGTATCCCTCCCCACGCGCAGCTAAAAAACACATACCAAAAACTGACATAATAACCACATTCTTCCATCACACACACACACACGCATAAACGGACACTAAATTATCATGTGCACGCGCACATACACACTTCCTTCAAAACTCACCATGACTTTTTACATGGCATGTTTGCATGGATGTAGCCATGTAAGTTATGTGTTAGTATTTCAATGATTATGTCCAGAACGATATTACCCAGCAAAATGTGCTTCGAGGGCGGGCGACAATCCGTGCCGCCAGCCCCCGTCACGGATTGTCGCCAGGCGACAATCCGTGTAGGGGGCGACAATCCGTGCCGCCAACGCCCGTCACGGATTGTCGCCCCGAGCAGGAGGCGACAATCCGTGTAGGGGCGACAATCCGTGTCGCAACAGTAGCCTTCGTGTTCTCGTACCAATGATGGATCGGAAAAGATGGGACCAAATGGAAGTATTATCCCCCAACCAATGGCCAGTGTACTTTCCACTACTCGGGAAGGTAGAGCGTGAGATGACCAGACTTCGTTGTCCGGTAACATTCCTTGCAGCGCTGTGGGATACAAAGCAAATCAAAACAAAGTTAAAACAACAGCAACATAACTCTAAGAATTCAACTTTAATGTACTCAAAGATTGAGTTAACCATTTCTGAGCTAGTGAATGTAGATATTGTGTACAACACTATAAGTTTTTTTTTTCCCCCTCTGGTTATCGGCACTCGAAGCAGGCAGTAGGGTTTGAAAATGAACCACGAGCATTCAAGACACCATAGCAGCAAGCTTCATAAAGATCAGAAATCAGTTTCGTACTTCGACACAAAAGTGACAAATACTTGGTCTTTGGAATTTGAAGACGTGGCTTAAACATTGATCTGGGAATCGTCTTAAAACTATGAACTTATATTGCAGTTCGTAGACTGTAATGTCTGCGGCTTTAAAGAAGGAAATGCCGTATGTTGACGAGTCAAATTCAAGCTATTTAAGTGACAACTGATGTATAATGGATTTACTTTACACTTTTGGAAAGAGATTGAACACGGATTTCAAAATCAAACACGTCTTGATGATGATAATGTGAATGTGCGTGTACGTATACCAGTGTCCTTCGAAAGTGTGAACGGGTGCAGAACTCACTCAAAAGTAGGTTCCGTCTGACTCCAGCCGTACAAACTGTGCATGTTATACTGGGTCTCCATGTTGTTTTCGTCCAGGTTTGATAAAGAGTTCATGCAAATCGTCTTCTCATAAATCGGCCCGCCGGCTATGCCTGGATGAGAGTAGAGAATGCGTAGCTTGTTGCCAGAGCCGTACCGTAAGACTCTGCTTATTGCAAATCAATACTGCCCTTTATATTCATTTATTAATTTATTCTATTTCTTCGTTAAGTTAAAGTTCATACCTTAATAGATTTTCTTCAACTTTCTACCCATTCAATCAAGGTTGGAATAGAAAAAAAAAAAATCTTCGCTCTCCCTTTTCAAGATTCTGGAATCGTCCACACAATCCGATGACGAGTTATCAAGAGATATGTGATACATTCTACGAACGACGACACGAATGATGAGACGGGGGATGATGAAACAGACTTGATAAGATTATCTTATATCTCTTTTAGACGGGCGGTGTATTTTGAGAACTGTTCTAAACTTTTCTGGAATGTTGAAAGCTTTTTTTTTTCTTTGTTTTTCCTTCTTTCTTCCTCTTCTTCCTCCTTTCTCCAATTCATTATATGTTTTGTAATAGTCATCGTATGGGCGAGGTGATAGTGGTGGAGATGATACCATTAATGAAGCATTCTAGGATCATTTTATGAAGCGTTTTGTCAAACATTTTTTCCGACAAACTGTTATAAGCGATCGAAATCTTTGCATCTGATTGGCTGCGAGCAAATTTATAGGACAAATTTATCAGACAAAACGCTCCAGGAAATGCCCCCCCCCCCCCTCCGTGTCAGCAATAATGGAGTTGGTATGTATATTTATAATGGAACTACAATACAAATGTGTATTGTCGTTACTGTTGTTGTTCTATGGTGGTTGATTTTTGTGGACTGAAAGAAATTGCGCCCACATGGAAGGCAATTTATTATTTTTTTTTCACTTACGTGGAAGAAAAGGCGGATTATCGAGTGTGTTGTCGGTACAACCTGTGACTGATCCGTGTGCAAAACTAGCTGGCTCATTCATATCCTATTTAGATTCAGGAGAAATGATTTTAAGAAAGAGGAAATTGATCAAAGTAAAGGTAAAAATAAAAGCCAAATAAGACAACATCTAAACCTAGAAAAGAAAAGCAACCAGATCTCCTACGCAGAAACACATAATAAAACTAATTTTTAAATTGCTGCATGAGGATTCATAACCTCGGACTTTTATAACGTTTTGTTGCTTTTATACATTCATTCATTCGTTTATCAACATATTTCATACATTCATTTATCTATTCATTCATTCATTCATCCATTCATTCATTCATTCATTCATTCATTCATTCATTCATTCATTCATTCATCCAAGTGAGTTGGTATCTAAAGTCTATTAAACGAAATACAGTCACGAAAAAAAGTAAAAATGAATTATGTTTATTTTCTAATACTCATCATAGCGCATTGCAACTCTAAAATCTGAGACTGTTTTATCATAAAGCCACTGTTCAAATGGACTAGATAGAGAGATTGCCTTACTAGATAACTATACTTACAATCCATATACCATCAAATTGTATTTCCTCGTCGTGGAATTTCTGGATCTGTTCCATCCACCAGCTCTTTGTAGATTTTCTTCGGAAGTCTGGGAAAGCTGCATAAGCACGGAATGCCTGGTATGACAGGAACACAGAAATACATTATGTATGAGAACAGATTTACATATATATTATGGGAAATATTATGTATATAATAATTACATTGTAACAAGAAGAACATATAATATTATTTAGATATAAATGTATATGCGTGTGTGTGTCTGTCTGTCTGTCTGTCTGTCTGTTTGTCCGTGTCTGTGTGACACCGTTGTCATTGTCGTTGGCTTCACTGTTGAAAGTCAAAGCAGCAAATATAAAAGTGTGAAAAGTAAGTATATCTTCTGAAACTGCATGTGCTTCAACAACTCTTTGAGTAATGAGAGGATCGGGAATAATTGGCTCTATGACTTACAGAGTATGACAATGGTAATAGTGATAATAACGAAGATAACATTGACAATGATTACAACAAAAATGGCAGTGACTATAACATTCATTTGTTGAAGCATGGAGGTACAGTCTTTTCTACCTCCGCGGTTGAAGATATGACTATCTGTTTCCACATTACTACGTTTGATATATGATAGTGAAATACAAACAGTGCAGTTATCTAAAAGAGAGATCAACCAAATTCTCTAAATTCATAGAACTACAGAAGTGCGAAATCATTGTCTTTTAAGTGTCACAATAAGACTGATAGATTGATTCGTACTATCATCAAGTTACCAGTGGTTATAGACATAACTCACTCTCGTCTGGTCCTCCCACGGCCATGAGGCGTTGACAGTGACATCTGGGTAATCCGGCCACACCTGGCCAAGAAATTTAATAAAAAAAACGTCAAACAAACAAAAGTTATAATAACAATATAATAACAATAAGGTATTCTTTATCCAAGGTAGCATCTTCAGTGTTTCCACTGTTCTGCCAGAGAGCCCTGCCATTATTATTACCCTAGCTTTGCCAGGTACCTATGTATAAACCTGGGTCGAGAGGGACGTGGTGGTTTAAAAACATCTTGTCCAAGGACGTAAACACTGGGGGGGAATCGAACTCGGATCCTCTGATTAGGAGTCGGTACAATGTACAGGCAAGAACTTGACCGGAAAATTGCAGACACAGTGTACGTAAGCACCATCCTTATCGTTAATTGATTGGTTGGCTTTTTCATCACTTATTAATAAAAGAGGAGAGTCAGATTTTTTTTTTTTTATTCATGTACATAATTGTAAATATTTTTTTTGAATATTTTATATCCTTTCAGAAATTTGCAATTTTTAAGACAGCAAAATCGAATGAGGTGATTTTTTGGGGGGGTTGTTGCATTGTCGCGAAGAGGAAAGCGCACACACTCGGAAGAAACCATCAGCTTTGTCATTGCTTTTGTAACCTACATTCAATGTTACGAAAGATGTATTATTATTACACAAGGTTAGGTTTACCATTGGGAGCAGTGATTTAAAAAAAAATGTTCGAGTTATCACACTTGACGCATAATGTGTGAGTCAGTTGTATCACAAAATATCCTACCCAATTAAAAATTTCGCTATAAAGCCAAATATATAAGGAGTTATCACTATTTCCTCAATAAACCACAACTGTAGACGGTTTATTCCAGAAGCCATTTCATTATAACTATTGTTCCCATTTTGTATATTTAACAATACATAGCACTGATTATACTGTTAACAATTTTTACATTGCTTGTTTCCATCCGTAACTACATTTTAAGACTATTTTGAAGCATTAAAGCTGAGTTTTGCTTCATCTGCAATTGGTAAATAATGGTTTTAATGTCATGGTTGAGAAACATTACCTTCCCATAACGGATATTTCCGTTTTCGTCATGTATGAACACGTCTTCCTCGACCCCACGGTCGTAAGGGGGGTAGACTGTCTCGTTGGCTGATATTGCAGGATCCTAAACACAAAACCGGGGGAAAAAATCGTCGATCCGCCCGAATTAATGGTCATAATCATTCCCCGTTAGCCAGTAAAGCCGTGATTTCCTTATAAACAAAGCATTGGCACCTATCACTTCCATTATTAACTTGAAGTCAAAAGTATCCATTGTGAAAGTCAGAAGTCTAAGCATTTAGGAAAGGTGGCCTTAAAGGTCAAAACAGAGGAAATGGTAGGAAATGGAGGTGGAGAGGTATAATCCAGGGAGAAAACAATGAAACACGGAAAACGTACCGCAAGTTTCAAGGTGGAGTAGAGGAAGCTGGTACTGAGTGTAGTATAATAACAAGCATATTTAAGTTGTTTTTGTTGTTCCTTACAGGAACCAGATATGACATGTACAACCCCTGTTAGACGCCTTTGAGAATTAAATAGACTCATTCAAATGTGTTATAGTGATGATTGGAGAACAAAGAAAAACTATGACAAGGATCCAATAAATAGAGTTTTGCTGCAAAATCGAGCTCTTTCAGCTAAAAAAAAAAGTGACAATTTGACAATTTGCATCTTATTACAATGGTCTGAGAAGTTCATCGCACCTAAATGTTGCCAGGGTATCTTTAAGCACTATTATGCACCCTCATGTATGTCATGTATGTGGTGTGCCTACTCTGACATTTGTGAAGACCTATGTAATATACAAGTGAAGCTCCAAGTGAATATACGATATCTATTTTCTACGGGAAAGGGGCAAATATTATGTCTTATCAGAAACGTGCAGGCTCTTATGAGATTCATATCAATTAACTCATTAAAACTCAGTTGCCATATTTCTGTGGTTTGATACTGTATCTTTCTATCACGTTTGTGAAATCATTGAAAGCATGTATTTCATGATCGAAGACTGAAAAAAAGTTTTTGTGATCATAAACCATTTATTACTTCATTTCAATTGAAAGACTTTTGAATGCCTGTAAATAGTAGAATACAAAGGATCCTTACCTTTGGAACACATTCCATCTCGTAAATCTTATGTTATGTGTGTTTGTGGGGGTGTTGTCTTAAATAATTCAGCTAGCTGCATCTAATCTTTATCCAGTAACATACGCAGTAAACTTCAGGTACTCAAAGATGACAATTTGTGCACTAAAATTACTCCAGGGTCAAAGAAGGGTCCACTTCCTTCATGTTCGTTGCATAACTTTGCTGTTGTACTCACTTACCAGGATGATGATGTATCTTGTACCCTCTGGCTTCAAACTGTTAACCCATTCCCCTAGTCCATCGTAGTTGTCAGGATGAACTGTGAAATCTAACTGCCGCAGCATGTAATCGATGTCACCATATTGGACATCCTGTCAGAGAAAGGGAGGGGGAGAAATTGAGTATATGAATATAAGAACGACCCAAGTCCAATTTTTTGCCAAATTCAGTTTGAGATGGGAAATTGTTGCCTATGCATGGACTCATCTTGTGTGTAAATGATAAATCATAATTACCCCCGGAAGTGCCTGAAATGAATGAGTTAAATCTTATATTAATGTAAGAATGAAGGACTTGGGTCATTCTTACATTCATATAATAGCGCCCTCTCTCATCCTTCTTCCATCTCTATAGCAGAATATCATGTATATGAATCAAAGAACGACCCAAGTCCATATGAATCAAAGAACGACCCAAGTCCACCACACAAAATGGCCTCTCCACAATTAATGTAAATGTTGATTGTCATAATAATATCTGTTCTAATTTGTATATACAATGTTGCCTTCCCATCACAGTTAAATAGAATATTATTGGACAAATAAAAAAGATATGAAGTTTTTTTTTAGTTTACTCGAAAAGATCTTCCATGGACTTGGGTCGTTCTTATATTCATATACTCAATTTTATGTTCCATTTGATATTCGATAATAGAGGGAGAGAAAGACGGAGGGAGAAAGAAACCAACAGTTAAGCAATCTTTTTATGAAAGCCCTCTGCATCAGGAACAAAACTATTAAAAAAAAACGAAATCATAGGTAATCATTCCATCTCTCGGGTGAATAGCTTCAGTGAGGATGACACAGTGAGTTTGTGCAAGTGTGTGTCTGAGTGCTGCATTGCCTGTACCTTGGCCAGAAGTTGAAATCGTCCGGATAAAATGCGCTATTATTGTGATCGTTCTGAGTGTAAAATTCCGACTACTGGGATATAATTTAGTCGAATTGACAGATTAATAAAAGGCAAAGGAACATTTGCCAATGAAAGTTATAAGTAGCAATGCAAAAAAGAAACAACAATGGAAATGAACTTAAGAACTTGTTTCTGTTCAGTTCGTAATAAATGTCTTTGGATGAGTTTGAAGTTCTTTTCTAGTTTGGTTTTTTTTTTGTGTGTGTGTGTGTGTGTGTGTGTGAGTTCCAATTTCCTGCTCGTTATAAAGCAATGATGTGCGAACTAAACTTTACGTATACAATAATTGTTGTTTAAAGACTTGATTATTTGAGTAAACGTGTGAAATCATGAATGGTAAGTGACACTTACGTGTGGGATTTGGTATTGCCGCATGGACTCCACCACCGCCTGCACATTGGACAAGTTCCCGTAACCATAGCGACAGAGTTGGTATCCGAGCGACCAGTATGGGGGCATCATTGGTCTCCCAATGGCCTGGTGCAGGAATCAACACAAGAGAAGTGGAGGTGAGGATTGATGAAACATATGCTGTATATTACGATACTAAATAAGATTTAAACATACAATCAAACAAACAAACTTTGTCGGAATACAATGTGAACGATGCTAATTGACAATTCCCCATGTGTATTGTTCTAGATTAATCTTAACTCTACTTCTACCACGACTACTACTACTACTACTACTACTACTACTACTACTACTACTACTACTACTACTACTACTACGTACTACTACTTCTCTGTCAAGTGTGATTATGTTTTGAAACGTCTTTTCGTTAGATTTGATACTTATGTTTGGTTTAACATGCGTTTTTAAGTGGGTGTCAGATCTCACATTTCGGTTTTTTTTTCAAGTAATTATATATAGTTATTATGTATGTATGTATGTATGTATATCTGAAGAGGAAATATGTAAATAACACTTACGTCAGTGTATTGTTGGATGACGGATTCGGGGGTAGGTCCTAAGAACATGTAGAAGTCCAAAACTCCGCCGATTGTGTGGTACGTGAGGGCTGGCGTAGGCTGGAGAGTGTAATCTATGTCGGATGACAATCACACAACAATGGAAAGATAGATGACTGGAATTTAGAAGAGTTTGTTCGCAAAAACCGATAAGTCCATTTTTGAAGATTTTGAAGTACGGTCTCTGTCATAAATTACAAAATAATACCTTTTAAATGATATATTGGTCACTACATAAGGTACATTTTTGAAGTTATGGTCAAAAGAGGCAAAATTTTTCTTATTATTCTTTTTATTTTTCTCGACCTTTAATATATCTCCATTTGGCAAATATGGACTTATCGGTTTTTGCAAACAAACTCATAGTTACCCACATTTATCGTTGCAATTATGGATATTTTCTAATGATTTTCAAGATGAGAGAAGGAGAATTGTAATAACGTAAAAGGTGACACTTTTGATAGTTGTATTTATCATTGTTTTATTGTGTTCATGTGGGGTTAGCAGGAACAATGAAACTACCATGCCCCCTTAACAATTTAAGTCACTATCAGAGAATTACTGACAATGCATTCATCGCTGCTACCATGGCGAGGAGCACTATTCATACTGCTCCACACATAACCCTTTCACTCTCTTTTTCCTGCTTCTTCCCATTCTCTCTCCTTTCAATATTTCCCTCCCTTGCTCTTTATCTGTCTCTCGTCATCTCTTTCTCTCTTCCATTTCAAGAGTTTTGTCTTAAAATGAGTTAACTCCTCTCTTGCTAAGGTGACACACTTGAGAGTAAATAGTTCAAAACAAGGAAAATTATTAGAAAATATGCAATATTTGCGATCATAAATTAAACAATATACACTGTTAATGCAATAGAGGTATCACTGGAAAGATTGTACTTTCTCCCTAGCTCATGATTTACTTAATTTAAATGACCCAGGGATCACTCACAAATATTTGACTGATCCCTGTGCTCACTCCAAAATTAGTGAAATTAAACAATTTCACTCCAATGTCACTCTAAACTCACTTTTTTCAGTTGTTCACTCCTTCAAGAGTGAACATGTGCACTCGTTTCTTATTTCTTTCTGAGAGAGAGAGAGAGAGAGAGAGTAAAATGACACTTAGCCCATTTTGTGATCAAATTCTTCAAAAATGTTATCATAATCATGACGAAAAATTATTCTTACCCTGAGCGTTAGAATTGAGGAGGAGAACGCCATGTGCTTGAGCATCGTTTTCGACACACATATAGAAGGGGTGGACTCCGTAAAGGTTGTCTCGCTCACCCTAGAAGGCACAAGAAGAGATGATGCGATAACAAACTACACTGTAAGAATCCCATTTCACCAGGTATGCCAAAAGTACGCACCAAGCCGACGTTTCAACCTACAGTCGGTACCGTTCAATCAGGACTTGGATAAACGGGAGCACTACTTTTTGAGCGGTTCAACATTATTATAGAGATATTTGCCTGCACAAAATACATTTCTCATCCTTTATTCGTAGACAGAGAACATATTACGCTGTATCAATGTCGTACTTTAAGAGGAAAATCTAATGAACTAACATAGAGCTTTTTTTATTTGAATGTCTAAAAGCAGCCATAGAATCTACGTGATTGTTAATCAAATCAAATTCGTCTTTGAAAGGTAGAATAATAATATTGTGTATTCAAATTCATGAAATTCTTCCGTCGAGATGTTTTCATTGCAACTGATTGACAAATTGCCCTACATCGACGTAAATAAGCACTGAATTGATCAGTGTTTTAGTAGCAGCCATAATAAAAAATCATGGGAGTACATACTCGAGCAGGATTCGAACCTACGACCTCCTGATCTCCGGACAGGCGTCATCTCCACTAGACCACCGAGCTTTCGCCCGACAGGAAATGTTGGTTCTACAGCAAGTGTTGGTTACTAAAACACTGATCAATTCAGTGCTTATTTACGTCAGTGTAGGGCAATTTGTCAATCAGTTGCAATGAAAACATCTCGACGGAAGAATTTCATGAATTTCAATAATTGCGCAGTACCCGCTGCATGCTATGAGGATTAGAACCAACACTTGCTGTCGGGCGAAAGCTCGGTGGTCTAGTGGAGATGACGCCTGTCCTGTGATCAGGAGGTTGTAGGTTCGAATCCTGCTCGACTATGTACGCCCATGATTTATCATCATGGCTACTACTAAACACTGATCAATTAAGTGCTTATTTACGTCTATGTAGGGCAATTTGTCAATCAGTTGCAATAATATTGTGTTTTATTATATACTGCATATAGGAATATGCGCAATCTTATTTGGATCTGGTCAGTCGCTTAATCGGGGCAGATAGCTTCCTTTATAAGAGATAGAGGCTGTTTTAACACCCCCGACCAACATGAAATTGCAAGCATGTATGGAAAGCTAGCTGAGATAATTGTTCGCCGGTAACGAATAAAAAAAAAAAATGGTTCTCAACAATATAGCTGTATCCGGATTATGGTTTCTATAAAACATGCCTTTCTTATTTATCTGACAATGTCTGCCCAGTGCGAGGATAACTCCTGCTCCCGTTATTGGACACAAAACAAACAACGATCTGTTCTCACATCTCCTGAGACTAGGTCATTCTCTCACATTTTTGTGTACGTGGATGTGTGTCTGTGTGCGTGTATCAATATCATATTCGTTTGTGTGACTGACGAGATTTTTAATATAGGTCAAAGGTTTGGCCTGGTTCATATGACATAAGGAATCTTTAGATCAAAGCACCTATCGGATGGAAAAGGGCAAACAGGAACGCCCTTCGCTATTTTGAGAGTCAATGCATCTTGCCAGAATGGTGCAAGAAACAAATAATATATAAAACCCGGATTCTGGTTGTACAAATAGCGAGCTCTAACAATTTCAGCAGGAAGCCCCATGCGCAACTCAAATAAAGTACAATATTTTTTCTTCTCATTTCAGCGTTCGTTATTCTCTTGTTAAGTTTACACAGGTTCCTCACTTGTGGGCAGTTTAATTTGATCCAACTGAATCATTACGTGACTATGCGAGCACGAATAAATGAAATATGCATCAAATCCCATTGAAAATGTCATAAATCGACAGTGGCAAGGAAAATGAATGTTAACATCGCATGCTCAATAACATGCTCTTCAACACACCCCTCTCAATCGTGTCTGATGGGAGACAAATACATATTCGGGTATCTGATTTTACAATGTCAATTGACATTGGAAGCATCAAAATCAGAAAATCACATTCGTTTTCGCATTTTGCAATCGATGACTACGGAGATCTCAATGACTGTAAGAAGATTATTTCAACATGTTCAAGGAAATCATGAGTCCAAAGTGAAGTTAATTCACATTAACTTAAATTATAAATCATAAGTGGATCAGCAAGAACTGAAACACGATCGGACAAGGTTTGAGGAAGTTACAGCTTTTTAACAAGTATTTTTCGACAGAGGTCACGTAAAGGCTACGTACATGAAATTTCTCGTTTTCCATTTGTATTCTTATGATCAGAATGTTTTCTTTATAAGAGGATAGATGAGACGTGAAGTAATGCTTACTTCTTGACAAAATATTACGAACTTGGAAAGTGGACTACATACGAACAAGAATTAAGTGAAAGTTCATATTTTGTGTGAAATTGTTACACATTTTTGTTTAAAAATGGTAACATTCCTTTTCACTCTTTCACTTTATTTGATTTTGTTCGATTTTTTACTGATCAACTGAGACTTTAAAATTCTAAGAAGGGCATGAATCCAAATAAGTTTTTTTGGTTTCCTTTAATTCCACACAATTGTGTTTAATGAATGAAGTAAAACCAAATCAACAGAATGGTAGAGATTTCTAATAGTTTGTCCTACATAAGAAAAGCAATTAGAATATAAAAGTGGGATATATTCCTTTAAGTAGATTCAAAGCTTACACCGGGAGGTTGATCGCGGGAAAACGCACTCCACGTCTGCCAGTCCAGGTTGTGCCGGAAGCTCCGGTGCTCGCTTTCTCCAAGACCATAGACATTTGTCGATGGGAGTCGAGTTGAGATGGTGATGAACTGGTCCTCAAAAATGAGAGCACCGATGGATGTATCAAATCTAGAATTGACGTAAAATGTTTAAGGGTACTATTTACCATTCGGAACAGTGATTCAAAAATGTACGAATTATCACATTTGATGCATACGGTAGATCAGTTATGTTAAAAAAATCCTTCCCACATGACCCCAAAAAAATTTCGTAATAAAGCCTAAAATATAAGGAGATATCACTATTGTTCTCAATAAACCATAACTGTGGCGGTTTATTCTAAAAACATTTTATTTAATGACTATTGCTCACCTTGATTGTACTGATTAACAAATCTACTTGGCTTGTTTTTATCCCAAACGCACATTTTAGAATTATTTTAAAGCACTAAAGCTTTGTTTTTGTTTTAACTGTAAAATGGTAAATAATACCTTTTAAAAAAGTGACAATGTCATGTTACCTCAATAGGCGGATTTGCCCTTCATAGGACTTTTGATGCGAGTCCGTTGTAGAATTTAAAAAAGAACCTCTAGTTCAGAGGCGTAATACGCGCGTGATAGGCCAAGAGATATACCTATTCTTTTGTTACTTTTATCTAGAAGCAAAGCCAGCAATGATAAATTTAAAAATAATCACTGTCTTATGCATTCTGACGAGTTGCTGTGATATGCCTACGCCGTATCCAAGCTATGGAATGACTTACCATTAGAAGTCAGGAAATCTATAGCAGTACTTAGTCTAAAAACTATAGCAGTATTCAAATCAAAGCTCAAAACACATTTTTATTTAACTTTGCATTATTGTCGACCAATTAGAAGCTTTTGCAGCTCAAAATAATATATGAACAAAGGTTTTGTCTTTATAAAGTGATACTATTGTCACTACAATTTATTATCTAAACAGTAATCATCACCAAACCATAATTAACAATCACTGATTTCATCGGAATCAATAAACAGAGATGTTATGTGATCAGAAACTGGAAATTGGAAAACTGGAAAAGTATATTATACAAGACCAAAGATTATCAATAGATATGGCACAATGTACATGCGCAAAGTTTAGTAGGTTCAGCTTTTAAGCCCTGGTCACAACTCGCCGTGCGTGCTTTTCGTCCGTACGTTCTTGGCGGAGGCCACGGCGTTCACGTTTTTTTCTAAAAACGTGGGGAGGAAGTGACTAGCGCAGGGAGGAAGTACGTCAACGCACGACACTCGCACGGTTGCGCAGGATGTAAGTACGTGGCCCGCACGCCACGCCTGGCAATGAGGGGTTACGTGCATCGTACGTTTTGCACGTGGTAAGTGAGTTGTACGTGCTTACAACTTACAATCTGCGTGAGATTGATACGTTCTCTTGCGGAGGCTGTAATTACACGTGCTGCTCACGTAAGGTATCCCTACTCTGTCGCATGTTGTAAGTGCGTGCAAGTGCGATGATTTTTTTTTTCTCCCCGTCAGATGCTACATAGGGGTAGGCCTAATTATAGGATCACCTTCCAAGGTTCTTCAGATGTATAATCATACTTCTTCTCCATGGATGCATATGGTAGTTTAACCTTCTGTGTGTCATATTCATTTCATGTCTATAGGTTTTTATATATTCTGTTGAAAGAAATGAGATTGAAATAGATAAACTAAGTGAAATATGTGAAATGTGTGCATATTTGACTCATTGACAGAGAAAGGGTTAATAGGCTATATCAGGTATAGGACCATAGAGCTGTACAGCTCTATGTATAGGTTACATCACGTATAAAGTGGCATTGCATACCAGATGTAGGCTAATAGGCTAATGTCAATATGAGGTATACAATGACATTGTATAACATTATTCGGTTAAAACATCCTAAAACACATTGGCACTTGAGGTGAGATGCGTATAATTTGCTGTTATTAAGTCTGACATCTTTATACCCACTTTCAGAGGTGGTGGCATTTCAGACATGGAGGCATTTTTTAGCTAGATTTATCAGCATATTAATAGAACAATGAATGTAGGCCTATGAGTTTGCAGTTTAATCTGAGACTAAAGGTGTCACGTTCGCAATTAAGGCCCTATATAAGGTAATACTGTCATAGAAAATTCTTCCTTGCTTAATTTCAAAATATACACATTCTCAATTTCAGAGAATGGTACTGACTTTATCACTGTTCTGCATATACAATGATGATCAATGCCTTTTAACCACGCTTGTGCAGATCTTAAATGTAACATTTTTTTTTTAACTCCAAAAATCCTGTCACTTCATGCATTGACCATTCAGAGCTCAAGATTTCTATATGTTTTGCTTCTTCAAGAAGTTTTTTTTACTTTGTCTTATACGCCACAAAATATGGTACAAGTGTATACAAGTGTGTGTGTATACATATATATAAATATATTACTAATCGCCTACCAGGCAGAAGGGTCCTATAACATGATAATTTCGATTTGTGACACAATTCGAAAGAGTTTTGAAAGCCCTTTCAAGTGATATAACAATCATTTTACTGTGTATGCGATTTTTTCGATCCTATAATCCTTACAAGAAATTTCTGCCCGGTAGGTGAAATAGAACAGTATGAATATATAATTGCCATCATCATGACATCTTGGAGACGAAAATGATGATACTCGTCCGTCGGCTCGGTTCGTGTACCTTGCAAAGATCACTGCGCACAACTTACGTTTTAAGTGCGGAGCAGGTGCTTATTCGGCAAGTTCGGTACAGTCTGCGTGCTCTATTGAACAGTTGAACTCAGGGAAGTGTCGAATAAGCACGGGCTGCGCACTTGTTACGTGCTCAACACGTACGTGCTACGTGTGCCGTCAGCCGAGCAAGTGACGGTGGGAAAATTTTAAAAAACGCACGGAGTCAGTGCGTTGTACGCACGTTCGCTGTAGAGTGCACGTACGTTGCCCGCACTTAGGGTGAATCCGTAGCCCGAACGCAGCGAAAGTTCCTCGGGTCCTAAAAGTGCTACGGCGTGTCTGCGTGCTCAAAAATTCGTGCGGAGGCGGTACTTACTACGTACGGATCCCCTAATTTTGCCCACGTTTTTGTAAGTAGACAGCACGTACTTGCAAGTACGGCGAGTTGTGACCACGGCTTTATTGAGATCTATAGGACGCCATGAGAACATTTCGACCATGACCCTCCCATCCTCTCTCTGATGTTTCCATTTCCCTTCAGAGTGTGCACTAACATAAGATATTGAACCCAGTCTATCTCTTGAGAATTCAAGAAATGGATTTAGAGGATGTCGACTTTTACGAGCATACTGGGCAATATAAAACCCATCACGGTAGATTTATCAGATGTTTAATCACCTCAGTTAAATATAACAACGCTATCTTTGTCTTGGATTTGATTAGGTGCGCGTAGGTTTGCGAATTCTCGCATTTTATGATGTACACATCAAACTGTGAAAACTGCCAATTGTCTGCCATCATATTTTCAATGATAAACTGGCGGGTCAGATGCATAAACATAGCTCTGGTTTTCCTTTCTATCGTAAACTTCGTTTGCCAAAGCCATATCTCAAAAGTTTACAAGAGAGAATGACCTAAAAAGAGTGCCTCCCGATCGATCGGACGGTTACGTCACTATCTAAAACCCTTGCCACCAGTGAAGCTACACATTAGTGATGCCAAGGAACATCTATTCAAAAGGGATCATTTCCCTGATTTTGGCATGAAGGTTGTGGCCCTTGTACAGTGTTACGTTGCCCACAGTTTCAGTATTTCCTCACAAAATCACTTCGACAATTATCGTTACAAAGGCGATTGATTATTTCAGTCCCATGGTCAGTTTTTCCACTGCCACTTAATTCCAACGGTCTGTTTAGTATGACAGTGTTAAAACATTAATTGAAAGCGTGACCATCATTACCAGAAATCGTATGTCAATGTATCATGACATATATCCAATATCCAAAGTCATTATATAAGAGCGGTGTGGTGAAGGAGGCCATTAAACAGGAATTGCATAAGTTCAATTTCAGCAGTGAATCCTTCCCGACGCATACAGCAGCTTCTTGGACAGGATATTGTACCTAATGTCTATTGTGTTTTGATCCCTAGCCCCAAGTTGTGTTAACATCCGGTAATCATAAAAGTACGAACTGGAGTAGAAGAATAATGGGAAAAGGTTCAAAAAAAAAAAAAAAAAAACAGGCCTTGCACCAAGCTACCTATGGCACCCAATGAGATTTTTGAGGTTTTTTTTTTTTTTTTTAATACCCCGCGCCTTGATCTCGTAATCTGCCAATCTGTCACGCCCACACGAGACTTACAAAACCTGTCCCGTTGATCTTCGGACGATCTGCATAGTGAACGGGTTATTGGTGAAGCGGAAGTCATACATTGGTTCCTCAGCAGCATTCAGCGGGCGAGATGGCATGTCTACCGGCACCTCGAACCGAGGACTCGACGAGTCGTAGATCTGTATAAGAGGCAATAATGATAATGATATCATTGAATATGTGGGAATATATCTTCGTATATATATATATATATATATATATATACACTTATGTACACGTATGTGCGTGTATATATATATATATGATTTTGAATACATGAATTATATATAAACATGCTACAATGCATAAGCCATGTTGAATAATAAATCTACTGTATATATTTTGTGCTATTTCAAAAAACGATCAAATCAAATGATATGACAGTTGAACAGACGGAAAGAACTTTCATTAAAAATCTTACTTTTATACAATTTTATAGGTGCAAAAGTTTTCGTTGGAATAAATCATGATATCAGTCTCAAGCACGTCAAGCTGATGTCAATCATAGGTCTCAGTTCGACCTTAGAGTTGAATATAATAAATTTGTGGCAACCCTTTCCCCAAAAGTCACCATTGCCAATTAAAGGCATGATTTACCATTTGCAGATGAAACAAATACCCAGCATTAGTGCTTTGAAATAGTTCTAAAATGTAAGTTAGGGATAGAAACAACTACTATAAAAATTGGAATTGATAAAATCGATGTTTTAAGTATTGTTAGATATACAAAATGTGTGAAGAATAATTATTATAAAAGTGTAAACCGTCTACAGTTACAGTTTATTTCGAAAAACACACATATTTCCATATATTTTAGGCTTTATCGCGAAAATTTTATATGATAGGATGCTTTGTGGCACAACAGACCTACACATATACATTAAATATGTCATATCTTGACATTTTTTTAAATCACTGTTCCCAAGTTTAAACAGGACCTTTAACTACAACCATATGACACAACAACAAAAAGAACAGGAAGGATGCAGTTATGTATTGGGGAATATCACGTCAAGCATAAAGAAGTTTCTAAGGATTTTTTATAAAGATAAATGGGTGTCTTTTAAAGGGATGGTATAGTATTGGTGGAGATGAGGATTGGGCTTCTGGGGAGACTCCCTTAAACCACTTGTGAAATAATACAGAGCATGCAATCCTAAGAGGAATTCAAAGTTTATTAAATGAAAATCGGTTATGGAATGCTGAGACATCCAAAAACAAAGTGAAACAAATCAACCCTAATAAAAGGTGGGACCCACCTTTAATTATGGTTGCTCTGTTTAGGATATCTTTAATAGCCATTTCAAATCCAATTTTAATCAAATAAGCTTTGAATCCCTCTTGGAATTACATGCTCTTCATATTTCATAAGAGGTTTCTCAATATCTGACTCAAAACTGTTAGAAATCTAAGTTCAGTCTCAACTGGAAACTATACGATCCCTTTAAGGCCGTGACGTCATTTCCTCATTTCTTTTACAGGATTAAGAGTAGTTTGCAACATATATAGCTGTTTCATGGAGACACATGAACTTTAACATTCATAGTTTACTGCTTTAGGTCCCATTTTGATAAAACCTTTATAATTCTGTTAATTTGAATTGTTTTTAAACAAAGCAACATGAACGTGTTTTGGATTGATTAGCATGTCATTAACCGCGGTTACACTGGCAAAAGATCGCGATCTTCAGATCTCGAAGTAGTTTTTTTTTTTTTTTTTTTTTTTTTTTTGTTGTTTTTTTTTTTTTTCTAGTGTAACCGCTGCTACGGAAACCATGATAAAATCCTACATTTGTAACTACGGAGTCATTAAATTTCCAGCTCAGGCGCGACGTAAATATCGTGAACATCTTGAAAAAAAAAAAAAAAAAAAAAAAAAAAAAACCGTGTCATCATAGTATTAATGCCATAACTGCAAAAATCGGTAGATAACTGACGAATATCATCAGCTGATCATGCTTTTGCAATACACCAGGTAAGTCTTTTATCCTGTTTACATGAAATGCGTGTGATTCTTTCGTCTGATTTTGTACACATGACCCATTTAGTATGTACAGTGAATTCCGATTGAATCGAAGTCGCATGAGCCAAAAAATCGCGTTACTCAAGTGATACAGTTATGTAAAGAAGTAAATGATCTTTGGCAGTAGTGACAGATTTGTTCTACTGTGAGCAAATAGGAAGATGTAGGTTACGTAAGATTATCAGCGATAAGGATTCATCGGTAGACTGGAACAGCATTCATTGAAAGATAGGATATTTAGATGGGAAATTCGTTAGAGCAGGCGAATTGGTGATTGAGACGCCTCAAAATATTCCTGATATTTCACAATATGTATGTACTTTGTTCGTTTCCAGAGATTGGGAGTTTAAAAATATATTCAATATATACAATGCAGGTGAAATAAGAATCGACTAGAAAAAAATAAACGTGTGGATGGACTATTAAACAGGAGTATTTGAAGAGTTTGTTTGCAAAAACCGATAAGTCCATTTTTGAAGATTTTAAAGCACGGTCTCTGTAATAAAGTACAAAATAATACCTTTTAAGTGATATACTGGTCACAACATATAAAGGAACATTTTTGAAGTTATGGTCAAAAGAAACAAAAATTTTCTTATTATTCTCTTCATTTTTCTTGACCTTTAATCGCAAATATCTCCATTTGGCAAATATGGACTTATCGGTTTTTGCGAACAAACTCTTCATTTACAAAATCTGCTGTGAAACACAAACTGCGGGGCTGCGGGAGGGGTGCAAGGCCAGTGTTTCCCCTCCCCATCCGTTAGATGGGAAGAATCAAAAGGGACCCAGCAAAGAATTTCTTGGATGTTGTGGGGATTTTTCTAATTTTCCTCCATTTTGTTTTAAGGAGGGTAAAAAGTTTAGGGGAGGGGGACTGCAGCCCCCATCCTCCCCCCACCCCCCACCCCCCACCCCCCGTTCTGTCATAAGATATGAATACACCCATGCTATCATAAATATTCAATCTTCATAGATTTAGAGGCGTTACCTCCCCAGTTGTATAATTGTTTGATAATTTATTAGAAAATAGTGTAGATGTGATAATAGCACAAACGCATAGCAGTGACATGAACGGATCTTCAGAGTTTGTGCTCTGCCACCACTTTGAAACCAATTCTCAAAAGGAATTGGTATAATTTTCTTTAGTTTAGATTCCTAATCAAAACTGAAGAATACCTAATGCAGGAAATTTTATAACGATGGTGTGAAAAAAAAAAATCTGAACTGGTTTGTTATGATACAACGGTCATCAATGATACGATAGAGAAGTTTGTCAAATACTCTACCTTAAAATGAATGCGGTGGTTGGTTTGGTGTTCGACGTCCAACATGAGAACTGGAATATCACCGCCAAACAAAGTGGGTAAGTCTGGGTTCCTCTCCAATCTCAACCTTGTTCCCCATGGCTGCGATTCCATAGTCTGAACTCGGTAGGCGCCGTACTCGGGCGGGAAATAGCACCATGGTTCCCCGTCCCTGTAGGCTTGCCTCCAAACGCATCCCCTCCTCGTGCACTCGTCCTCGTTGGCCGAGGCGTAGCGATCTGGATAGCAGTCGACCCTGGATTCGGGCTCGGGACCGAAGGTGACGACTCCTGGTCCAGCATCGCCGCCAGCGTCGTAGCCGGGATGAAGGAAGTATGTCAGCGTGGTACAGAGAATGGTCACGATGATAGTGATGGCCAGAGCAATAATAGCCACATGCTTCGTTGACCATCCACCCTTGCCCCAGTGGACCTCTGAATCCATGGTCATCGGCTCTTTCATGGCAGTCGTCTGAACTAATTCACGCTCCTTATCCGTGAGTGATGTCGAAGGCAGTGACAGCGATGAACTAGTTTGCAGAACACTGTAGCAACTCGCGTGTCAGAGAAGGCATTTATGCGCTTATATAAGGTTCCACTGTCTCTGTCTTTGTTTGTCTTTCTGCATGTCTGTCTGTCTCGCTCTCTTTCTACCTCACTCACTCAACTGAAAAAGAGATACACCCATACATCCAAGCATGCATCTACACACGTGCAAACATGCGCACACACAGACACGGTCTCTCACACGCGCGTCAACGTCGTCAAAAAAAAAGAAAGAAAGAAAAAAAGATGAAAATAACAAGAGAGAAAATAACCAAAAGCCCAACAACAACACTAGGTACACGCCCCTTTTTGTCAAAAACCCCCCTCTTTGGAGGGTCCCTGAAGTTCGCGCGTAATCGTGTATTACTGTACGTAGAATGTTGAAATGTAACCTTCTTGTGATCACGCATTTCCTCCGACACAAAAGCCGCGAGACAGCATTATAACTGCCGACAATAGATGGCGCAACTCAAGTATCCGTCCATCATTCAAAATAGAAAAATAAAGCAAATCGCTTGATGGTTGATGTAAAATAGAAAATCATCCTATTATTGTAGTAGGATAAAAATCTAGTTATTTTAAAAACAGACATACACATGTTCTATTAATGATATTTATTTGCAATTATGCTCTTTTTATAATGTAATTATTACATTGTTATCAGCCATCATAGTAGTTATGCTCAGATTACATCACAATAAAGAAGGGGCAAACACGAAGCAGCACTTCGAAATCTAACGTATGGTTTCTGGCCGTAGAACGCCCATCAAAATTTATAATCTTAGAATGACATTCATATAAATTAGTTCACACTCATTCCAAGATTTTATAATGCCATGTGACAATCACAAGTCGGCCAGAAAAGAAAGGAAAAAAAAAATAATTGTAACTCTATCCATGAGATGAACAAGTGAACTATTAGTTTTTTTTTTCAATGCTCCTAAATGCTCACCACCAATAAAGTGGTTCTTTTTTTTTATTATTCCGGTCTGATGCATCTTCAAATCAAAGTGATTGTGTTTGTGTTTGTTTATGTGTGTGTGTGTGTGTGTGTGTGTGTGTGTGTGTGTGTGTGTGTGTAAGTGTGTGTTTGTTTGCATATCCTCGTTTTACGTTTGGTCATGTCTAAAAATAATATTCTTAGAGCGGTAGTACCACATCAATAATTCTGTAACTTCAGCAAATCCCTGCTGCTAGAAACTCGACTCGCGATTAAACGAAAGCATTGCAGCAAGTATACAAGTTGCGACTGATCCATACATTATGCGTTGCTGAAAGAGACTTTTTGACTTCTCGCGTTGAGTTTGAACACAAAGTTACTCGCGCTGGACCCTGGAAACAAAGTTCTTCTCACTGCAGTGACCTAATTAGAATCACTAATACTTCCATACTGGTGAACGAATTTACGTCTTGCCAGTATGTAAATTAGCTATCTCCTTGGAAGATACTCCAGTAAGTTACAGGCAACTCCCATAACATCACTATTTCCATTGTCTTTAGGTTACCTTTAGAGTCAAATTTATTTTTTTGTCTTATATTTTCTCTTTTGTGGTTGTTGCATTTTCAGAGTGTTTTTCTTTATCACTCCTACTTGAATAAAAAATAACAACAGTAAAATGATTCAAGCTGTAAGGACGGAAACCACAATCAGGCCAAACATACGGACTCTGTAATTTCAGTAAGAAAGCCAAATCAATATCTCTATTGGATATTATGATAAAATATGAAAATAACCCTTAAAAATGTCTCCTATACGTACTCTTCGATGTAGTGTTGCGAAATCAATACCAGGCAAAAGCGTATAGGTAGAGTAAGCTGGGAGGGTAGCCATACGATGGTCGTAATCATACATAGGCCTGCATTTTGAATCATTTTTTATTGCTGTGGTGATCTTCCGTGATGGTATCTGGAACATGAGACGTGATTTACACCTTGTTGTAATTGTGCCATAAAATTATACCTTTGAACGAAAGACATTGATAACGATATTGATAAAACTTCATGGGACTTGGTTTATTACAACTTGTTTGGTGTTTCTCTGTTTTCTTACAAATCATTTGACAGCCATGTGTGCGCTGGCACGAATGTGTTGGATATATTTTGTCCGTTGAGTGAACCAGCACTCACATGAACAATATTTCAGACAGATAGTATTAAAGGTCCGGTTAACTTTTTGGAGCAGTGGTCTAAAAAAAAAATGTTCAAGATATCATTTGTGATGCATATGTTTACAGTTGTAGGTCAGTTTTATCACAAAACATCCTCCCACAGAAAACTGTTTGCAATAAAGCTGAAAAATATAAGGAGATACTTCTATTTTGTCATTAAACCATAACTATCCACGGTTTAGTCTGGAAACATTTTTTTATTATAACTATTCTTCACAATTTGTATATTTAACAATACTTAACATCGATAATACTGGTTCAGATTTTTACATTGGTTGTTTCTATCCCTCACATTTTGGAACTATTTTGAAGCACTAATGCTGGGTTTTTGTTTCATCTGCAAATGGCCAATTATGCCTTTAAGGATAGGAATGTGTGTGTGTGTGTGTGTGTGTGTGTGTGTGTGTGTGTGTTGAAAAACAAAAAAAAAAACATTGAAAAACATTGAAAAACATTGAAAAACAAAAAAAAAAGTGTACGTATTTTTGGGTGGGAATGGGTTAATGTAAATGGGAGTGTGTGTGTAGATGGAGGGGCAAGCATTAAGACAACTAAGAGACCCCATAGTATACAGTGCACTCCGGTTACAACGAACGCTGTAATGACGAATCTTCGTTACAACGAAGTAAAATATTCAGGTCCCGAAATTATCATCCTTAAAAATCGTGGTACAAAATTAGCTTACAAACCAAAGTTGTTCTGAGCATCGGTAATGAAAAAAAAAAAAAAAAGAAATGTGCTCCGTTATTACGAAATATTACATAGCATAAGAAGCATTTACAAAGCATCTTTGCAAAGGCGAACGCTCTACATTTCGGTGTGTTTAAACAGAAATCTCTCATTTCGCTTTTTGTGCAACACCATGGTTGTGAGGAGAACTCGCGTTATGATATGATCGAAATGTTAATGATAATAATAATAATAATAATAATAATAATAATAATAATAATAATAATAATAATAATAATAATGTCTTATTTACCCAGGGGAGCCTCTTCAGTGTTGCCACTGCTCTACCAGAGGGCTCTGCTGTTGTTATTACCCTAGCGTTGCCAAGTACCCATTTATACACCTGGGTCGAGAGGGACATCGTTGGTAAAAACATCTTTTCGATAAAACGAAATGAAACTGCCGCTCCCGAGGACTTCTTTATAACCAAGTACACTGCAGTGCATAGACACGAGCACAACTGCAGAAAGTACAACATGTGCTTCAGGTAAACAGTTCAAATCGGGTGGGAAAATCACTTGCCGAGTCGCTTCCCTGTTGGCCGGTATGGTAGTCGACTGACAAAAATCACACACACCGGCCAGCAGATCCTTAGAATCGCGCCATCTATTGACGGGCAAACAACTAAAATAATGTTGTGCTCGACTACAATCACTCCTGCGGCAGACTGGCTTTTCCCTACTAGTCTGGGTGCCAGAGGCTGAACCTTGTTTTACCGTCCACCCAATGTTTTTTTAAGGTTTTACACTATTTCGGGGGTGCTTAATCCGAATCTGCATGATGCAACTCTTGCATCCTTGAGGATTTTGAGATATTCAAGATGGCCGCCAAAATGGCCGCCCGAACTGGAAATTCCCACGTATTTCCTTCTAAATGGTGAGATATTGAAAACAATAAATGGTTTTACCCTATTTCGAGGGTGCTGAATCCGAATCTGGATGATGCAACTCTTGCATCCTTGAGGGTTTCGAGATATTCAAGATGGCCGCCAAAATGGCCGCCAAAATTGAAAATTCCCACGTATTTCCTTCTAAATGGTGTGAAATTGAAAACAATTGATAATTCTATCCTATTTGGAAGGTGCCGAATCCGAATATGGATGATGCAACTCATGCATCCATGAAGTTTTTGAGATATTCAAGATGGCCGCCAAAATGGCCGCGCCAATTAAAACCGGAAATTCCCATGTATTTCCTTCTAAATGGTGAGAAATTGAAAACAATTGATGGTTTTACCCTATTTCGAGGGTGCTGAATCCGAAACTGGATGATGCAACTCTTGCATCCATGAAGTTTTTGAGATATTCAAGATGGCCGCCAAAATGGCGGCCAATTAAAACTGGAAATTCCCACGTATTTCCTTCTAAATGGTGAGATATGGAAAACAATTGATGGTTTTGCCCTATTTCGAGGGTGCTGAATCCGAATCTGGATGATGCAACTCTTGCATCCATGAAATTTTCGAGATACTCAAGATGGCCGCCAAAATGGCCGCCAATCAAAACCGGAATTTCCCACGTATTTCCTTCTAAATGGTGAGATATGGAAAACAATTGATGGTTTTGCCCTATTTCGAGGGTGCTGAATCCGAATCTGGATGATGCAACTCTTGCTTCCTAGAGGATTTTGAGATATTCAATATGGCCGCCAAAATGGCTGCCAAAACCGAAAATTCCCTCGTATTTCCTTCTAAATGGTGAGAAATTGAAAACAATTGATGGTTTTGCCCTATTTCGAGGGTGCTGAATGAGAATCTGGATGATGCATTTAACTCCTGCATTGTTGAAGATTTTGAGATATTCAATATGGCCGCCAGAATGGCCACCCAAAACGGAAGTTCCCATATATTGAAAGCCATTGGTGGTTTTTATCTCATTTTGAGTGTGCTGAATCCGAAGCTCAGGATACAACTCTTGCATCCTTATTAAGGGTTTTGAGATGATAAAGATGGTCGCCAAAAATGACCGCCAAAAACGGAAATTCTTATGTAGACCCCCTATTTCCTTCTAAATGGTGTAAGATATAAAACAGCTGGTAATTTTACAATATTTTGAGTTTACTGAATTTGAAGCTCCAGGATACAGCTCTTGCTTCCTTGAGGGTATAATAAAGATGGCCGCCAGAATGGCCCCTAAATGGCCGTTAAAAACGAAATTTTCCATGTAAGCCCTCTGTTACCTTCTAAATGGTGTAAAATTGAAAACAATTGGCGGTTTTACTCTAATTCGAGGGTGCTGAGTCCGAACCTGGTTGATGCAACTTTCGTATTCTTTTTAAGGGTTTTTGAGATGTCCAAGACATGCAAGATGACCGCCGATATAACTGTCAAAAATTGGAAAATTTTAGACCCTATTCAGCACCCTCGAAACTTGGTTGTTGAAATTCATCCATTCTTTAGGGTTTTTAGACGACGAAGATGACAGCCAAAGTAAGTGGCAGAATTCCAATGTTAATATATTTTTTCTTAATGGTAAAAGTTTTAAAATAACTTGATGGTCTTACCCTATTACGAAAGTGCTGAAGGTCTTTGAAGGTTTTGGGACATCTAAAATGTAATGTATTAACGGAAACTCCTTAACATTTTCTTATACTTAAATTATTACCTTCCATGTTGTCGTTTGTTTTTTTACTCAATTTTTTTCGCGTTACCTGTGATATGACCGTCCCCTCGTGTGTGTTTGTAATATATTATATATACGTATACATATTAAACATATTATACACATATGTAATGTTACATCATAATTGAAAAAAAAATGAAGCATAACAATAAAAATGTCCCACTCGTGTCTTCAACAATGTCATCAAGACCATCAATATAAACCAAATAACCAATTTGAGTGTTCATGGATGAAGAGATTAAAACTGTTCATGGATTAAGACAGGTAATATTGGGTAATTTCAGTACACTTCTCTACATCACTATCACAATATGATATGTTTTCCATATCTCACCATTAAGAAGGAAATACGTGGGAAATTCCGGTTTTATTTGGCGGCCATTTTGGCGGCCATCTTGAATATCTCAAAAATTTCATGGATGCAAGAGTTGCATCATCCAGATTCGGATTCAGCACCCTCGAAATAGGGCAAAACCATCAATTGTTTTCCATATCTCACCATTTAGAAGGAAATACGTGGGAATTCCCGTTTTTAATTGGCGGCCATTTTGGCGGCCATCTTGAATATCTCAAAAACTTCATGGATGCATGAGTTGCATCATCCATATTCGGATTCAGCACCTTCCAAATAGGATAGAATTATCAATTATTTTCAATTTCTCACCATTTTGAAGGAAATACGTGGGAATTTTCGGTTTGGGCGGCCATTTTGGCGGCCATCTTGAATATCTCAAAACCCTCAAGGATGCAACAGTTGCATCATCCAGATTTGGATTCAGCACCCTCGAAATAGGGTAAAACCGTCAATTGTTTTCAATCTATCACCATTTAGAAGGAAATACGTTGGAATTTCCAGTTCGGGCGGCCATTTTGGCGGCCATCTTGAATATCTCAAAACCCTCAAGGATGCAAGAGTTGCATCATCCAGATTCGGATTCAGCACCCCCGAAATAGGGTAAAACCATCAAAAAACATTGGGTGGACGGTAAAACAAGGTTAGGCCCAAAAAGTCGCTTTGGCACCCAGACTATACCGTTTACGATGGCTTTCTTTGAACAGAACTACCAGAACCCTTTGAACTACGATTTGGACACCGCAGATAAAAATCTGGGATCATTATTTGCTCGAATTCTAGTTACAGACCATCCCCAAACACACACACACACACACACACAAACACACACACACATGCACACACACACACACACACACACACACACACACACATACGAGTACGTTTGCCAATCTTTAAGGACATTCCAGCGGGGTTGCAGCGAAAGATCCCCTTGCTAATTTCAAGGCTGACGTGATGCTAGTTGGTAACCATTTGAGATGATTAAAATATAAATTTATATAAATGCGTTATGTCTGCCCAGGTCTTAGTATTTCTATATCATTAGTAATGTTGTTCTATATCTTAGGGCATACATAAAGCTACGTTAGAGCACATACTTTATTCCAATCATATCGATTCTGAGAACAAAGCAAAAAAAAAAAGGAGAGTTGCTTCAAACATAATTTATGTCACACAGAGTTGCAAATTTGTTTTATTCTGCAAACTTAATCAGTCCAATTTCACAACTTTCTGTGTGAGTGTCTAAATCCTCCTCCTTAAAAAAAAAGTCACTGATCTGCTTTTCTGATTTTTCTGCTTTCATAAAAACCAATATAATATCAGGATGGAATTTCCTTTTTAAAGGGGCATTTCAGACGATTTTCAAAATTGCACATCATGTAGTACATATATCGACAGCTCCATGTAGATTTGGTATATCATATTTATAGTGGTTTATAAGGTAAAACTATCTAAAAGATGTTGAAATGTTAAAGTCTGAAAATCATCCGGAGGTCTCCTTTAATGTGCAGATCTGAGCATACATGTTTAAGTATTTTATGTCACGTGATTTTCTTCTCGAGTTGATTTTTTTTTCTCTTCAATTTGGATTTTTTTTTTTTGCAACTACTCTGTATAATTCAACAAGCATTTTAAAAAATGTCATATACCAATCCTGCTGGAAAGAATGCAGTGTCCTACAGTATGATACACGATGTGAAACACAGTGTAACACATCGTGAACCCAGTGTGAACTCTGTATATTCACACTGCTAAATTCGAGCATTTTAACATTACGTGCACATATTGTGAATCATCAATTCACCGTTGGAAACGGAACATTGCTATGTGAGCTTTCTTTGAAAAACCACACCACAGTGTGACACAGTTAGATTCAAGCATTTTCACATCGTCGACTATGTGAACAAGTAGTGAACACAGTATGGATAACTGCGTTCTACGTATTTTTTCAAGGATATGCGTGTTTGCTTTCTAACTTTTCGCGCTGAGTTTCAAAATTTGCTTTTCTCTAACGGAAATTTGTCCCACGGGGTCTCTTTAGAGTCGTTAGTACTAATATTAATATTATGATTAATATTAATATCAATGCACTTTCGGCGTTGTCACGTTCTCAGTCGCCTTTAAAGTGAAATATCTCTTCTTTTGTGTAACATGCAATACCACCTTTAAGTTGATCCCCAATTTTTCCTTTTCAGCTTGCATCCCTCAATACACTTCTGTCGACGACGGGACCGGGGCCATGCGACGGCATCCGTCCCTAGGCGGTTGTGGCGAGGATGACGTCGTAAATGCACTCATTGCTATTCTCTTCTTTTTCAGCTTAAAATCATGCAATTTTGCCTTGGGTTTATCTCTGCCTCATCCATCTGAGTCTAAAGATCCTCAACATTTTGAGAAAAGGAGGACATCTATTTTAAAGTTTCTTGACTTGCCACGACAAACTGCAGTGCTTCCTTCAGCTCCTTTTCGGGACAAACAGGTCCTCCTGCGCCCTCCTGCATGTCCTGAGCGCTGTCACTCTGTCTCTCCGAGTTTATCGTGGAAGAGGTACGAGCTGGAGGAAAAGTTTGTTTTTACTCTTTCTGCTTACTTGCGCTAGTCAAATCGGATTATTTTTCCGTAATAAGGATCCAGCTACTTCCGGTTATCTTTCGCCAGTGGGCTCGTCGGCGGATGTTAGTTTCAAGCTGTTTCAAGTGTAATGTGAGTATTGCTCCAAAATTTTCCTATTTACTTCTTAGCCTTATTATCATTTACCGCCAAGGGGCCGCTTTAGGAGTTATTTTCCGCCAAGAAGATTACAGTGTGGTTTTGCTGACTTTGGCTTCTCTGTTTGCAAAATAATATAAAAGTTATAAACAGATTTGGTTTGGATTTTTCAGAAAAAGTTGAAAATGGCACAAAGAACAATAATTTATCAAATTTTGGTAGTGATACTGATCCTCGTCTGACTCATTTTGTGTGTGTGTGTGTGTGTATGTGTATGTGTGTGTGTGCGTGTGTGTGTGTGTTTTAATTCTGTTTCTGAAGGATTCATCTCAGGGAATTAAGTCCATTTGACTATAATGCAGGGTGGAATCACAACGTGGGTGAAAATGAAATACTTGGCGGGGGTCTACGTTTTCCGATCGAGTGCTTTTGTTCTAGTATTCCCATACTGAAATAGCTGCTGTTGGATGGGGTGGGCACTTGCCGGGTTCAGTTTGGGCTTTAGTCTCGCTCGTATGTCACTGTCTTCACCGTTCAACCAGTAAAGTTGTAACAGATGTGTTTTTAAGGAGTGATCTACACTGATTTCATGCTCTCCCTAAAAGATATGGCGTAGTAGGGAGAGGGTCAAAGGGGGACTTGTGCAGTAGTCCTGCTGAAAACAACCCACCAACGGGCTGCATAATCATTATAATAGACGTCACACGAGGACACAAAAAGGAAAGCTACCTGATCTCTCCTATGTTAACACCATCACCTGTTCCGTTCTTCAGTTCTGACACAGTGGCCAAAGAATTGGTAACTATACTGCATTCATTATTGTAATTTTCAGATATTTTTCATGAACGTTTACACGTTTCCGAAAATGGTTTGCATTATGTTTGATTGATAAATTTGTTTTCTTGAATATCTTTTCTAATCGTCGTTGCGTTCGTGTCTGCTGTCGGAGGTGCTTTGAATATTAGTCAGAATAAAGAACACGACAACAAAACAGGCCATCCTGTGTGTGACTCTACGCAGAGAGATACGTTGTTCAAATGCCAGAGCCACATTTTGAAAACTTGCGTATCATATGCCTCTACGTTACTTTAAATACTAATCCTCACCTCAATTATGATACAGTTAAGGTAAGAAACAACAACAGCAAAACAGAGAAGCAGAGAAGTGCATGACGTCACAACAGTAATAATCAGTGACCAGTATCCACGACCTTGATAAGGTGGCTCTTGAGCATCACATTTCAACTCAAATTCAAATGATTTTATTTCCATATAAAGTAATACAAAGCAGTGTACATGTAACGCTTACATGAGTACATAATATTTAAAGAACTTTTAATCACGTGAGTTTCAACAAACCATGGATACAATATTGTGATAATATCAACGTTGGTTTTAGATAAATAAACATGTTGATAAATCTTTTTTTTTTTTTTAGATAAATAAACATTATAACTAACAACTACAGGCAATGATTGCCATACCTCTCTATACATGGCCCTCTCTCTGTAACGAGCACACACACAACACACACACACACGCACACACACGCTCACACACACTCACACACATTCGCGATGTCTCAATGTTTTCGCACCGCCACTTCTGAATAGGAAAGACATGAAACATATTATATATATATATATATATATATATATATATATATATATATATATATATTATGTATGTATGTATATATTTTAACCGTGGAAACGAAAGAGTTAATATTACACTAAATTTGGAGGCGCAGAATTCGCCTTAGCTTTCTTCCTATCCCATATCATTAACTCGCAGTCTTTTGCCGCTCCAAGGTTCAATTCGCTTCAAACAGAGTTTCGATAGTGAGTCGCATTGGTGTTGATTAGAAGAGCTTATCAGCCTAACTACCATGGCCTCGTTGATAAATTGCCAAGATGTAGTTATCAATTAACGCGTTTATGTGCCTGCGAAAGCTGCAAATAGACAAGGAGTGAGCCACTGCAGACAATTTGTTTTGTTATGTATCGTTGGTCTATACCTTCTGATATGACAAGACGAATAATCCAGACGGAGAATTCGACTTGCTGGTGAAGAAACTACATGGGAAACATACACGCCCCCCCCCCCCCCCCACACTTCATAAAATAACGTCATAACAAAGAAAACACACTAACATGATGACAAAAAGAAAATAAAATATCATCAGGGTAATGGTAATAAAGAATAAAAATTGTCTGCAATGTCTTGCCAGGATATACTGTGGAAACACAGTCATTTCGACAACATTACCATTAATTTTGAGGAGTAAGCATGTCGAAATATGATTACTTATTCACCTATCATAGTTAGGCCTGTCATGAGGTAAAACACTTTCCAAACGGTAAATAGAGCTGACTAGATATCTTCAGTGGAGTGCTCTGTAGATACCACAGCGGTGCATAAGAACGAATGTAGTGTTAAATGTTGAATAATAAGACATGATGATTGTTTGTTTGTTTGTTTGTTTGTTTTTTCTTATTGCAATAGCATCATTGTGATGTATATTAGTGAACAGCTTTAATTGCAGTCTCCTCTACAGGCCTCAATGTATAAAAATTGTCATTTTCTTTTGTGCGAGTTTTTAATTTTCCCTCCTCCCCTCGCCTGTTTACTAATCTGGTTGACTGAGAATTACTAGTGACCTCTTTGATACTAGTACATCTTCTAACGAGTCTTATCAGAACAAAGGCAAACGTCGTCTCATGAGATATCGCAGGTTGAACGCTCTTTTAAAATCACTCCTTAGTTGTGCTTGCGCTGTACCATTTTTGACAGGACTATTTTGGTTGCATTCGTCTAATACACACGGACAAGGACTGCAGACGCGACTCCACCCATTCAGCCGGAATCAGACCGTTCGGGAATAGTCGGGAATTTGTGCCGTTTCCGACGGCGGCGTATTAAAATCAGCACAATGCCAAGCCGTCTTCTGATCATCATCGGTGTCCTTGCAGGTAAGTACAGGTTTGGAAAGTGGAAACTGTTTGCTGCATTGGTTTGCAAGGAATGTCCTGGAGTCGTTCCGCCGGGACAGTCAAATATCAAGCTATGAGCATGGAGTCACTGTGTAGTAGCCCCATGCAATGAGTTAAAAGAAATACATACCCTCCACGATTTTTATGTGTACACAGATTACACACACTTGCAAAGGCCAAGCCTGCTTTCTATCAAGTACTAGTACATGGATTTTTGTATTTTGGGTGAATATTCCTGATGATATTGAACTGTGGTTTGTTACATCAGATCTCTGAACTATTTAAACTACGAAGTGACTGACGTAATGTCAAATGTTTGCCTTGATTTAATGTTCAATGTTTTCAATCTGTCCACGTAACTGAGAGAATTTGCTCCGTTCTGTGGCATCAACGAATAATTCTAGTCAGTCCATACTCATGGATGCTGTAGTCAAAATATTGAATACTGAATTCACTCTTTGTTACAAAAGGAATGATGTAGACAATACGCTGTGAATTAATGAGCAATGTATTACATGATAGTGATAAGTAATGATAGTAAAAGACTGAACAAGATTATAAAAGCGTACATTGTGCAATATGCGAAAAACTTAATTCTAATGCACTATAACTAGCCGAAGTCAACATTATAGAAATGTCTGTTGACTCATGGTTTTGAGAACATTAAACTAGTAGTTATAGATATATCAGACCAGTTAAATTTGTTCTTTTTTTTTTTTTGGGGGGGGGGTCAAAATTGGAAATAGTTCATAATTGTTTAAGTAAATTCGTATTGAAATATACCCCTCTGAGACAGTAAACATAGCGGTGTTGATCGATTCCTGGTAATGAATGTGAAGGAGTGCAAGAGACGTTGATTGAGTTCATGGCGCAGAAAATAATGTTTTCATAAGGTTGCAAAAGTATTATGTTCAACATTTGGGGGAACACGCACGCGAGGGGAGGGTGCGTGAGGGGGCATCCCCCTCCCGCAGAAGAGAGCTTTTTCGCTTTAAGAATTGAAATTCATCGACCTGGTGAACACTTTTGTGGAATATTCGAAAAAAAATTCAATCAAAAAGGTTTAAGAAGAACTCTTGATATGTAGTGTTTATATTTTTCCGTTGCTGTTTTTTATTTCTGCCATCTACTATGATTATTATGAAAACATATGAAGCAAATCATATCGAATGAAATTTGAGAGACAGTCTGAATTTCGTCATGGGTACATAAAGCGACCTGTTAGCAATTTGCGACTCTATTTTTAAACTGTACTTGAAATCAAATACCTTGGGCGATCCTGAAATATAGTCGTATATCACCTGTGGAACAGATATGCCCTGTTTTGATCACTGTTCATTTCAACAACTCAAACTTACAAAAAAAAAAAAAACGAACAAAAACAAGCACACTTTCCAACTTTGCTAGTTCCCTTTCAGTAAGCCACCAAAATTCATCCGATTTTCTGTTGAAAGATTAACAAAACAAATTCGATTATTATTGATAGCCTTATGTCACACTTATTTGTGGTTATATTATGGTTATTGTGTCACTTGCTCCTGTTTTAATAGTGTTTCCTTGTACGTGTTGCATGTTTTCTTTTATTTCTCGTGATTTTATCGACCTTTGCTATTAATCAGTCATCTGGCCTTTGGATGTTAGCTTACACTTCAGTAGGCGATAATTATTGAAGTTGACTGTTATAGCCTCCGACTTCTTTGTTGATGATTTTGAGCACAAGACATGGATTCGTATTTCGTTGAATCAAATCAACACTCTTGTGAGAAGGGAATAATCAAAAGATCCAGAAAAAACACCTTAAGAAGCTAACCATATTTAATATCCATGCCTGCATGGGCTTGAATGTGTATGAATTTCCTTTTCAGTGGTTATCTCCGGGGGAGGGGGAAGGGAGGGGGAGGTATGATTACCTAGATTAATATCTTAGAGGTTTACTTTTTTTTTCTTATTTTTGCTTATTTTAATCAGGAGCTAGATACACTTGTACTTGGCAGTAGGCCTACCCATCAAGAACAAAGCAACATTCACCATGCCATGCATTATCACAGAATATTCAAATGTGTGTATATTCTATCAGTATAGTAGAGCGGTTAAGCCCTCAAAATCATGAGAATTGTGCAAAATTTGACTGAAGTATGAAACTTTCACCAGTGTTAGTACATACCATAAGATTCATTTTAAGATCGGGAGGTAAGTCTGATTTGACCTCTGATGACCTCCAGAGGTCAATGAACTTTAAATATCAGAATATTGATGTTTGGAGGCATTTGTGCTTGATAGGCTTAGATCTTGGTTACGCTGCACTAAATATGCATTTGTACTACAAATCTTCTGATTCCACAGGGCATTGGGCCGGATGCATAAACGCTAGCAATTGCTTGTGCTAGCCTTTTACTCGAATCCGTATGCATAAAAACAAGCAATTGCTTGCGAGCAGAAGCTCTTGCTAGCAAGTACAAGCAATTGCTTGCTGTCCGCAAGCAATTGCTTAGAGACCAAGCATTTGCTTAAAAACGTATGCATAAAACATACCTTTCGCTAGTTCTTGCTAGCAATTGCTTACGGTTTTCCAAGCTCTGTAAAATGAGTTTGAGCTTTTGCTTATCTGGGACATTCCCTTTTAAGTATCATTTTCATATTCATGGAAGAAAGACAACAATTGTGAAGGAGTGGTATAAATCTACAAGAAATTATTCTTAAGTAGAGTAAGAAATTTTTCATTTCAACAACGGGAATGTCCAGTGGTTAGCACGTAAAATTTGATGAAAAACAGGTAGGATGTCTCACTTCGGTGGAGAGCAAGGAGACGTCTCTCCACGTGCGATCTGGCAGATGCGGGCTATTGTAAGAAGTGATGGGAATCAGCCAGTAATACGAGTGTGTGTATAGTTGTGTGTGTGTGCGTCTGTGTGTGCATAGCTCTTCTGCTATGTCAGGAAATGTTTCTGCACACACATGCCCTTTCAAATGCATGCTGCCACACTCGCCTTTGTTCTTGTGTTCGCACAGGCGTGACGTCCCTTTTGTTGAAAACGCAAGCAATTGCTTGTGCGGGATAAGCAAAAGGTATAAGCGTGTGTGTGTGTGTGTGTGTGTGTGTGTATTTCATATGAGCGTTGTTATGATCACTATAGTCTGGGTGCCAAAGCGACTTTTTGGGCCTAACCTTGTTTTACCGTCCACCCAATGTTTTTTGATGGTTTTACCCTATTTCGGGGGTGCTGAATCCGAATCTGGATGATGCAACTCTTGCATCCTTGAGGGTTTTGAGATATTCAAGATGGCCGCCAAAATGGCCGCCCGAACTGGAAATTCCAACGTATTTCCTTCTAAATGGTGATAGATTGAAAACAATTGACGGTTTTACCCTATTTCGAGGGTGCTGAATCCAAATCTGGATGATGCAACTGTTGCATCCTTGAGGGTTTTGAGATATTCAAGATGGCCGCCAAAATGGCCGCCCAAACCGAAAATTCCCACGTATTTCCTTCAAAATGGTGAGAAATTGAAAATAATTGATAATTCTATCCTATTTGGAAGGTGCTGAATCCGAATATGGATGATGCAACTCATGCATCCATGAAGTTTTTGAGATATTCAAGATGGCCGCCAAAATGGCCGCCAATTAAAAACGGGAATTCCCACGTATTTCCTTCTAAATGGTGAGATATGGAAAACAATTGATGGTTTTGCCCTATTTCGAGGGTGCTGAATCCGAATCTGGATGATGCAACTCTTGCATCCATGAAATTTTTGAGATATTCAAGATGGCCGCCAAAATGGCCGCCAAATAAAACCGGAATTTCCCACGTATTTCCTTCTTAATGGTGAGATATGGAAAACATATCATATTGTGATAGTGATGTAGAGAAGTGTACTGAAATTACCCAATATTACCTGTCTTAATCCATGAACAGTTTTAATCTCTTCATCCATGAACACTCAAATTGGTTATTTGGTTTATATTGATGGTCTTGATGACATTGTTGAAGACACGAGTGGGACATTTTTATTGTTATGCTTCATTTTTTTTTCAATTATGATGTAACATTACATATGTGTATAATATGTTTAATATGTATACGTATATATAATATATTACAAACACACACGAGGGGACGGTCATATCACAGGTAACGCGAAAAAAATTGAGTAAAAAAACAAACGACAACATGGAAGGTAATAATTTAAGTATAAGAAAATGTTAAGGAGTTTCCGTTAATACATTACATTTTAGATGTCCCAAAACCTTCAAAGACCTTCAGCACTTTCGTAATAGGGTAAGACCATCAAGTTATTTTAAAACTTTTACCATTAAGAAAAAATATATTAACATTGGAATTCTGCCACTTACTTTGGCTGTCATCTTCGTCGTCTAAAAACCCTAAAGAATGGATGAATTTCAACAACCAAGTTTCGAGGGTGCTGAATAGGGTCTAAAATTTTCCAATTTTTGACAGTTATATCGGCGGTCATCTTGCATGTCTTGGACATCTCAAAAACCCTTAAAAAGAATACGAAAGTTGCATCAACCAGGTTCGGACTCAGCACCCTCGAATTAGAGTAAAACCGCCAATTGTTTTCAATTTTACACCATTTAGAAGGTAACAGAGGGCTTACATGGAAAATTTCGTTTTTAACGGCCATTTAGGGGCCATTCTGGCGGCCATCTTTATTATCTCAAAACCCTCAAGGAAGCAAGAGCTGTATCCTGGAGCTTCAAATTCAGTAAACTCAAAATATTGTAAAATTACCAGCTGTTTTATATCTTACACCATTTAGAAGGAAATAGGGGGTCTACATAAGAATTTCCGTTTTTGGCGGTCATTTTTGGCGACCATCTTTATCATCTCAAAACCCTTAATAAGGATGCAAGAGTTGTATCCTGAGCTTCGGATTCAGCACACTCAAAATGAGATAAAAACCACCAATGGCTTTCAATATATGGGAACTTCCGTTTTGGGTGGCCATTCTGGCGGCCATATTGAATATCTCAAAATCTTCAACAATGCAGGAGTTAAATGCATCATCCAGATTCTCATTCAGCACCCTCGAAATAGGGCAAAACCATCAATTGTTTTCAATTTCTCACCATTTAGAAGGAAATACGAGGGAATTTTCGGTTTTGGCAGCCATTTTGGCGGCCATATTGAATATCTCAAAATCCTCTACGAAGCAAGAGTTGCATCATCCAGATTCGGATTCAGCACCCTCGAAATAGGGCAAAACCATCAATTGTTTTCCATATCTCACCATTTAGAAGGAAATACGTGGGAAATTCCGGTTTTGATTGGCGGCCATTTTGGCGGCCATCTTGAGTATCTCGAAAATTTCATGGATGCAAGAGTTGCATCATCCAGATTCGGATTCAGCACCCTCGAAATAGGGCAAAACCATCAATTGTTTTCCATATCTCACCATTTAGAAGGAAATACGTGGGAATTTCCAGTTTTAATTGGCCGCCATTTTGGCGGCCATCTTGAATATCTCAAAAACTTCATGGATGCAAGAGTTGCATCATCCAGTTTCGGATTCAGCACCCTCGAAATAGGGTAAAACCATCAATTGTTTTCAATTTCTCACCATTTAGAAGGAAATACATGGGAATTTCCGGTTTTAATTGGCGCGGCCATTTTGGCGGCCATCTTGAATATCTCAAAAACTTCATGGATGCATGAGTTGCATCATCCATATTCGGATTCGGCACCTTCCAAATAGGATAGAATTATCAATTGTTTTCAATTTCACACCATTTAGAAGGAAATACGTGGGAATTTTCAATTTTGGCGGCCATTTTGGCGGCCATCTTGAATATCTCGAAACCCTCAAAGATGCAAGAGTTGCATCATCCAGATTCGGATTCAGCACCCTCGAAATAGGGTAAAACCATTTATTGTTTTCAATATCTCACCATTTAGAAGGAAATACGTGGGAATTTCCAGTTCGGGCGGCCATTTTGGCGGCCATCTTGAATATCTCAAAATCCTCAAGGATGCAAGAGTTGCATCATGCAGATTCGGATTAAGCACCCCCGAAATAGTGTAAAACCTTAAAAAAACATTGGGTGGACGGTAAAACAAGGTTCAGCCTCTGGCACCCAGACTACTATACTGCTATGTCAGCTTCCAGCTCACACATGCCCCTATGAAATACCTAATACGAAACACGCCTTTGTTCTCAGACGTACAGTGTTCGCACAAGCGTGACGCTATGGTTCGAACCCTAAGCAATTGCTTGCTGAATGCAAGCAAAAGGTATGTGCACAAGCAAAAGATTATGCATATGTATTTAAGCAATTGCTTGAGCTACACCTTTTACTGGACGAGCTTGTGCTTTTGCTTGAAGCAATTGCTTACAAGCAATTGCTTGTTTTATGCATTCGGCCCATTGACAGGTTTCTACCTTTGACCTCTGATGACCTTTAGAGGTCAATGACCTCAAAATACCATAATATTGATCTGTGATGTTATTAGTTAATGATAAATATGGTTAAACAAGCATATCTGTTTTGCAATGAAACTGTCTTCATATTCCAAAGAGCAAAGACAGGATTCTAACTCTGACCTCTGGTGACCTTTTAGAGGTCACAAAATATCATAATATTGATCTGTAGTGTCATTAGTTAATGATAAATATGGTTAAGATGTACAAAACAAGCATACCTGTTTTACAAGAAATTGTCTTCATATTCCAAAGAGCACAGATGGGGCTCTACCTTTGACCTCTGGTGACCTTTAGAGGATGTACAAAACAAACACAATTGTAGCCCAAATGGCTACTAGCACATGTTTATGATAAAGAATAGAATAGAATAGAATAGAATAGAATAGAGAGTAAAAGAAAACAGAACACTGCAGTCGTTTTCCTAGACACCCTGTGAGGTCAATATATGCTCAGTCTTTTCCCCTTCTTGGAGTTTATGAAACCGTTTATCTTCCTTCCAGCTATTTCCTTTCTTTTTCTTTTTCTTTTCTTTTTTTTTTTTTGGTCAAAACCACCACTTCCAAGAAAGTTTGATGTTGGCTACTTTCCCCGCTAGTGATCAGCACTCTCCATCCCCAAAGCTCCGCGCCAAATTACGGAGAATGACGTGATGACGTGTTTTTGCCCTCTGATCCCCAAACATTAATGACCCTCTGAGCTGGAAGGTGGCCCTCCTGTCAGAATTTATCCCTCTATTTTAGCATTTATTGTTTAGTGGAGTGGGTCAAACAGGAACTCCAAAGACAAATTCAGGGATAATGACCCAGAACAACGATGACGCTGGTTGCCATAAGGACACTAATATTCATTTGGTTTATCATTTTGATATCCAAGAAACAATAAAGTCTTTACCAGTGGTTACAAAGAACAAGTGAATGAAGAGACTAAAAGACAGTGGGCGAGTTAATCAGAAAATGAGATGAATCGTAGAAAATTGAGTTTTCACAGAAACGAATAGGAGGAGCAAATTGAACATTTGACCAGTAAGGAATTAATTTCTAGTGAACGCCACACCCCAATATAAGATTGAGCCAATGAAATGCTTTAGGGAAAGGAAGTTTGTTAGTAAATTAGTTATAAAAAACATGTCTCAGCCGAGAAATCAGTTAGAATGGCAAGCACAGTGGGAGCGGCTTCACGCTATGTAGTGAAGCAAAGGCTGCAGAGTTTTGAGGATTTTGAGAGAATTTTGAGGAACTTTGAGAATAGTTGGAGACCACAGAGATAAAGTCAGGAGTTCCCCTTTCTTGGTACATCATGCCCCCCCCCCCCCCTCCAAGTCAACCAACTAATCTTTATCGACGCTGAATGCACCATCGACCTACGCTGTGAATGTGATGAGGATCTGACTGTCTTGACTGAACCGGCCAGCAGCAGGACAGTAGAAATTTGGAGTGCAATTACAAACTCCAAATAGTCAACTGGTGTCATCGGAGATAGAGATGTTGAAGCGCCCTGTCAGACTGATACAAAGTGGAGAGTGATGGTGACGAAGAGAATAGGCTTACTGAGAGCGTGACGGCAGACCGCTCAACGGACGGCCCAGTCACACTGACGAGATCGACAATGACATGCAGACGAGGACCTCATTCGTCGACCGAGGGTAATCATTTAAGAGGAATGACTTTCATTTACGTTTGAAGACATTTCAAGAGATGTAGTAGTCTGATATGTTAAGGGGCAAATCATTCTACTGTTTGCAGTCTTGTAAACATGCTTGTATCTTTAGCGACAACTGTTCGAGTACGTGGACAGTGATAAGTAGGCCCCTATAAATCACTCTGTCGAGTAAATTATATATGAACCAAACGGCTTCTTCTTTTGAACATGTATTGTGTTGAAAAGTTCTTGGTAATTCTTTTCCAGGCAAAATGTGTACATGAAACACCCGATGTTAAAAGCATGTGATGGGAAATGTAAACAGTACGTGCGAATGTTTCTATGTTTCCTGCTAAACTTATGGTTAGTGGGGAAAAGAAAAGAGAAGAGAAGTCTCGCTCTACCACATCTTCATACCGCAACGCCTACGGATATCTTTGTTTCACATTGTTAGTGGAGAAAAAGAAAAAAAAAAGAGAAGTCTCGCTTCATGAGAGATGTTCTGATCCCGCTCGACACCACAACGCCTACGGATGTCTAGGCTGAAGGTGGGTTTGAATGTCTTATAGGGCCGATAGAGCACCAACAGTAAGTGCAGATTAATTGGCACGCTATCTTTTGAAGAGAAACAATACTCTGTTTCACACAAGATGAAAAAGCAGAAAGACAACTGATAATCATATCCGCTCATGTAAAATCAAGCAGAAGTTTTTCGAAACATTTCAAGAGGCATCTTGGTGAGTTACAGTCTGTTAAACATGCCAATATACTGTGAAAAACAAATTGAAGGCCACCTTCAATAAGCCACCTGCAATACAGCCTCGCATTTTCCGACATCACAAGAACTTTGATCAACACGTTCCATAATATGTGACCGTGCATCACAAAACAAACCAAAAGTCGCACCCCTTGATTCAATTTCGAGTTTTTCATATTTTCTGAAAGAGCTATTCTTCTTCTACAAAATTCTTGAGTTCGGGATCATAAATTGAATGGGAACGTGGGTTTTCAGCAATCTTTCTACAACCCCCTTTTTGCTGGAGAAGTGTGATCAGGTTTTTCTTACAGGCTACTTTTCATTTCTTGAAAATCCTCTGCAAACTCTTCACTTTCAACTCTAATAACTTTTGAAAGGATGATGCTACTGCTTTGAAAGTTGGCATTAATCATAGACAGAATGTGTTAATAGAATATGCCCAATTTCAGCTTAATCCAATAATCCTTTCATTGTTGTCGCTCCGGTGGTTTACATCATTTTTTTTTTTGTCCCATTCATGGCACTGGTAGCACGGCTTAGTAAAGATTAAGCGCTTGAATAGACCCTGTACTTCAGAGCCTCTTTCCTCAGTTCCAACTTTTCTAGAGTATGGGCTTTCTTTCCAATATTTATATAGGTTAGAGGAATCCATTTGAATTGACTTATACATCATTTTAAAGCTTAAAGTCTGCTCTTTGAGAATCTGTCCTTAACTAAAAATCCTTGTCTGGCGACTTTTTTGTTTTGTTTTGTGGTGCAGGGTCACATATATACTCGTGATGGAGAGGGAAAATAGTAAACAACAACATTGCAAGATAGATGCATTTCTTCCAAGACAACAGAGAGGAACTGATTCCACGTAAAATACATACACATGTATTTTGATTTTTCCATTCATTTTTCCCATATCATTACACACAATCATTACACACGTATACTTGATATGGTGTTCAGCTCACTGTGTGCAGACTGAGCACGACCCGATAATTCAGAACCTCTGCCTGAGAAAGGCTTGTAGCCTTTCCCGCGAGTCAAAAAGAAGCTTTCTTATCATCTCGTGCATCCTGTACTCTATGTGCAATGCACTCATCATAGAGACAAGCTTGCCTTCACCCAAACTGTTTAGATATTGCCATTGGAAGACTCTGATGATCGCATACAGTGGCTGTGCACCTATAAGAACGCTGGTCTGACCTCAGGATGTCTATCCAGTTTAGTCGTGGAGGAGATCTGTGTGCCGATCGCGTGCTTCACTGAAGACGCAGATGCTGCCATGTCTTGAAAGAGATCCAGGGTGTAGATCTAGACCAATTTCAGCAGGTTACACTGAATCATCACTTGCTGGCAGAGAGTCTTAACCGGATCATGTAGGTGATATTACCCGCTGACAGCGTACCCTGATTCACACATTGGATGCAAACCGGATGGCGGCATATTGGAAACAACCAATATTTGGGCATGGGGGCACAACTCTTGGCCAGGCCCAAGTGTTAAGGAGTATCGAGCATAAAGAAGACAATTAGAGTAAATAGTAGTTCCACTCCTATTTGGAATTGAGGTTCCTAAACAGGTCATTGAAAGAATGCCCAAAATTTCCTGACGTAATGACCCAAACTTAATTGGATGACAATAGCAAGTTGCAAGACACAGGGTTGCTTCATGTGGAATGCATGTTATGCCTCACAGTATGTCGCTTTCCAGATGGTCCATGACGTCACTGTATGCTCCAGGACCATGAGTCATTCACCGGAACCATACAGCCCAAGAGCTTGACACTGACCAGCACAGGCCCGCCAGCTCGAAACTAGGTAGCATTGCCCATGAGCTTGACACTTAGGCCAACCAGGCCCATAAGAGTCCGACACATGGGGGGAGGGGGAGGTCCACAAGACCTACACTGAATAGATTAAGCTTTCTGATGTAATACATATATTAATCTCGTGGGCCTTGTTTTCCTCGAGTGTCGAGCTTGCGGACCGCACAGCTTGTGGGCCTATTATATTTGATGTCGAGCTCATTGACCTTGTTCATCTACTAGTATAGTATTTAGGTCACGGGATGTATGACTCGTGGGCTGCGTAACTCATGGGCTGTACGACTCGGGTTGTTTGACTCGTGACGTACATCTGATGAGGTGGGCCTGTTGTTTTCTGGTTAGCATCTGTCACCCTTTCATCCAGTTCAAGGGACTTTGCCATATGCCTGTTCACAAACTATTAAGCATCAACCCAAAATATGGTACTCCTCTCCCCACCTTCCATGTATAAGCGTACAAATTTTGTCCTGTGCAAATTGGATAATGTTGCACATAATTTCATGCAAGCTAGTCTGCATAACTAACCCAAACATAAATATTATATTTGAGGTCACTGCCATCACTGAAGACACGTAAACTTCATTTCTGAAGTAATTGACCGCTCACATTCCTGAGACCTGTTACTATGAACCAATGCTTTGTGGAATGTGCACACATACTTTGATTATAACGTCAAGGCGTGATTTGTACATGATTAAACATTTAGGATTAAACCTATGAAGCCAAACATCAATATTTGCAATCCTACACAATTTTTTAGTGATATTCTAAAAGTCTGACCTCACATTGTCCTTAGAGGTCAAAGTTGGATATACACAGGGTAATGACCAATGTTCTGTGGAATGAGAAGACACTTCTTGTACAAGTCAATATTATGCTAATAGCATAATGCATGATTGCACACCAGGTATACAGATAACCATTGAATATACATCAAATATCGATATTTTGATATTTTGAGGTCATTGACTTGTCACAGTCCTCAGAGGTCAAAGGCAGAGACATGTAAATAATTTCTCTTGATCTGAGGAATAGGAAAACGATTCAGTTGTAACACAAATGAATTTTTAGGACATCGTTATGTTTATCATCAACCAATTGCACAAAATATCAAAATTCTGATAATTTGAGGTCAATAATTGACCTCTGGAGGTCATTAGAGGTCAAAGGTAGAAACCTGTCAAGGATCTATGGAACATGAAGACAATTCCGCTGTAACAAAAATGAGTTTTTAGTACATCATTACCATATTATTTAACATTAATCAATGACGCAATTTTTATCAAATTTTGAGGTCATTGACCTCTGGAGGTCATCATAGGTCAAAGGCAGAAACCTGTCAGGATTCTATGGAACATGAAGACAATTCCACTGTAACAAAAATGAGTTTTTAGTACATCATTACCATATTTATAATCAATGACGCAAAATATCAATTTTTATCAAATTTTGAGGTCATTGACCTTTGGAGGTCATCAGAGGTCAGTTCAGACTTACCTCCCGATCTTGAAATGAATCTTATAACATGTACTAACACTGGTGAAAGTTTCATGCTTTAGTCAAATTTTGCACAATTTTTCGGCTTATCTGCTCTACTATAGATTCAAAGCGTCTCGACTACTCCCAGGTAGGACTGCTGCAATGAGGGAAAGATTTGCATGTTTACGACATGGGAATTTTGAATTGGCAAGCTAATGTATCGATGGTTTTGGTGAGATTCCCATAAACATAGGTAGCATGAATAATTATTTTATTATTAATTTTGTGCACGTGTGTGTGTGTGTGTGTGTGTGTGCTGCTCACAAGCGCGCGCGTGTGTGTGTGTGCTGAGTGTTCATAGGGCATGTAGGGTGGCGACCATCAGTTTTTATACAATCCAGAAATTCGACATCTTCGAAATAAAAGGATGAAAAATATTAACTATCACCCTGTTGCTCATTGTCAAATACAGGCATTGCTTGCAGCCAAGACATGAACTGCAATTTTGACCGTCTTCTGACGGAAGACCCAAAGTGTGGCTGGTCAAATTATGTCTACGATGATTTTGACTGGTCCTTGAGGCGACGTGCCACCCCATCTCGCTTCACCGGACCTTCGGGGGACCACACCACAGGAAGTAAGTCGGTGTTATCGGTTCCTGCCTTTTGTACGTGAGCCATTTCAAACGGTAGACTTGATTACAAAATTCGCTCTGTAGCAATAATAAATACATGGTTTAGTTTGGTTGGGTTGGGTTTATTTCTGCATTTTTTTTTTCTCCAAGTACAATAACAAATGAAAACAAAGTGATACAGAGTATGCAAAAAAGAGTATAACATATAACAAATCAATATAAGAGATGTCAATTCCATTACAACATCAGTCTCTAATAACATTAAATCAAAGCAACATGCTAAGGAATAATGTATTTATATATGAACAAACGAGAAATCAATATAGAGGACCGACATTATATGCAGAGCTTGACGTGGATGAGGCCCTATCTTAAATATACGAATATATTAAGACACCATATAAACCTACAAATAAAACTCTTAATCTTAACGTTATGTACCAAATTCATTTTGCTTAAAAAAAAACCCAACAAGAACAACGAAAAAGAAAGAAAATGTTCAAAGCTATTAAAAATAGGCAGTTCTATCTTTCCAATATCTAATCCGTATCCCACGGCATCCAAAATCCACAGGATTCCGCCAGGCTCCTTATAGACGAGTTAATATTTAGGAATATGTTGCCCCACCTGTTATTTGGTGTTTTTTTTTTTTTTTTTGGGGGGGGAGGGTTGGTTTTTTAAGAAGAAGAATTACATGACGTATCAAACGAATACACTGAAATTAAAGTACCGCTCGTTTCTTATCATTCAGAAAAGAATCATACTTGACAGACTGAAACATTTTTAAGTCTTACTGCATTCTGATCCCCTCTACCCCTACGCAATTAAAATGATCACTTCAGTGTTGCAAAAGGATGCAATTCTTTATCTGCAATTTTCTTATAGGCCTGCTCTTTGTTTACAGAATGATTATTACATCATCATAAATAGTAGATGGAATCGTACTTAAAAAACCTTATTTTGTCGCCCGCTAAACAGTCGTCCGCTCTCATTCAGAGCAACTGCGTGCTTTAAGATATCAGCAGAAAAGAATATTACTACGTCCAACCGTTGCTATGGTAACAATGCAATGTTTCATAAATCATACACTTTCTTTACACAGAGTCCGAACACACATACACACACTCACTTCCTCTATCTCTTTCTCTTTCTCTATTTTAGTTTATGTTTGATTTATCGTCCGATATCTCCAGTAATTGTTTATCTCATGGGCTAGACCATTTTGTACTTGATCCGAAGCCAATTAGAGGACCCTTGAGATATGAGACATACTTGACCGTTGACACGCGAGTCTGTTGCATTTCACTCCACCCAGTTTCAATAGAATACAGCTGTACTGCACACTGTGCTTAGGTACCACTAACGTGTTTGCGATATCAGGAATAAATGAGGAATACTTTGATCTCTGTATACATGTCACTATCCACTCACTGTTAATGAAGCATCTGTAAAGTTTCTTAATTGTGTGACATCCGATCAAAATAATACCTGAAAAACTATTTTTTTTATGCTGCAAGAGATAAAAATGCTTACACACGAATGTATGTCTCTATTTCCTCTGAGCAAGGACAGTGTTACAAGTTTGGCTTGAAACTATAACATGCTTTTAAGTCGTTACTTACCTCTAATTTTTATTGTAGAGTAAACTATTGTGTACTCACTATGATTCATTTTCGTATCATGCTATGTTCTGTGGAAGAAGAAAAGAAACGACTTGAAGTGCATGCCCCTTTGGTTGGACACCTGTCAAAATATCCTAGTAAACAATAATATTCTATCAAAACAAAGTGACTGTGTGGAAGGGAGCATATAGGACGTAGGTCTATAGCATTTGTCATTTCCATCTGCGAGTTTGGGAAACAATCACTTACCAATTACAGCCTGGTATGAAAGTATTGTGCTTGAAAGTAACTATCTCGTAACTTATTACTTTCTTTCTTGGGCAAATCATATGACCTGATAGTAGTCATCGTCAAGCAAGAAGAACACGTACAACGGTTTAGCGCTTTATTTGTATATAAAAATGATGTGTGTGGGTGTGTGTGGGTGCGTGTATGCGCACGCGCACTTGTGAGTGTATGATGTATGTAGACTGAATGTAGTTTCTGATTAAACGAAATCAAATCAAATCGAATCAATTAACATTTCTCGATAATGGCTGTCGGCGGTGTGATGAGCAGAGCAGGTTAACCAACCTCATCATTTCTCATTCCTTTGACTAAATGAGTAATATGCAGTGCTCATGATGTTTTACGCTTATTATCAAAGTTTTACATCATCACATTCGAAAAAAAAAACTTCAGGCAAGCCTTTTTTCATAGAAATCAAAGTCATCTTGTTCTCAATGCTATATGCAGATTAACTTTCATTCTGTGTTCATTTTGGTGTACTATTTTGTCGTTGATATCAGGTGGTAATTTTCTGTACACTGAGGCGGAAGGGAGAAGTCCCGGCGACAAGGCATGGCTGTTCAGTCCAGACGACAGTCCCGCAGACTCCGACGAAAGCGTGACGCTCATTTCCTTCTGGTACAGCATGTGGGAAAACTTCCCGCTCATCGACCGGCGATCAAACATGGGCACGCTCAACGTCTACATAGAGTACAATGGCTACCTGCCCACCACTCAACCGTTCTGGTCCCGATCGGGATCCCAGACGGATCAGGGGGAGTGGAAAGAGGGGCGGATCCTATTCAGAGCGCCGGCGCCATTTCGGGTAAGTTGAATCAAATCTACAGCATCGCAGTCGGCGACAAAGCGAAATTTTAGGTAGAGACAGACATAATATTATCTGTTTAACAAAGCTTTACATTTTACGACAAGACGCCGCCACAAATTGGATCATTTGTTGCTTTGCATGAAACAAACGATAAAGTTACCGCAATGTTTTCCTATAAGAGTCATGAATAAATCAGCTTTTTCATCCTATTTGAACGATTTTGTTTTCATCATAACGCAAAGAACTTATCTGATACCTAAATGCGAAGAAGAGGCATATTTTATTTTTAATGACCAAGCGAAAATGTGAAAATAAGTACCTCAAAGCTGAATCAAAACGTGGGTTTATTACAAATGACATACAATTCAATGCCTACTTTGTGACAGATTATCTTCGAGGGGGTCATTGGTGATGGTGACAGGTCTGATATAGGCATTGATGATGTGAGTGTTCGCCAAACTGGTAAGTATGGAATTTACTTCTTACGACAACCTTGGACGAAATCTTGAATATATTTGCATGCAAACAATGCGATGATATTACAACTATTGACCATCAATCCAACAATATTATCCATATATCAATACATACAGGTAAATATACAAATGAAAAGTTTCATGGCATAACTGGTTAAGAGCCATTTTTAATCATTTATTTTAATCATTTTAAAGTAAATCCATCATCAGATATAGCAAACTAAAACCTTTCGAGCGATACTTCACTTTTCACATAACAAGGAAGATTTTTGAAGTTATGATTAAGAATATCCCATATTCACTTTTAATTTTGTTTGTTTTTCCCCAGTTTTACTCTAAAAGACCTTAAATTAATAAGAATGGATTTAACTCATTTTACAATCAAATTCTTCGCATATAAAGACAGTTAGATATACACACATTATTGTACTTCATTCAGTTGACATAGTGTTACTTCCACGCCCTAATTTTATCAATTTAATTCATTCGGTTTGAAAGATTCCTGAGCAGCTTTCATGAAACTCTATATGGGAACGACATTATTTGAATTGAAACGATAAAGTTTTTTAAGTACGATGAGTGCAGAGGTTGAAAAATTTGCATTCGTTCATTCATTATGACTTCATAACAACGAAGATCCAGGTCAAACCTCAGGAAAGATTAAGTTTTCGAATTTTAACAAAACAACTATTTTACTATTGCTTATGCCATCAACATTAATAGGATGCCTCGCTGTGTTTTTCCCTCTTCTTGTCACCTTTAACGGCATTCTTACACTGCCCGATAGGTGTTTTTTTTTTTGTGTGTGTGTATGTGTTTCTGTGGACTTTTTAAAATCTAAATTCGTTCTGTACAGAAAATAATGTAGCAACGTGAATTGCGGTGTTGTTCCTTTCATCCACACAGAGTTTGAAACGTTGTGCGATTTCGAATCGCACCTGCTGGGGGATCTCTGCATGTTTTATCAAGAGGAAGTAAACGACGATTTTGATTGGTCGAGACATTCCGGTGAAACTCCTACGCTGGACACAGGGCCGCTCAATGACCACACCTATCTCAACGAAACTGGTATGTTGTCACAGAAAGACAAACTTAGAAATGTCTGTGTGAGTGTACTGAAAAAAAAAAGAATAAACATGTGAGCGATTGCCGAGCAATTTCATAAAACAGATGAGCGCATGTTTACATTTATTCTGTTGATATAAACCAGCAGATATGCATGCAATCGCTGTACGCAAAGTTGTTTGTTGGAATGTCCGTGAACATTTAAATTCAAATGCTGGCGAGACTTCCGAAATTGCAAACAATTGCAGCAAAATATAAGCAAGGTTATGCTTAGTGCACATTACACAGACTATCAGATTATTCGGTTGTTGTTTGTTTGCTTTGTGTGTGTGTTTGTTTGTACTTTCATAAATGGGGTCAGTCACGACTACAGTATGTTAACAATGCGATGCGATTAAAACGTGCCCATTCTTTCCTTCTAAAGTCTCATTCAGCATCGCTATCCCTCATTACCGCTGTGCACAAAATTGCTGCCAAGCAAACACTGTGTTGCAGTTTTTCAGACATAGAAGGTTTCGCATCATGGACCGAATTCGCAATTCCACCATGGCTGCACACACTTGCTTTTAAAGAAAAGCTTAAAACATCGGAGAATACATTCATTCGTGTGTCTGCGTGTTTGTTTTTTCTGTCAGGCCACTACCTGTACATCGAAACAACACGAGCAGGTAGGAATGCCAGTGCCCAGTTGATATCATACCCGTTCTTCAAACACGAAGGTGACAACTGCTCCCTGCACTTCTACTACCACGCGTTCGGACAAAATGTAGGCACCCTTCGAGTATCCTTCGTCGGTGAGACATCGACGGACACCCATATCGTGGTCGATGGAGAGAGCGGTGACTCGTGGAATGAGACGATGCTCCCGGTGTCGTTCAGTTCTGGATTTTACACGGTAAGTAGCGCCCCCTGCGTTCCATTTGGTAAAGTTTCCAAATTATCCACTAAGAATCGAACGATTTGCCAAAATGATAGTGTCTGTGATGATTAAGGATAATTATGTTTATGCCACAGACTTGACTGATAAAAATGTATGAGATAACAAGGTATTTTCACATATTAGATCTGATTCCTATGGTTGTTTAGTTTTGTTTTCTTTCATCTGTGTTCATTATTCATTCTTTAGATCGTTATTGAAGGTATTCGAGGAGGGGGAAATCTCGGAGACATTGCGATAGATGACGTCTCTCTCAGTTCAAATTGTTCTGGTAAGTAATCTGTCAAATAATCCCTGACGAAATCTTCTGTCTTAATCAGAATAGCTTTTATTAAAGGCATCTTAATTTCATCGCATCACAAGAGGGCGCCATTGCACCATGTGCTTGTGACACTCGTCTATTAATGTGTTTATTATGACAATCACATATCACGTTGATGGTGGAATGATCAGATTGGAACAGATTTTATCTAATTCAATAATTAACGCTGTGCCATATACGTATTATCTGGACTTATTTGGATATCACAATGCCGATAATCCATGCATACAAGATGACTGTTTGACCGATGCTTACCATTATAATGACGATAACGCATAATTATTGATTTTATTCATTAAAAAGTACAATTTTGCTTGTCAATCATAACATGTCCAATCACATATCCTGACATTTTGATATCAAAGCCCCGCTGATCTATCGCAATGTAATTGAAAGGCAAAGTCTCCTCAGACGGTCATAGTTATCTACAATTTTCATTGACATTCCAAAATCTGTGTTATGGGAAGACCACACGAATGATTCACATTACATATTGGTGTAAAACAAAAGTTACTCCTGTCACGTAGCTTTTTAAAAATTCCTCTTTCTACCTCTTTCTTAGTTTCTTCTCGCACTTTCCTGTTTTTTTTTTTTCTGTCCCACTGACTTTAACATGTCTCTATATGTCTTTGGGTCTCTCACTTTATCTGTCCGATGCAGATATAGGCTATCAATACACGTGTGTATGCTTGAATATAATCATTCCATTGATTTCCACCTGATTACACAAGGACCAGATCATACTGATTTCATCATTTCGTTCTTTATATCTGGGACGCCAGCTATCGACTATTGCCTCAGCAATCCTTGCCGGAATGGGGCGAGTTGTACCAGCTCTCCGGTTCTTGGGTACGAGTGTCTGTGTGCGCCGGGCTGGATGGGCCTACATTGCGACGAAGGTATGAAGGCGTTTTACCTCCCAAACCAGGATAGATGAAACTAATGATAGAAAAATATGATTGTCCCCTCATTCTTCTTCCATCATGTTTTTATATGATTGGATATTATAGCAAAACAAGCATTATATTGATCATTGTGGATTTTTTTTTTCTATGGAGCATGATTGAGTAGTTAATCTCAGATACTGATCTCTATTTCTCTCTTATTTTAAATGTCATTGCATTTTTACTTCATCAGATATGTACAAGTATTCATGTTCTGTAGTTTTGTATTCCTCTGTGCAAGGATGGCTCTTCACATTAATTATCACCTTTCGTTGTTTTGTTTTGTTTTTTGTGAACCAAGACATCAAAGAATCACGTCGAAGCGCTTTATTCTGTATTATGTTCGCGTTTAAAGTCATCAGGTTGATGTTCCTTTCGCACCTCGACTGAATTCGAGACAAGGCATGAACGCAGGTACTAAAGATATAAAGAAAAGTAGAGCAATTTACTTCGATGTGAAGTTACACAGTATACGTGAAGGTATAGTAATCATGGTAATAGTTTGATAGAACACATCGTCATCTATGTACTTGGGAGTTCATTCGAAATCAGTCCCGATGTTGCGACTTGGGACTCAAAGTTGATCATCCCCTTCCCGCATGTGATCAATTACGGAAGTGAAGATGAACTATTAAAGAGAAGCCAGACATAACAATAAAACATTTGTCGAAGGTCTATATTAAACGAAATTTTGATTGGCGAGGCCGTGGTCAGTATAGCCTATGCAGCCTTTTCTCCGTCCCAGCTTTCCTTTGCCAATACCCAGAGCTGTTGTCTCCTGAAGGATCTGCGACGCGAACGTTGAGTCAACGTTAAAGGGAGCGTATAGTTTTGGTTGAGACCTAACTTCAATTTTCTGATATTTGGGTGAGATAATCATGAAATATGAAAGAACATGTAATTCTAAGAGGGATTCCACGTTTATTTGGTGAAAATCGGTTTTAAAATGGCTGAGATAACCCAAAAGAACATTTCGAATAAAAAGCGGGGCCACCTTTTATTAGGATCGCATTTTTTCACTTTGTTTTTGGATGTCTCAGTGATTCCAAAACCGATTTTCATCTGATAAACTTTGAATTCCTCTTAGAATGGTATGCTCTGTACAATTTTATAAATGGTTTCTTGGTATCTCAAAAAAAAAGGTTAAAAGCCCAGTTCTCATCTCCACCAACACTATACAATCTCTTTAATCAGGAAAAAAAAAATGTGTTCTGCACTTGCGCGAGACACCTGTTTCCATTGTCCAAGTTGGGAGGCTGCGCCGTCTTTACGTTCGCGTCGCAGATCTAAGTTAAAGTTTTAATAAAGAAGCAACGAAACTCACATGTCAGTGGTTCCATATACACCATCTCCAGATATACTTGATTGCGTACCTGAGGCGTGTGAGGAAGGCTTCGAGTGCATTGAGCTGGTGAATGGCTTCGACTGTGTCTGTCCCGAAGGCTATAAGGGGGATGCTTGTGAAGAACGTAAGCGATCAAACCCCGAGTCATTTTCTTCTGCTCTCTGTTATGTTTTCTACATTTTCAATATCATGTCTTACCTTCCACTGCCTTTTTATTGTTCCCCTTTGCATTTCTTTTCCCTCCTCTGTCTTTTCTTCACACAATTTCCTTTCTTTCTTTCTTGTATTTTTCAAAGTTCTAATATCATTTTTGATCTTGTCATTTGACGAAGTGGCTGTATAAAGGGCATTGATCAGTTTGATTTGAAATGTGCTATAACATTAATACTTTATTGTCCCCGCCGAACGAGTTCGAGCAGGGGATTATGAAACGGGCTCCGTACGTGTGTGTGTCCGTGTGTCCGTCCGTCCGTCCGTCCGTCCGTCCGTCCGTGTGTCCGTCCGTCCGTCCGTCCGTGTGTCCGTGTGTGCGTCCGTGTGTGATCAAAATCTTCAATTTGCTACTTCTCTGTCATTTATGAGCCAATTTTGATTCTGTTTGCTTTATATGATAACACTACATGGGAGCTTTGAAACTTCTACGCAGAATTTCAGTCGTGACCTTTGACCTTGACCTTTGACCTATATTGTACATTTTGCTACAAAATGCTACTCCTTCGCCATTTCTAACCCGATTTCGATTCCGCTTGCTTTATGTGATGGCACTAGGTGAGGGCTTCAAAACTTCTACACAGAATTTTGACCTTTGACTTCTTTGACCTTTGACCTTGATTTTTTTACCTATATTGTACATTGGCTACAAAATGCTACTCCTTCGCCATTTCTAGCCCGATTTCGATTCCGTTTGCTTTATGTGATGACACTAGGTGAGGGCTTCAAAACTTCTACATACAATTTTGACCTTTGACTTCTTTGACCTTTGACCTTGATTTTTGACCTATATTGTACATTTTGCTACAAAATGCTACTCCTTTGCCATTTGTAACCCGATTTCAATTCCGTTTGCTTTAAGTGATGGCACTAGGTGAGGGCTTCAAAACTTCTACACAGAATTTTGACCTTTGACTTCTTTGACCTTTGACCTTGATTTTTTTACCTATATTGTACATTGGCTACAAAATGCTACTCCTTCGCCATTTTTAACCCGATTTCGATTCCGTTTGCTTTATGTGATGGCACTAGGTAAGGGCTTCAAAACTTCTACATAGAATTTTGACCTTTGACCTTCATCTTTTTACCTATATTGTACATTTTGCTACTAAAATGCTACTTCCGGCGGGGACATATATTACGCACTGCGTAATTTCTACTTTTCCTTGTTATCAGTATCATCATGATAATTCTCTCCCTGTAATATAGTTTTTTATCTTCAACAATATATTGCCCACAGCTCAGCAACTTGTGTCTCTTTCCTTGCTTAAGATTTCTTGTCATGGAAAGTTGTCGGCTTCACTCTACTTTGCAAAGATGATGATAAGTCTAAAGATCAACTAAATTGAATTCTTTTGAAACTGTTACTACTGTCCGCTAGGCCGACATTTATATATAAGTTTGCATTTTCCAAGAAATATTGTCAAAAGAACAGTAGGAGGTAAATTATGAGCCAGTAAGATTATATGAAACGATTTCACGATATAGCAAGTTTTGTTCTAGGACGTTATTAATAATGTACATTTTCAACAAGAATGCATGTTTTGATTTTCAAATACTACTACAGTAATACCCGTAGAGCCACCAGTTAAGCCAATTGATACGGAGATCTACGGCGTTGATCCAGAAATGGTGCCCGTCATCATAGGTTCTTGCATCGGCTCGTTCATACTAATTGTCACGGCCACGTGGTTCACAGCCACCTGCATCCGGCAGGACGGCTTCCGGAAGAAGGAAACCCACGTGGACGTCGAAAGCAAGGACGGACTCGGCTCAGGAAACTCAGCTTACGTTAACACGACCTATGAACCCGACGCAGAAGAGGTGGATAAACGCGATGATGAGAACTATCACTCAAAGCCACACGATGGAGGTGAAGGCAGTTCCCACGACGAAGGAAAGTCCAAAGGAGCGACGCCTGATTTCAGCGGAGAAGTCTCGGGCAAAGCTGGCTCAGAAGTCAATCGTGACAAGACGGAGAAGAAAGATCCTGATTACTCGGAGATTCGGGAGGAAGAAGGCAAGACAGAGGTGAAACAAGGAGTGGAATCAAACGAGGATGGCTACGAGGAAATCAAAGAGACCAAAGACGATAGAGCTGGGTCCGATGTACAGGAGGTGGAGAAGAAGATGCCGGAGGATCTTTCGACAAAATATGACGAGGATGTCGAAACACAGCCAGCAGGAGATGAGTCTAATAGACAGAGTGCCGTGGTGTTGACCACCTCGCTCTGAAATGAACACTAAACATACAAAAATACAATGACGCATGCGCATGCGTATTGTAACTAAGATTATCTCCCTTTTGGCACATCATAAACATACTTCTTAATTTCCCACGAAATATAAGCTAAATTGAAACGACATGTAAATATCAATGGATATTGTTGCAAAGAAAAACTTCGTAGTGCTCTTAGTGAAGTATACTCACCTTTCATTGTCGCATCACCAAGACAGCATGTTGCTCTGTTTTTCTTTTCTAAGTTTACATTCGGTTCAACTGCGTTTCAACTCACTTCATTACCAAGGCAGTTTCATATTATGTCAATGTGGTAAGGGAACGTTCTGTTCTGCCGTGATTAGTGTCCTCACTCGTCTTGTTTTGTTTACTGTTTGATCACGTTTCCTCGTTTAACTACAAACTTCAACTATGCATAGCCAAAAAAAAAAATAATAATAATCAATCTTTTTAAGTTAATATCGTGAAAACCTTGACTAACTGAAATTGCACATAAAATGAACATTTCAGTATTTTTGTAATGATTTTCTTTTATTTTTATACAGTTAAACAGAGTAAACATACGAAGCTTTACGTGCAGTATTAAAAAGTTCAAAATATCGCTAATTCTAGCTATTTGTCAGCATGATATCTAATGAGCGAGACAAACTACATCACTGTTATATGTTATCCATACTATTACCTGTAATTTCTCCTTTGCTTTTTAACTTCCTTAATATCAAAAGTCACCTTAGTCACTACGATTATGCCAGTGAAGGACATCGCATTTGATGTGTTGTGGATAATAAGGGTATGTATATTGTGAATTCTCTATAATGTTATTTCTTATTAGTCACTTACGGGGTTACGATACCACAGTGCTCCAGGAATATTCAGAAAATATCTTTTTTAATGCCTACATCTGTTTCATCTCGTAATCACAGAAACAGTTGCATGTATAAAGGATGATTAAAACATTTATGTTTTGAAATCCCAGATTTTTATCTCTGTTTTCATTATTCTTGGAAAGCGAAGACAGGGCATCGATATCAATAGCAAAAGCCATAAAAGCACCTAAATTTCCATTATGGTTCATATAACATAATAATTATGCCTAAATATACTACGATGTTACCAATTACGATGCCAAATGAGAAGGTCTGCTTATAAGACGGGTTTGCAATTGAAAAAAAAAATGTTATTATAACAGCTCATCGTAGGCAAAGCACACTTCCCTCGCTCATTGGCAATAAGTAAACTATATCATAGAATATATTCATAATCGTGATATCTATAATAGCTAGTTTAAACACATATTCGGAATTGCTAATTGCTAAAATGTGCTCACTAGTTGTCTTATTTCTTTAAAAAGGTACAGTTCGACCTCGATTATCTGGCCATGTCGGGACCGGCGCTCATCCGAATAAGCGAATTGGCCGGATATGGGAGACACAATGTTAATGTATATAGCTGCCGTCCAAGCTGCCGTCCCAGTGCACTGGCAGCTAGGCAGGTAGCGTACCCCGCAATGGTGGTGTAATCTATGCTAGCCTGCGCAGAATTGTAGTCCCTTCTTCACAAAAATAAAGTATATCTTTGTGTGAAAATCATACATGTTTTACCTCATTAGATATTGAGAAACCTATCATGCACATCTTATGAAATTAGTGAAATAGATCCATGAAAGTCACTGTTTTTTTCTCAGTTTTTGGATGAAAAAAAAAAAAAAAGTCCTTCACTGCGTGAACGCGTCCGGATAATAGAGATTTCCGGAAAAAAGGAGGCCGGATAATCGAGGTCGAACTGCAATGTTTATAGACCATAATAAACTTAAAGGTTACAAAATAAAAAGAATATCCTCCATCCTGACAAGTCTCCGAAAGCATCCCAGGAGCATAAAAACTGACGATTAAAAGATTTTAGTAGATATTCAGCAAGATACCTACATGTACGTCATCGCATATGTCAGCACGTATGTATGCGTGTAGATTTCCCGATGATCTACTAATCAGAGAGTCAACATGGCATAATTTCTAAGGAAAACAAACAAAACACAACAACAGTATCTCCACAAAGTTCTGTTTAAAACATCTATGATTCCCTTAAAGCAGTTGTTAAGAGCAAATAATAATGAGAACATGCAGTGAGTTTATAGGCCAAGCAAGAGAGGGTTGTTGCTGCAAAATTTGTTGTCACTTCGTCATTTTACTCAAATTTGTTCAAGATTTTTTTCAGCAGCAACAGTAGTGTGTAACACACAAATAAGTACACAATGAAAAGGGATTGGAACATTACCTAGTCTCTCCTCTTCCCTTTTATCTACAAAGCAAAAGTTCAGTTGTCTTGGACATCCTTAACATCACTGAGGACACAGACACATCTAGAACGGTCTATCACTGTCTGTTTCGGTGTGTTATTTCTCTCGTAGTTTCAGCCTTATGTCCAGCCATTGTTCAATATGGAGATGCATCATTAGTGAGTAGAGGAACTCATCGATAAGAGAGACGTTTAGCGTAACGTCGTTTGCAGAAACAATAGACGTACGTGATCAGACATTGACTGCGCTAAGGGAGGTCTGTGTTCCCCTATCTCTTGTAGTTGTAGGTGCTACGGCGTATGGATTCTCATGGGCCTCTTCGTTCCTCGTCCTCCCTTTCAAATTCATCATCGGGGTTCCTCCGTTCCCGGCTTCGACTACAGCAACGCCATACCGTTCCCTGCGAGTGCACATGTAGGCTGCCCAGAAAACAATCAGCGTTATGCATAACGCGCCAACCAGGCACAGGCCGACGATCAGTCCAGTAGTTAGGGGTTCCATGTTGTTTCCTCCAGCTGTAACCGGAATCTCTTCCGTGATTACTGGTGAAGTCGTCGAATTGACACCTTCTGTTGCTTGTGTCTCAGTTGCATCTGTAGAATCGGTGGCAACAGCAGATGACATTGCCTCTGAAATATCCATAATGGTCAGCGGCTCTGTAGTGTCTGCAACGCTAATACCAGTCGTACCAGGTATAGCAGTGTTAGTGGTAACATCTGGAATGGTTGTCGTGTCAGTAGTTGCCTCAGTTGTGCCATCTTCCTCTGTTTGTGAAGTCTCTGTCTCTACAGTAACTAACGTGGTACCCTCCTCCAATGAGGTCGTTAATTCTAATGTCGTGAGAGCTTCAGTTGTAGGAGATTCCGTTGTCGCCGACGCAGTTGTCAAGATCGGGTCTGTGGTCGTGATGAGATCAATGGTTGTTGCAGCAACCGAAGTTGGATCGACCGTCGTTATTAGAGATGTCGTCAGTGCCAGAGTAGTTAAGTCAGTTGTCATTGCTTCAGTAGGTGTTGTCGGTTCAAACGTGGTAGGGACCACGGTAGTCAACACAGAGGTCGTGATGGGAGGGGCTGCAATGTGCACATAGAAGAGCACAAAATGAAATGACATTATATTACATCATGACATATGATATCGTATCATATACCACAACATATTAAATCAGCATTTGCATTGTATCATATCATGATAAATCACATCACATGTATGTTTGTAATTGACTCAAGGAGGTACTAGGCTAGTTCGCCTACTTTCTCCTTGATTGAACAATCTTTTCATCAAAAAGCTATAGATACTCGCGCTCTTTCCGATCAACGAGAATTGTAGGCCTATGTACATGTACATGATTGAAGATTGATCGATATTGTTGCGAAATACATTGAATTGCTTCGTCACAACTCAATTCTTTCTCCCGAAATTGGAATGTTACTTGACGCAGCTGTAATTTATGATTGGAACATTGTGACACGAGGAAAATTATTCATGGACCATCGTTCACACATAGCTATACACCAGCGGGAACAAAAATGGCTCCTTTCAGCAACATGTGATCATTTCAAATACAATCTTTCTTACCCCCATCCCAAACAAATGCAGTCTCTGTTACCTGTTGTCGGAGGTTCGGTGCAGTTGGTTCCATCGTAACCATTGATGCAGATGCAAAGGTATCCATCATCCGTGTTGTAGCACTCTCCATCGTTGAAACAAGGAGATGGGTCGCAGTTATTATTCACTGCAAAGATATAGTCGTATAACAGAATATTCTGTAAGCCTAACGCCGAGGAGACTATTATCGATTATGTCAGTGTACATTCATGCTGTATTGAAAACGTCCTTCACAAAAAAAAATAAAATAAAAATAGTTTCTTGACAATACATGCAATGGGTTTTACTGCAATACATTTAAAGTAGAAAGGTAGATACATATACCAGAAACAGAGGAAGAAATGCGGTGCAAACTGCATTTTCCTTTCTATCTCACCCGTAACCAGATTTTATAGATAGAAACCCGAGTGAACAAGTACTTTGCTATTGTTGTTGTTTTTGTTGTTGTTTTTGTTGTTGTTTTTAGTAATACATTGTCAAAGAGCTGTGTAGTTCATGAAGAAAGGGAACTCACTAAGACTCTGCTCAGGTTAAAAGAGATGTTGGCCTCCTTAAAAGCAAGCATGCGTATCATCGTGTTTAGTTGGTGTCATAATTATTCTTTAGAGCGAGACCAACGAGGAAACAAATAAAGGTTATCAAACATGTAACGTTGCCTAATGAAGCAGCAGCCTAATTCCAAAGCATGAAAACAGAAAGCAGTTACAAATCAGTTAGAACAGATGTCATTAACAAGAAAAGATACTTTGAAAAAAAGGTGAAATCCTACCCTCAGATGTCAACACGAGGTCAGCAATCGACACGGAAGAGAAATCTTCAATGGTTCCAACATCTGCGATGAAAATTATCTGGACAATCGATACAATACAAACTAGAGATTGTAATTTGTCATCACTGACAAATTAAGGTGATCCGATTTTTTTTTAATCAATGATTCAAGTCCTGATCGCAATAGGCATGACCATGCAGGTTTCATCTGTGTTCAGAGACATTGGCCGTGTGATGTTTGGATTCTCATTTAGAAAAGGGAGTCATATCTGCCATCTTTGGTACCAAATCTGTATACACTATAACGAAGATACAGCAACAAGTACATATGACCTTTGACCCCACTTTGCACAACCTAGATGGCATCTGAGCAAAAAGTGGTTATTTTGTGAAATGATTCTTGTAACATTATCTTTGCGTGTGCAAAATATGGGAAAGATAAGACATGTATTCACCAAGATATACAGGATAAAACATTTGTGACCTTTGACCCTAATTTACATACCCAAGATGTTGTCCGATCAAGTAGTTGTTATTTTATGAAATAATGTACGTGACATGAACTAAACATGTGCAAATTATGGTGGTGATAGGGTGTGTTTTTCTTGAGCTATTGCAAAGAAAGTTGCAGAAAGAAAGAAATATTCCAATACATCGAAGATAAGCTTTAATTTCAACCAAGTTTTTGGACATGATCCCGACACCGTATGAAAAAATAAATGGTACACTTACGATAGCCCAAAGTCTCAGCTACAACATATTAAAATCTGGGAGAAATTCACCGAAGCATAAGGGAGCTAGTGCTCGAAAAAGACAGTCATGTCAATTTTTATTTCCAGAAAAACTGCACTCCCATAGAGATAACACGTAAACTGGTCAAATTTGACAAGGTTACTTTCAATCCATTTTTACGAGGTGATGCCGTCAGCCAATTAAAATTGTGTTATTACATTTATGAAAGACCATTAAATAAGCTACAACATACTGAAATTTGGGTGAAAATCGGTAAAGGATAAGAAAGATACGCTCGAGTAAACTTGAAATTTGATGACGTCATTTTGAAAATTTACATTTTTTATTTTATTAAGAAATTTGATACCTTTTAATCATTTTTTCAGCATCGCCAACCTATGCAATGACATGTACAACTCATCAGCTTTCAAAATATGTAAAGAAAATGGGGGGTCACCGTCCATCCTGACGAGTAAAATTGGATTTAAAATTGGCGGTTTTTTGGCATAGTCGCACTGTATATCGCCATTGACGCGCGCGCGGAATTTCAACTTTGACGGGCCCGTATGACGTCATATTGAGTCGGATTGACTTGAAACTTGGTAGAAATATTCATTGACATTTCAGACATCCGATCAAAGTAAAAAAACGGGAAATTTCTATTGCATATGAGCTATACGTGCGTATATGCGCGCGCGCGTACGCGTCCGTCCGATTTTTTCAATTTTTCAAAAAATGCTCTAAATGGTCTGAAACGTGTGCAAAAAAATTTTGAGCTCGATTGGAGCATACAAATAATTCAACGCGCGCGTACGCGCACGTTTTAAGAGTATAGATGAATTTTGAAAACATGAGTAGAATTAGCTTAATTTGAACTATATGTGACGTAAATTTCATTGAAAAATTCTATTCCATTAATGAGATATGCATGAAAATGTGTTTTCATATAATGACGTCATAGTGACGTCACGGTCGACTGATCACTATGATTTTACTTGCGCTGTCGTCTTTGAGACACGATACATATATGGTATAAGTTTGACATTGATAGGCATTGCACTTTCAGAGCTAACCTCTGCACAACTTTTGTCCAGAAATAAAGAAAGAAAGAAAGAAAGAAAGAAAGAATCCGTACAGATACAATAGGTGATCCGAGAGGATTCTCGGATCACCTAATAAATTCCAGTCAAATTAACGTAGGGTGTAGTAAAACATCATGTGCAATACAATAATTACATGTAAAGAAACAGACATGCTCCCCGTCGAATAGATCAGTTCCTGATAAGCTTATATTTTGGTCTATTTAATTGAGGTTATAGAAATACATTCTCATCTTCTTTTCTTGGTATATTACTCATTGACAACCTGAGTCAATACATCTTTGAGTGTGTATGTGTGTGAGCGTGTGTGTGTGTTTTAACAACGGTACATCAAAGCTTCACACTTTGTCTTAGACTGAGACAAAGGGATCTTCAGTAAACTAAACTGTTTTAATACTGTACACGTATAGGAGTATGTGTGAGTTCAGCATTTAAAGAGGGATACGCATAATGTGGTTATAACTTGTTTACACAGTGCTAACAGCCTTTACTTTGGTTACTGCTAATCCAGGATATCATTGTAGGGATACTCTTGTGATTTTAACTATAATTGTTATTATTGTTATTATTATTTTTATTATAATCATTATTATTATTTTTATTATCATTATCAATATTATCATTATCATCATCATTATTACTATCATTATCATTATTACTATTACCATCATCATTACTCTATTTGAGGGAGTCGAGAGTAAAGTGACTGTAACATACTCAAGTTACTTCTTAATATGAAAGAGTGATTCTGATTTCAAAGATCCACCTTTCTAGGGGATGGCTGTAAATGGTGAGCAGTTTGGCTTGCGATTTCAATTTTTGTTCGCATTCAAATCAGAGAATAATCCAACTGTCCTCTTAAGAACTCTTGCAGAACGTTTGTAGAGTTATCCAAACACTTGTTACACAAGTGGCTTTGTAAGATTATTTGCTCTTTCCGTTGTTTATAATGGAATGATCAGCAGCGACCAGTGACTCGCTGATTAATGTACTTTCGTCTTTACTTGGTAAAAGTTTGCGATATATAATATATTTTGTTTTCTTTTTTAAGCAATTGTTTGCTCGAAATCTTAAGTTGTGACCCTTGACCTCCAGCAAGCCGTTTTCATGATGTCTAAGGATACCACTGGTATTACACAGCCATCAAGATTTGTGGGATTTACCTCTGCTGAGTGTTTGCCCGAGTGGCAGCGTGCTTGCACAGGAGAAATCAAATTTGTCGATAAATACAAGATGAGGGTCTTGCTTGAGAACATATTGTTGTCATAAAACTGATGTTCTAACATTAGACCAGATCTCAACTTTTTTGGCTGAACCTTGGTAGAGCTTATTATCAAAGTCTTGGTCACTGAAATTTAGTGACACTTCATGCATATCACCATAACATTTCAAAATATTCATGACCTCATCCTTTCGGTTTACTTTTTTTTTTTAACTTTTTAACTTACCACTTGTTATGATGGCTTAACTCATCCTATGTTATGTCTCACGTGTGAAATACGCTTCATTTCATTCTAAATTTTACTTTCTGTAAACATCGAACGAAAAGAAAAAAAAAAACAAAGGAGAGTTCTATGCCTACGGTCATACATACTTATCTATTATTCTAGACTGCTAATGACTTAGAGGTTACTTTTTTTCAAAAGGTCTAATGTCTGTTGCTTATTTTACGATCCACTGAGAACAACATGTTTTGAAAATCGACATGTTAGTGACAATAAAGAGACACACTGGAAGATCCCACTTACATTGAAAGGATCATTCTCAGAGGACAAGACAAACGTGGCAGTCTCCCATCCACCTGCTGTTGTGTTACCATTGTCTTCCCATCCCCCGCCACCACCACCCGACGTCCGGACATGAAGGGTGTGGTCGCCAATGATCTGGTAGGTAAACTGGATGCGGTACGTGTTCCCCGGTACGTTGGCTATGGCTGGGCTGGTGAGCGTGGCGAGTGGCGTCGCCGTCGTGTCCATTTGCACCGAGAGGTAATACTCGGGGTCTATAAGCAAGAAAGACGATAAGATGCCAATGTCATATGTTCGGTTTAGGTGTTTTTATTCGTATAGATATTATATGCCATGCCTTCTACTCCTCCTCCTCATCCTCATCCTCCTCCTATGATACTGCTACAACTACTATTAGTATTTCTTATTCTACTACTTCTGCGACTACTGTTACTGCTGCTACTACTACTACTACTACTACCACTACCACTACTTTTACTACTACTACTACTACTACTATTTCTACTACTCTTACTACTACTACTACTACTACTACTATTACTACGACTACCACTAATCTTATGGTACCACTGCTACTACTACTACTACTACTACTACTACTACTACTACTACTACTGTTGCTACTACTACAACTATTACTGTCACTACTACTTTTACCATTACTATTACTGCTACACTACTACATTACTATACTACTGCTACTACTACTACTACTTTGTGTACTACTATTCTTCTACTATTACTACTACTACTACTACTACTATTACTACTATACTACTACTACTACTACTACTACTACTACTACTACTACTACTACTACTACTATGTATGAATGCCAATAACAATGATAGCAATGTTTAAATACTTTAACAGATACTTCGAAATATATCTATAACTCTATCAAGAACTACTATCCATTTCTCCAAAATTTAGATTGCTTTACTTTCACTTGGAATCACTGTGACCCTAATAATACCTTTAACCACAGTGAGATCATTTTACTTTTTTTTTCCTCAAGATGTCTCTAGGAATTGAAGAAATACTAATAAACTGAAGCTGTACCTATAAACAGACTTTCTTTGTTTGCGCTTCGTATATAGTTAGTTCGTATTTAAAACGTAAAATGTCGCAAATAATTCATGAGCAAAATAAATTCTGAAATCATGTAATTAATCATAGAACAGAAAAATGAGAGAATAGTGAGATAAAGTAACATTTATATTTTTTAGTAATGTTTCTTAAATCGGTGATTGGTGGCATTAACTCTTTGTTCTCTTATGATAAATTTCAATTTTGAATGTATATAGGATTTGAAGAGATAATATTTCTTCAAGTCTTACCACATTCCATATTATTACGGAAAGACTGTGAATCTGTTTCATTCCTTCTCTACTTCAATGCCGTCAGACCTCAACTGTTTTGTTCCTTTCCCATTTCTAAGCCCGGGTTAATGCTATTGCTTCTTACTGAGCACAATAAAGGGACGTGATAATATCAGACAAGTCCCGTGTTCTCCTCTCAGTTATGCACATGTACATGTATGCACGATTATGTACAGTATTATATCCATACATTATTGTAGCTCGATTGATAACAACACGGACTGATTCATTAGGTGCACACTTTTTCTTCAGCACACGGAAACATCATTTACATAAAATTTCATAATATTTACCTGCACCGGCATCCTCAACTCGTACCCACTGTAGGAGAGACCCACCGCCATCAACGTAGCCGCACAAATCGGTAGAGAAGTCGCAGTCTTGTGCATAGCTGCCTTTAAAATGGAACGAAATCCGGGCAATTGATTGTGTCAATAATTTAGCGGTACTGGAACATGTATCATTGGCATGGAGACACCTGTTTCTTTTTCTTCGTGTTATTGTCCCCGTAGTGTAATCACACCTGATATCAACATGCTGTGAGAGTCATTACAATCGATTCCATGTACTGCAACAGAGGTAATAGTCCCCTATGATGTCCTATGACCCTTGATATAAATTCTGCTCGTTCTCTGAATTGTTTCGGAGTAACCAGTCGTTCCATAAAAACAAAGGCTTGCGAGCTGATGCCTAAAGGCCCTATATATATTTAAATTTACAGCCTCCAAATGTTACGTTAACTAGATATCTATTCTGGGAGTACAGCTGACGAGGGAAAAGTAAAATAGAGACATACGTCATTATGTGGATATGGATAACTAGGATGAGATATAGCAACAGCGTTTGCTGAGAACAATGATAGCAGGAAGCGTATGATTGTAAAGGGAGATGCGCAAGGTGCATCCAGAAATTGATTAAACATTGCATATGAACAAATACGAACAAACGCAGTAGAAATATCTACTCAGATTAGTTAACGTTAACATGCAATATACATGATTATAAATTTGGTACGATTTTACATCTTGACTTCACAAATTGTATAGGCTTATCGTATCAAAGATAACGAATTCCTTTTAAAAGGACCTTCTTCAGAATAATAAAAGAGAAGACCATTCTCCTATGAGCTTGCTATAAAATCTGTAATAGATATACCTTCCAGGGCATACACGATCATTAATGAGAACTGTTTTTTCGATTGTGTTTTAATTCCGTGGTGCCATGTAATCGCGCAAAATATCTACAAGGTAATAATTCATGTGATTCGATTCAACTGTCATTATCTCCGAGTAATATATTTTTACAATGTTAAAACAGTTTAACAAAACGATCGATACCTCATCACGTAAGTTACTAATTGAGCTCAAAACCTTCCGAGGCTCGTATTAAATACATGCAAGAAATATTCCACAACTCACCTCTGAGGCAGACAAACGCAAGAAGCAAGAAAACTATTTCCTTCATCATTCTGGATGACTGCAGGCTTCGAAAATTGGGATAAATGCTCGTATCGTGAAATCTACTTACAAAAAAATAAATACTTCCTTTTCAATTTATGAGAAAAAGACAGAATGTTTTCAGTCAGCTCAGGAAAAACAGCGATGAGTTGTAGACATATATTACACCATCTGGACGAACGGTTTCAACTCATACGGACCCACATTTGGTATAAACGATGAATGATTTCATGTAAAAACGCAGCACGCACTATGAAAAGGTACATTGTCGTACGAGCCTGCCTTGCCATTGCCTGACTCAATATTGACTAAAGAGGTATTGGAAATATTGCGCGGTAAGCTCCTTTGTTTGAACACCCCTCTCCGGTTGGCAATCCAATCCATCACTTTTCTCTTTGACCACACCTACCAACATTCTCTTATGAGATGCCTTCATTTCGACAACAGAAAACCTCATTTACCTCGAAGCCCAATACATAGATAAAATATCACACACGCATATGAATGAATAAGTAAATATATATATATATATATATATATATATATATATATATATACATATATATGTATATAAAGATATATATATGTATTTATATATCCATATACTGTTATCCAATATATATATATATATATATATATATATATATATATACACACATAATATATGCATAACTATTCCAAACATGGTATTTGCTCCGCGTATTGGCAGTAGTAGAAATAGTAATAATTATGTCACAATAGAGGAATGCATGAAATGCCAAATTGCCGTTATTCTAATTCAAAATCCGAATTTTCGGGCACCTCCCCCGAAGAGGGAGGCGCCCGAAAACTCATATATGTACGTGTATGTAATTATTGACATATGTATGTGTGTGAGTGTGTGTGTGTGTGTGTGTGTGTGTGTTTGTGTTTGTAAAATTTTATAAGTGTATGGGTTTTGGAGTATAAAATGAGGCTTTTCTTTGATAATTAAATGTATATGACGGAAAAAGAATATAATATATTCTTTTTCCATCATATGCATTCAATTATCAAAGAATCATCATTATGAGATGCCTTTCGACAACAGAAAACCTCATTTGCCCCGAAGCCCAATACATAAATAAAATATCATACACGCATATATATGAATAAATAAGTAAATATATATACATATATCAAGATAAATACTGTCATATATATATATATATATATATATATATATATATATATATATTATACATATATATATGTATATATATATATACATAATTTATATTATAATATAAATGCAAAAACAGATATCTGTTTTTGCATTTGAATTCTTCTTATATTAACGAAACCATAATATTCATAAAGGTAGTCGACTACGGTTTCATCGGTACTTTATGACCATTATAGTCTCACGCAACCCACATGAGGTGTGATCATCAGGCAATTCTAATGAATTGTTCCCAATGTAATTTCATTACATCCAATTAGTAGTGATAGTATTGATAAAACGCCATCGATAAAATACAAAGTATGTATACAGGAAGTTTTGTAGTGTTGTTAATCATTACAATGATACTTGAATTAAACTGAATGATTAAAAAAAAAAAATCCTGCACTTGTAATGTGCGCCAATTCAAAAAACAAACAAACAAACAAACAAACAAACAAAACAGAGAGAGAGGAAGAGATGAGACTTTTTTCTGTTTCTTGAATTTCCTGTTTATGATTTCGTTTGGCAATATCTAAACAACACAAAAATAATTCTTAAAAACCGGCTGTTAAAGCAAGGAGTACTTTGCTACTACATACATCGTAAGAACTCAAGATCTCATTCACAGCCTTTTGCGTAGTGAAATATTGATCACAGGAGGCGGAGTAGGTGATCGAAGTAGACAAAGCACTATGATGTCCGAGTAAAACAGCTGACCTTTATATAGAGTGTCTCTAATGCATTGACGGAGGTCGCTGAAAGCAGGTGGCCATTGTATAGAGTGAGGCCGGTGGTAGGGTTGACTGCATTATCATTGTGTGATTGAGATCCTGAAACATGAAATCCCTCATTATTGACCTACATCTCTCTTTTCTTTGATAATGTCTGTTGAACAATTATTTGATTTTTTTTTATTGTTTTCTAACTTTTTTTTTAGCTTTTTCACTTTTTTCTATACCAAGCATCAGTTGCTATATAAACTGTGTCTTTTGAATGATTTGATGGAGCTTTCTCAGATCACCTTGTCATTGGGAAAAAATACAAAATGGTATAATCTCCCTCACAAGCTTAAGGCAAACACAGCAGTACACTGTATTAGAATGCTCTGTCCTTCTCAACACTTATTCACAGTGCACTAACAGACGGGGTAAGTTTGTTGTTGCAGTTGTTTTTGTTGTTGTTGTTGTTATTATTATTATTATTATTATTATTATTATTATTGTTGTTGTTGTTGTTGTTGTTGTTGTTGTTGTTGTTGTTGTTGTGTTGTGCTTGATTGATATTCACCCAACAGCAACAGTGCTGTCATCAGTAGACACAACTGTATTCTACAGGGGGAGCCGACTGACAAACTGTTTCGATAATACCTCTCGTAATCACCTTGCAGCAGCAGACGGCCGCGTGGCCTAATGGATAAGGCGTCCGACTTCGGATCGGAAGATTGAGGGTTCGAGTCCCTTCGTGGTCGGTAACATCGTGTGCATTTTGTTTTTCTTTCACTAATAAGTTTTAATGGATAAACGCGATTCACCAGTTTTGTTTTGTTTTTATATATTTTGCAATTTTCGCACTATTGTCGGTGATTGTTCGAATAGCAGAGCTCTATTTTCATTTAAAGGACACACTTTCCTCTCTCGGAGCAGGCGATATATGCTAGAGTAATTACCTGAATATTACATGCAAATTGTTTGATTCCCATTCTTCTGATTACAAAGTTTTCTATTTCATTCATAAATATAGAAGGGAAAAAAACGCTTGATATTACGGTATCAGAATCGCTTAGATAGTGGACGACATTTTCAAATCATTCATTTTTTTCCTCCTAATTCTACTTATAGCATTCAAATCTGATAGCACTCACACAGAGGGTTGTGCAGAGTGTGGGTCATTATAGACGATAGAGGGAGAAAGAGAGAGATGAAAAACAACATTCAAAGCGGATGGCAACAAGACAACTGGCACTTCCTGTGTTTTGCAGTGACATCCTTGATGTCCGTGCGCAAGTTATCATCAACTCACGGTAACTGCAATATATATATATATGTATATATATATATATATATATATATATATATATATATATACGTATATATATACATATATAAGTATATACATACGTACATATATACGTATATATATATATAAATATATACATATACACACACATATACATATGGAGAGAAAGCGGGAGGGAGGAAGGAGAAAGAGAAAGAAATGTGTACAAACTGTGCTCTCGATTGAGTGCAAAGATAGATGCAAAGTTTGAACAAATAGAATATCATTAAAGTCCCACATTTCCTGCGGAAGTTGGTAAAGATACTGGGTATTTGCGGATCAATGCATACTTTAAATTCCATCCCTATACCATCCATGTCATTGACATAGTTTAGGTTAAACACCGTTAAAGATGAAAGAGATCGTAAAAACAAAAGCAAACAAATGTAAAAAGGAAAGAAGGATTATGCCTACTCTGATATAGAACGATCACACGTGCTTTCTTCCCAACTCCGCACCATTCAAATTTGGCGTATTTTTAAAGTTCGGTATACAGTCAAACCTGCCTTAGCGGCCATCTGTCTATAGCAGCCACTGAAAAATCCCCCCGAGAGAAAAGCCTGTTAAAGACCCTGTGTATAGCGGTCACCTGTCTAACGCGACCAGCGGCCACAAATTTTGTTTCCCGCGGTAGATTTTAGCCTGCGGACTATAGCGGACACAGAGCCGATAATTCAGCGTGGTTTTCTGCTTCGTAGCCATGCCAGTCATTCACGGGCAACGTTCACTCATTCAGTCATAACAATGCACTAGTGTTAAGCTTTCTTCACGACGTTACACATGCTACGATGTGCAACAATTTCATATAAACACTGGCATTGTTCAATGCATGACAAACACGTGTGCATACGTACACACATGCATTCACATGTACATGTAGGCAATGCACACAAAGTTGGATAACCTGTCTACAGCGGCCACCCTTCTTTAACGGCCACTTTTTTCGTCTCCCTTTGGTGGCCGCTACAGACAGGTTTGACTGTATTTATGTCTGACCATGCTGAATAATATTGTAATCCACCATTTATACCTCAGAACGATGTTACTGAAACAAAGTTACTCATATGCATCTTAATTATTCCCCTAAGTCAACAGGGTAGGATTGATTATTTTCATGTTATGATTATACACACATAGGAAGTACGGCCTAACTATAACAGGTTCTTGTGTTCAATTTCGTGAGTCGGCTGATGAGAATATGAGTGTGTTCAGTTTTGCAAATTTTGGTCGTGTACCAGCTCTTAATCATTAGAAATTCCAATGTGTTCATGCCTGTTCTCTTTAATGAGTAATATCACTAGATTTTGTTTGGATACACATTGTTTACTTTGAAATTGCATTAAGGGAATATCACTTTTTTCACCCTTTCTTTGCCAGGGACTTTGGACAATGTGCAAATTGTTATGAAATTTTCTGCGCCAATCCATACTCAAAGCACAGAAAGGGTTAACATGGTTAAGTAGATTTCTTATCTGAATGAATTTATGTTACTCTCCCAGGGATACTTATCTCATATTGATATTGACGATGACGTGGGGAGAAATAGGGTGAGAGATCGGAGAGCTATATCACATGGCAGTGTCTCAAATGGAAGCGTATTGGAGCTTTAGACTTGGTGTCACGTGAATTTTGATATACATATTATGAAGAGATTGCTTCGAAAAGGCGCTAAATCCATTGAAAAATGATGGATTTAGCGCCTTTTGGAGGCAAGCTCTTCATGTATATTATATATTATGTGTGTGTGTGTGTGTGTGTGCTGGTGTGTGTGTGTGTGTAATTCGAAAGCCCTTGCTAATGCGAAGTATTAAACAGGGATTCATTTTTTTTTTGATCGAATTCTTACTCAAATTATTGACGGAAATATGAAGGTTAATAATTAGTTTCATGGATCGAATTCTTACTCAAATTATTGACGGAAATATGAAGGTGAATAATTAGTTTCATGGTTGAGAATTCTTCCAATAATTTGAAGATCTCCTCAAACAGGTCCTACAAGTAGTCTTGTTGCTGTCCCAGTCTTGTCTCATGCTTATTATTTTGTTTGTTGTTGTTTGTGTGTAACTGTTTGTCCGTCTGTCTCTCAGTGGGCTGCCAAACTTCTTGTGCCAAACTTTTTGTGCTGCTTTGTTGCTGTTTCAATCAATTTTTGCATCGAGCTTTTAATCCTAGAGGGGCCCACACTCTACAAGCATTGTCTTTTTAGTGGGTCCCTCCGTTTTTTCACACAGTGTATATTGACAATTTTATTTCACTTTCGTTATCCCAGCAACTATTGAAACGAATCGCTACTGTAAGTTTTTCAATTATTGTTGTTTTCTCTGTACAACTTAACATGCATTGTTTCTGTCACTCAAGATAGTGAGATTTACGTTTATATAATTATTTTATTGTGGAAAAAAGAAATAAATTTAAACTTGAACATGAACTTGAATAAAAAACACTGAATTGCATGAAAAAGTAATCAAAAACTTTTTGACTCAGTATTCATAGCATGAATTCCTTTGACAAGCTTGGAATCTTTCAAGTACATAAATAAATGTTGCATGGCATGTACTAACACGCATAATAATGGAGCAGTGACGGGGTACTCATAAATTCATTAAGCTATAAATGACATCCTAAACTGGAAGTCAATATTTTTCCAATTTAACTTTGAGAGTAAGAGGCGGTTTCGTTCCTGTGTATTTTACTATAACATCGTGCTTACTCACGCGGCAGCTTTTGTTTGTTTTATTCAAAACTGGGTTATGACTCGTAGATCATAAATACCAGGCCAAAAGGCAACGTGTAAGCCTTTATTCAAGACACGCCTTCCATCCTTTCATTACTACCCCCCCCCCCTACAAAAAAAAGAAAAGAAAAGAAAGAAAATCTGATGGTCTCCTGGACTTAACATGATTGTACGCTATCTGGTATTTCTTTCAACAGACATTGTGAAGACAATTTATTACAATGGAATGATTTAGAGTTTGAATTGCAACAAGAGCTGATAATGCATAGAATTTGTAATGACCTCAAACGTGGGTAGACTGCATAAAATCTTAGTAGTTCAAACAATATCACGGCAATTCATTCAATCTTGGGAGTGCCTTCAGCAACGTATTTGAATTCTACATGTGAGAAAAGAATGGAATGACGGACAGGTGTCTGTTGGAAGACTGTGGTATCACAGACGCTGTCTCTTCCAGACTCTACGATATTACATCCTTAAAACTCACATCCGGGTTTTAGGTTTTCGGTAGATTACTTGGCGTTTTGACTTATAGCCCTAACTGAGTACTATCCATTATCGCACGAATTAAATTGTTAATATCATTTGCGGATTTCAAAAATGTCTGAATCCATCGATTCCACGGGGCTTGATCTGGGGGAGTTTCTCGAAGAATTTAAGTCGATATTAGATGTTAAGATCAATTCAGAATTACGGTAGGCTTTTATATAAGAGTGAAAATTTGGGAGGCTTTTTCATACAAGCATTAACTAACAAAATAAAGTAAGTGACAACAAATTATACACGTTGATAACAATTTGAAGCGGATTCTGAAAAATGAAATAAAACAGAAACGAGAAACCAACGTACTACAAAAATTTGAAGTTGATCTTAAAGGCATAATTTACCATTTGTAGATGAAACAAAAACCAATATTAATGTTTTAAACTAGTTCTAAGTGAATTTGGGATAGAAACAATCACTGTAAAAATTTGAATCCGTATAATCTATGTTCAGCACTGTTAAATACACAAAATGTGAACAATAGTTATAATAAAAATGTTTCCAGACTAAACCGTCTACAGTTATGGTTTAATGAGCAAAATACTGATATCTCCTTATTGTATAGGCTTTATTGCAAAAAAAAAAAAATATATATATATATATATATATATATATATATATATATTTGGTGGATGTTTTGAGATACAACAGAACTACACATATGCATCAAATGTGATATCTTGAACATTTTTAAAATCGCTGTTCCCAAAGGTAAACAGGGCCTTCGAACTTAAGTTCGACTTAATTCTTAACACCCACCTAGTTCTCTGCAATCGTTATTTTCTACCTGTAGACTTAGATTAGGCCTTGCAGAGCAACGTTACATCAGTGAATGTAGATACAATTAGCAGGGCCTACGTCAGTAAAACCGTATCTTAACAAAAATATAAAAATTCATTGTGCAATGCCAACGCGCCGCAGACCTTTGATATTCGGTTACGAGCACATTGTTCGCCCTTATCATCTCTGCAAACAACAGTTGGTACGAGCGCGTGGATTTCAAATGACCTTATAATGCAGCTATGCCGTATTAATAATCTACAACCTTACAGAAGAAGGATATACTACCATCGTCTTAGTGTCTGTCATAATACTACCTGAGACTGTAGCATCAAGAAACGCAGCATCAGAAGGACTAGTTTGAATATCAAACCTGATGTCAATTAAAATCTTTATCAGAGGATGAATAAAACGCTGAGCGAAACAGAGTGCGTCATTTTTTGAAGCGGGGAAACTTGTGACGCTTGCTACTATAGTATCCTCTACCGCAGAATGCAGTGCTGTCGATACAACAGGATGGACATAGGTTGTTTGCCTGCTCTGTTTCTTCTGCTGCAAGTGACATTTTTTGACATTCAGCGTAAGTTGGCTTTTGTTCTTCGACTTTCTCTCTCTCGTAATTTTGTTTTTTCTTTTCTCTCTTTTCTACTTATGAGGGGGAATAAAGTGTTCATGATAAGCCTATTACTTTTTTTTCAAGAGCAGGTGCCAACTGTGTTTATATTTTGCAATGCTGATGAATAGAATCTGTTCCATGATAATATCAAGCTTAAGGATAACTTGACAATACCTCTATTAAGATTTGGCTGTTATGCAGTCCAAAATTCACTCGTGATTAAGTAAGTGTGTGTGTGTTTGTGCTTGTGCAGTAAAGGATGAGCCAGTCCCTTTAACACCACATGCAATTCAAAGCGCCAAAAAAAAAAAAATAATTCAAGGGAGTCTCTATGTCACTTTTTTTTTTGGTCATCTCAGTTACTTTAAAAACACTATGATGGGTACTGTATATAGATTTGAAATTGGTACTTCCTACCTTAAAACTTTGGATCATAAACGATTAGGTGACATTTTGTTGATTATTGTTATGCAAGGTTTAATGAAGATGATATATAGGTAAGAGAGGTAAAACTGAGTAGAGACGAGAAACAAATAATTAATAGTGAGAACTTTGAGCAAAGTAAATGGGTTTTCATCGGGATTCGAACCCCAGACCTCCGGATTACTAGACCGGTGCTCTACCGACTGAGCTATTGAAAGCCCTAGTTCGGTGTTCGGTGTGTTCGGTCCCGATGAAATCCGATTTTCCTTCCTCAAAGTTATCACTTAATATACAGTGTACATGGGTGATTAATTCTGCATGTACATAAATATGAACAAGTTTCTGTATACAGCTCAAGATGTTTTAAGTAGGCCCCCTATCATATAAAATTCTAATGTTGCCAAGATCCTAGAGTCTTTTCTATGGTTTGAAAAGTCACCCAATAGATTTGTCGGTTTCAGTGTCACCAAAATGTATGAAAATGAATCAAACTTCTTTGCTCTGACTGCAAGAGATGTAACAGCCCTCAAAACGTCCTTTATACAAATCATTATTTTTTCCCTTATAGGTTACCTAATTCAAGAGTGTTTGTTTTATGCTTTTGCCTGTATGATCAAAGAGATATAGTAGTTTCTGAACAGGGTTCAGGAATGGACGGTCATTAATACCTCTTTCTTCTGTTTTTTTTTTCAATTGCTTCGAAATTTATGCCATCATGAATATTACAGCATTAAAGCACACCTCCTCAAATATTCACTCATGTTTTCCTCATACATTTGACTCATTACCTACTGATGAAAAACATATGCAGAAGAATAGCCATCACTTTGCATATTCATTTTATCAATTGATTATTTGGGTGACTTTTTCACATGTTTGAGAAAGTGATGGCTTATATTTTGCTATTTTCAAGTTGATGTAGAATTTACCTGACAACGGGCAAATGATTTAATTTTCCACTATCAACTCAACATTGCCCTATTATCAAGGCAAACTGCTAAAGTAAACATTGTCCATGTGCCTTGCACAGCAGTAGTTTGCAATTAAAAACAAAAGCGGCGCAGGCGTTAACGAGTGATTGTTCAAAGTCTCTTGTGTGGGATTTCCTCACCTCTATATTCGTATCGCAAACAAGTATGACAAGTACAAATATACAAAAGATAGATCACGCGTGAAGAAAGGCGTTTTGTGGGAAAACGCTTCGAAAATATACCAAACACACAACATTCAGGATATTAATAGGTTTACTTTAAAGGGAACCAAACCCAATTTTTTTTTATTTAAAGCAGCAATTTTAGTAGTCTACACACATCAGTGAAAGTTTGAGGAAAGTCGTAAAATTGATTCAAAAGTTATGATTTGTTAAAGTTTCAGTGCTGTCGTTGGCACAAGGATAATGAGACTGCTACACTTCATGACGTCATAATGGACAATATTCATATTTTAAAAGAAAATACAGCGTATTCACTTTTCTAGCATGATTTAAAAGCCTCTTGAGTTAACTCTTTCAGAAAGCAGGAGGAATAATATTACCCTTAGCATATGTCAGTAAGAAGTCGATGGATTATGTATGCCTTCTTGTTGTGTAAAAAGGCATGTTGTAGAATCCGAAATCCGAAAATGAAATAGGGTTCGTTATTACGAAGGTTCGTTGATCCGAAATGATATAGGGTCCTTAACGAACCTTCGGAATAACGGGCTTTGTTTCATTTTCCAATTTACGAACCTTCGGAATAACGAACCTTATTTCATTTTCGGATTAATGAATCTTCAGAATAACAAACCCCATTACATTTTCGGATTAACGAACTTTCGGAATAACGAACCTTCGGACTAAAGAACCTTCGGAATAACGAACCTTCGGAATAACGAGATGTAACCCATTGATATTTGGGGTTTGGTTTCTTATAAACACCAAGCCGTTATTGGCACTAGATGGAGTCTTAATTGGCATCAATGGTACTGTTTGCCATTAGGGGACAGGGATTTTTTTTAAAGTTCGAATATCACATTTGATGCATATGTATATAGATCGATTGTATGATAAAACATCCTATCATATAAACATTTTGTAATTAAGCCTGAAGTAAATAGATACATTTTTTCTTGTTTCTTTTTCTTCCGTATCCTACGAACTTTAAAAGAATCATGATGAACGAAGAGGATGTTATCAGCAATCATATCGAAAGTATGCTAAAGGGGACTTGGAATGCTGCACGGTGTTTTGCGGCGAGGGAGGGTGGGGGGGGGGGGGGTAGTGGTGATGGGTGCAATGGACCTTGACCTGGGCAGTTTTAGTGAGTTCAAATTTGTTTTTTAAGATAACTTATCAACGAAAAGTCATCATTTCTTTCATTTCTTCAGGATTACAGTCGCAAAGATTTAAACGAAACCTCGATTCTATAATTGCTCTCCATTAATATCCCTCTCCTCTTCTTTCTTTTTCGTTTATCATCAACTGACCCTTTATGTGTCGAAGAGTAAACTGTGCCCAAATTTCACACACAAACTCATGATTAGGGAATATAATGTAGCACGAAGAGAGTTAAACATCATCAATGTCTGTTTGTTTTCTATATTAGTCTTCGTCTTGTGCAACCCTTCTTTAGTGTGTTTTTCTTTTTCTTTCTTTTTCCTTCTTCCTCTTTCGTTTATCTCACAAATCCCTCATCATCTTCATCAATAATAATATCATCTTCTTTTTTTACTTTTTTTCTTCACCGTATATACTCTTTGATTTCTTCATGTCCGATGGTACGACAAAAAAACTTGAACCAGGTGTCATTTGTTTCATGTCAGTGAACTAGCCTGAGGTTAAGAATTAATTCACTCTCACCTCGTGATCTTTCTACCCTCTCAAACTTCAGATACTTTTTAAAACACATCGTGTTTTGTTTAACAAAGGCTGGAAGGAGAAAGAGTGACCTGAGACGAATCTTTGGGTGAATTATTAGCACAATGGAATGTCAACTTTCAATAACAAGACAATCAGAAATGTCCCTTATACCGAATACAGAAAAACCTGTAAATGTATTCCCTCTCTTTCTTTTTTATCTTTCTTTTTTTTTCATATACGTCTTCTTCTTCTGCTTCTCCTTCTTAATTAGTAAATATTTCTTTTATTCATATCATTCATTTTCCTCCAAGCAAAGCTCAAAGTATTAGAGAATTAGTAATGTTTAAATGTGGTAGCACCCTAGCACTGATATCATTTCACAAGGATGTTTGATGTCTGCACTTCCTATACCCTGTACGTGTTTTTTTTTTTTTTCGTACATGTGAGTTGACTTATTCTAATATTCATCAGATCTGTGATTAGTATGAACTTCATTAGTGGCTTCATTTCCATATGCCTAGCTGTGCATTTTAATTGTCCATATTACTACCAAGTGCTTTTGTATTATAGATTAATCCCTGCTCAAGAAAAGTACAAAAGACTAAATAGTTCATCAAAATTGACTTTATTAGAGTTTTCTTCAAAGTATCTAATGCATTGTGATAGTAGGTAATGAAACGTACTCGACCTCATTTTCATTTATCTGCCTAGATTCCACTGCCCAGAGCTGCTCGTTTCAAGAAGGCCTATGTGAGTGGACCACCTCAGATTCGCCCGTACGATGGAAGAGTAAACAGGACCAAAGTAATTCAGCAACAGGTAAAAACAAATGCACACACGCACATACACACACACTCACACACACACACACACACCTACATACATTATTATACTTCAGTCGAGGTCATAAAATAATGGGAGCTGTAAGCGATTATTTACTATTTCAAAAGTCGAATCGTTATAACCATGGCCTCAGCAGTACTGGTGGTGCTGGCGCTGGTGTTGGTGTGAGATATGTGTGGGTATCTATGTGTATAATGTGTGGTGTGTACGAATTCTAATATTAAATAACCAATCAATAACCAATAACCAATATCAATAACGCCTCGTCTCTGATAAAAGATATTCAAGTTAAACAATAAGCAATGACACGGGAAGTGTAGGTCAATTAGAAGCAAAAGAGTAGCATTTGAAATACTACAATAAAAAGGTGTACACGTGGTTGCCTGTGTTTGACACAGATGCAGATCTATACGGTTTTTTTGTCCAGGCTGTGGAAATTCACTTAGTGTTCTCTTTCTCACATGAAAATTAATACAGATACACAGATATGATATGATACATGGAATTTCATCACATTACCTTACATTCTCGAATGAAAAGTGAACAAAATAACAACACATGAATTCCATTGACGCCATATATGCTACTACCTACTTCCATTCATATGTAAAAAGGAAGATAGTGATAGAGAACAAAATCAAGACGGAGGGATCGAGAGGTAAAGAGTATTATATCGTAGTAGAAGCAGCAGCAGCAGCAGCAGTAGTAGTATGTAGTAGTAATAGTAGAAGTAGTAATGGAAGTAATAGGAAATAGTGGTAGCATCAGTAGCGGTAGTTGCAACTTGAGAAAAAGAAGACTTGTAGAAGCAATATTGTGTGAGAAGATAATGATAGTAATATTGATAGAGAAAAAAAAATGTGTGGTTTAAGTTGTCTGTGAATTTACAGTGGCGGTAGTGGATGGCATAACAGTAACAAGACAGTGGTGGTAGTGGAAATTGTATGAGCTTTAGTTTGAACGAAAGAAACTGCAAAAGCAGTAATACTAGTGACCACTATAGTGACTTCAGTAGTAACATCTACAACAACTAGGAAAAATAGCTTCTATAAGGCTACGTTTTAAATGCCTCTCCAGTGAGGCATAGTCAGTGTTGACCATTTTGTGCGATAGTTCTTTTTTTTTCTGTGGTTTTCTGTGCGGTCCTTGTGAGATCAGCAACGTTTTTGTACTGCACAGCTGTAGACTAATGTTTGCATCACAAGCACGTCTATGGTATCCACTTTCGAAATTTTGACCCACGAATGCTAATTAGTTACTTATTAACCTTCACTCTTAGGCACTGCGTCATATGCCTACGTCGACATACACTCGGGCACGTACGGCAGGGCCGAATTGACGAGTCCCACCATGACTGCTGCCACCATCGACAGCTTCGAGCTCACATTTCAGTACCAGATGCCCGCAGGTTTCCACAATACACTTTGTGTTCTAACCACATCGAAAGGCAGAGATTTCCTCAAAATCGGGTATAACTTCGAAGGATCGGGTTCCTGGGAAGATTCTCCAAGGATAGAGTTGAAGTCAGATACAACTGCGGTGAGAGCGACTAATAGTAACTACCAGATTTAATTCATTCATTTGCAAATGTCGGTTTTTTTTTTCCTTCGATGCTATCCCACCTCGTTTCAGCTTTAAACTAAAAAAAAAACGTCTGGAAGCATGGGCAATCATAGAAAAGGGATACACATAAAGGGATTATTACCTGTACAATAAATCTTCGTTCATTTCATTGGGTCTTGGACGAGCCTTTATTACCTAAAGAGAATATTTTATACAAAGAATATTGAACCTCGCTTTTCTAATGAAATATGATTGCACCTTTTGTTTTTTATATTGCAAATTTAGTTTGTACGATGGCTGCTTCTTCAATGAGCAGGAAGGCAACTGAAGCACATCACATTTCATTTTGCTATCGATCACATTTGTTAGCGCAAAATCTACTGCCATTTTGCTTTAATTTCGCAGGTAAGATTTGAAGCTACCATAGTGAATGCTTCTGAGGCAGCATACGTTCGGATAAGACATGTTGACATCACTAAAAGATGTAAGTATAAAGCATATTTGACAATGTTATTCATATAAGGTTATATCATCATCATTCATTGCATGGTAACTTGATTTGAAAATTCTGTTAGATGCCCCTCTCTTTAAATAAATATGTGAGCACTTTAGATAATGTTTGTAATATAATTTCTTGATTTTAATTGAAGGCAATTTGCAAGGTGTTGTGGGGTTTTTTTTTTCGCTTCACTTCATGCAATGATTTAGCTTTTTTTCACTTTTCAAAATTGAGGAATTCAAACTTGGTCTTCGGCTGGATGGTATAAACAAGACATTGCATAATTGGCATTACGATGTCTTTACTTAAAAGCTAGACTATAAATGTCGAAGTAAGAGCATTTTGGCCTTGCCTGACTTGCAGGTGATACTCTCTGACCTTCATCAATGTTAACCTCGAACATGTAGCATGTGTAGCGAATTTGTTCTTTCATAGTTCTTCTGCCCTCCTAAATCAGGGGTTCAAGCATCAGCTAGTAAAGCTCGAAACAAAAACAAACTAAATGTAACGACTCCTTGTATCCTTTTTCACACAATAGATGACAGATGCGCTGGTTCCCCGTGCCTTAATAATGGGATATGCTACAGTCGTGACGTCACGTTCACGTGCATCTGCAGCGGAGGTTTCAGGGGTGAGCGGTGCCAGATACCACCAGGTAATGCCAACACGAAATGACCTCATTTTTAGGCTATGCGAGTTCTTGGCATAACCGCAGAAAAAAAAAAAACAATGCGCCTTGTACAGACCCCCTTTATGAAGTTTTGCGTTCTTGTTTGTTTTGTTTCAACATTCAACTTGATCAATAATTTATTTTAGTTGAGTGTGTTATTCATAGTGTTCACATTAGATGTTATGATACTGTGCATAATTTGAAAACGTTAATGTTTGTATTTTACTGAAACAAGCTATACATTGTTACATAATCATTTGCTATACTATGATGATATTACACACAAATCGTGCATTTTTTTTTTTACAATGAAATATCTTTCTGTGTTTCTGTTCATATTTTTTTTCGTGTTTGTTTGCAGGTATTTTGCTAGTGAATTCCCGCGCAGAACAATCAGCAGGAAATTTTGAAGTTCAAGATGACGTCACGGGTGTTTCGACGGATTCCACACCAAGTACGACAGTCACTGCAATCGATAACACCAGAACGGAATTAACGTTTACTCCCTCTACGTCGGAGATGAAAATAACAACTACCGATGCACGCAGCGACACAACTCCACCTTACTCGTCGCCAATTTACTCTACCATGAAACTCAGCACAATGGGGACAAACTCGACAACTGATCCATTAGCAACGAGCCCGACACCAACAAGTACTCACATTTCTACATCCACGAACTTTGCTTCTAAACAATCATCAAGTACTGGTATGAATGGCATGACTTCCGAGTTGATAAGCAGTAGTGCGTCAGATGTAAACACAATTCCTGCAACAACATATTCTTCAACATCAACAGCCGCCGCGGCAACAACTTTGGAATCTACATCATTGCAAACAACATTCGATTCGGCAACATCACTTGGTACAACCTTGAATTCGCTAGGTAGCACAACGATTCAAGTACAAACAACCGAAATATCATCCTTTAGGCCAACGTCTTCAGACACTAACGTAGTCACAACAGCGCAAGGAACAGGTACGGGTACAACAGATACTCTTTCAACGTCATTTGATGTGACTGCAGAGACGCCCGAGACACTAGCAACGACATCCGATCAAACAGCTTCACACACAGCTACTACCGATCTGCCTTCCACAGTGATACCAACAAGCAGGGGAACAGATACCGTTTTGACAACTTCATCTATAACTACTACAAATATAAAGACAACTGACACGACTGATCCAGGAGCAACAGGTGCGACTACGAATTCATTAATGTGGACATTGAGTGGGAAACCAACATCTGTAGAAACAACACAGCCTGCAACAATGGGTTTGGCAACGTCATATACTACGGTAATGGGTAAACTCACAACGGAAATTGGAACGAACAGTGGAACAGCAAATATCCTTACAACCTTGGATGATGCAAGGACAGGAATGTCTACAGCACCATCAAGTGCATCCTCGCTACCATTCACAACACCATCTGCTACTTCCACAAACAGAGTTACAACTGAATCAGGAACATCAGTTTCGCCAACAATCATTTCCACAGAGACAGCCAGTGACAGGACGACATCATTGCCAACAACACATGAAACCACATTTGAGTCAACATCGTCTTTCACAAGCACACAATCATTGACAACGGACGTGGGAACAAGTAGCTTAACTACGTTAATAACTGCAGACAGTCCTTCTACAGCATCCATTGATGGTACATCCGCTAAAACAACGTCGCGATCAACAACGCTTGATTTGGTATCATCTGCTACTGATACGAATATTTTAACAACAGATATGGTAACAAGTGATGCAACAACAATGATTTCTACTTTTGGCGATGCATCAACTCCGATTTCAAAGACACAATCGACAACAAAATCGTCATCTAACACCGTAACAACACTGAGTGATGCAGTAACTTTCACCCCAACCGCATTATTAACTACTGATAACAATATCTTGACAACAGACATTGTAACAAGTGATGCAACAACAATGGTTTCTACGTTTGGTGATACATCCACTCCGATGTTGTCGACAAAATCGACAACAGAGTCATTCACTAACACAATGACAACAACGAGTGATTCACTAACTTCTACCCAGACTATATTATCAACGAGTGATGCCAATATTCCATCAACAGAAATGGCAACAAGTGATGTAACGAAAATAATTTCTACTTCAGGTGATATATCAACTCCAAATCCGACAACACAGTCGACAACAAAATCGTCATCTAACACCATGACAACACTGAGTGATGCAGTAACTTTTACCCCAACTAAATTAGTGACTACTGATAACAATATGTTGACAACAAATATAGTAACAAATGATGCTACAACAATAGTTTCTACGTCTGGTGATGCATCCACTCAGATGTTGACGACAAAATCGACAACAGAATCATCCACCAATATAATGACACCAACGAGTAATTTACTAACTTCTACCCAGACTATATCATCAACGAGTGATGCCAATATTCCATCAACAGAAATGGCAACAAGTGATGTAACAAAAATAATTTCTACTTCAGGTGATATATCAACTCTAAATCCGACAACACAGTCGACAACAAAATCGTCATCTAACACCATGACAACACTGAGTGATGCAGTAACTTTCACCCCAACCGGATTATCAACCACTGATACCAGTATCTTGACAACATATATTGCAACAAGTGATGCAACAACAATGATACCTACTTTTGGCGATGTATCAACTCTGGTTTCGATGACTCAATCGGCAACAAAATCGTCGTCTAACACCATGACAACACTGAGTGATGCAGTAACTTTCACCCCAACTAAATTAGTGACTACTGATAACAATATGTTGACAACAGATATAGTAACAAATGATGCTACAACAATAGTTTCTACGTCTGTTGATGCATCCACTCAGATGTTGACGACAAAATCGACAACAGAATCATCCACCAATATAATGACACCAACGAGTGATTTACTAACCTCTACCCAAGCTATATCATCAACGAGTGATGCCATTATTCTATCAACAGAAATGGCAACAAGTGATGTAAAAACAATGATTTCTACATTCGGTGATATATCAACTCCCGCAACAACCCCAACAGGAATCAAACCTACAGTCACTTTCTCAACAGAGGAGTCTTCCAATATTCCAACCACCGGGTCTCCTACTGATATTACTGAACCACAAACATTAGGTACGACCGAAATGGCACCATCGGACGCAACAGATGAAACGGCATCAAAGAGGTCGACCGTAGAGGGAGCGAGTACTCCAACTATCGCACCAGAAACATCGGCTATCACTGAGTTTGCCGGGTCCACAGTGCTGCCTGAAACTGGCGTCAATGTTCCTCTCGCGGTTGGGTTGTCGGTGGGAGGATTCCTTTTCTTGGTGATAGCCGTCGCTTTGGTCATTCTCTTTCTTAGGTCGCGCCGCTCCTCCTATGGGCTGTATGATGATAATGATTACATTACCGATGAATTTGTCATGGATTACGTAGGACACACGAGTAACGGCATGAATGGCAATTCTGTCTGGAACCCGCGTTACAGCTCGAACGAAGAAGACATGACTTACAAATCTAATATTGAGTATGAAAATGACACCAGGTAGCCTACAGAGATTTTCTGTTTCCGCAAACACGGAGAAGAGTGCACAACTCATTGTTTGTTTGTTTTTTACACTTGTTTATAATGTTTCTTGTCTAGACTCGTTAGCGGTGTCATTTCTGGTCTTCTCGTATCTAAGCTTTAATATATTTGTTCTTCTGTTTCGGCATCATTATCACATTGCTACGTCTACCAAGAGTGTTTGAATTGACCGTGCTGCTTCTAAATATTTGAAGCTCTACTCATGCAAAAAATTATAGCTCTTTTTTTTTTTTGTTATAATGTTTTCGTATAGACCTTCAGTACATTTTGTGTACATAATATGTGTGTTTAAAAGTCGTATATCCCTTTTGCAAATGTCACACAATTGTGCATGGCTGAAGAAAAATGCCTCCTAACATCGTGTATGAAATCTTACGATAACACACCTCAGAGTTTTTTGTTTGTTTGTTTGTTTGTTTGTTTGTTTATTTGTGTGGGTTGTTTTTTTTTTTTTTTTTTGAAAGGAACGAAAATATAACCCCATGTCACTTGAGAAAACGTTCCATTTTGAACCGAGAATAACTGTTGGCTTTCTTTCTTTTTTTTTTCGGGGTCCGAATATATTCAATAGAAATATGTCTTTTCAACTGATTGACAAATTGCCCTGCATCGACGTAAATAAGCACTGAATTGATCAGTGATTTAGTAGTAGCCATGATAAAAAATCATGGGCGTACATACTCGAGCGGGATATAGCGGGAGAAATATGTCATACGATCTGTTTTTCAGGGTTGTAAAATAGGGGCACATGAACTTGAAATGTTTGATTATAGATTAATATACATGTCATGATTTATTTTAGTGACATATGTCATATACTCTGATATTACTGTCTGAGCATACATTGATTGGTTTGGGTAGTCAGACCACTTCTATGCAGGCGGAGATACTACTTAAAAGCCCAATATTTCAGCAGTAATTTGTATTCAATGTACGTTGTATTTACCAAACCCAGCAAAAGTGCGACTTTTAATTCGTAGTACTTATAGAACAATCATAAGCCTCCTTATCATGATATGAAAAAACAACACTTTTTAGCTTATGACCTATTAACACAAACTTCTGTAAATGGCCTCATCATATGTGTACATTTCGCTGTTTTATATAACAATTCTATAAACCAAAGATCTGTTTGTCGAGATTCCTTCGGTTGACTGTTATGCTGAGCGCAACTTCATCCCTTGTGTCTTCGTTTATCTTTCCTTCCCAAAAAGTCAAGCCATGAACGAATTTTCAGATGCCAGTCTGTGAAAAATTTAGTTGAACATTTGAATACCATTAACCCTTACATCGAGTTCCAACGCCGGCGGTCAGATTTGGTACGCAAGCGATATCGATCGTAACTACCGATCCCAAACACTAGCGTTTTCTCCTCAGGAATTGCACGAGAGATTAAAAAAAAAAAGAAAAAGATAATACCCGGTAAAAAGGTGATTGCGCTTGATGCAAGTGAAATATGAAATAGTGCGGCCAAAGATACTTTGCAAAAGAAGAGTCAGGTGGAAGAAGAATTACAAAATGCAACAAATTCCGTAAAATGATATCTCCAAAATACAACGACCTTGATTTTGCGTCCAAGCATTTATTCAAATGATCATGTCTTCGTGTACTTTTCATGGGTGATTGTTGCATTAGCATAGACTGTACATGTACTGGATGTGCGTGGAGACGATATACATTCATAGATAAAATGCGGGTCTCACACATATAGCAATGCTAAGTCACAAACGCCAAACTTGAAATGGAAGATATTTTGCTAAGTAAACCACAAGTGTGACGACAGTATATATATATATATATATATATATATATATATATATATATATATATATATATATATATATATATATATATATATATGTATATGTATTTTTTTTTGGGGGGGGGGCTCTTCGCTATGATGCAAAAGTTATGAATTTAAAAGCTTTGATGTTGTAATGACTGGATAAGGAGACTACTAGAACGTATGATGTCATGTGTGGACAACAGTATAAAGAAAATATTTAAAAAAAATCCAAAAAGAATCATTTTTCATGAAAATTACATATTCCATCAACTTGTTACTCACATAAGGGTAATGTAATTCCCCTGCTTTCTGAAAGAGGTAAGTCAAGTGCTCTTTCATTAAGGTAGAAAAATATGTTGGATTTACTTTCGGGTTTTTCAAGTTCCTTATCGCTGGTGTCAGTGTCGAGATACTTACAGTAGCACTAACACCAGCAATAGCACCGAACCAGTATAATTCATCAACTATGTTGCTTTGGTTTGCTTGCTATCCAATATAATTTATCAGCTATGTTGCTTTGGTTTGCTTGCTAGTACTTAGGTAATGTTGAAATCAGGGCCCTATGCAATTATGAGAGCAGTGCTTGTATGGTAGACATGCCCCTTGATTAATCCTATCTGAATATTATAGCCAGATAATCGTGTTACTTCAGAGGCGTGAGAAAACAAGACAAATGGAAGGACAAGTTTATTGTGAAAATACAAAAACTTGCAAAGGTACTGAAAAGAAATATTTACATCAGTAGACTGTGATTACGTAGTTTCGACCTCTTAAAGATTTACAGTGTGCCTACCATACACATGAAAGTAACATATAAAATGTGGTAGTGATTACAGACACCACGCCACAGTCGCATTACAACCATGACAACATAGGTCAAAATTCCATTCACCGCCTAATTACTCTGCTTGTACTCGAGCACATGAAGCTGAAGGGGTTAATATAAATTGCCAACAAAACAAACGCGAAAAAACCTACACATTTTGAAGGATTGTCAGAAATTTCTATAGACCAGCTGAGAGCAACGGAAAGGACAATCATCAGCAGGCGCCACTAGCTCCGTTTCCTCCTCGAGATAAAATGATAATGGAAGAAATGATTACGCGGAATTCTGATACACAAGGAAAGAGCATGCTAGCTAAAGCGTGACTGTCCTATCCAGTGACCAAAAGATGATAAGGATCTGACCGTATATATATATATATATATATGAAGAGTTTGTTTGCAAAAACCGATAAGTCCATTCTTGACGATTTTTAAGTACGGTCTCTGTCATAAAGTACAAAATAATATCTTTTAAATGATATATTGGTCACTACATATATAAGGTACATTTTTAAAGTTATGGTCAAAAGAAGCAACAATTTTCTTATTATTCTCTTTATTTTTCTTGATCTTTAATGGCAAATATCTCCATTTGGCAAATATGGACTTATCGGTTTTTGCATACAAACTCTTCATATGTACATATATACATATATGTACATATATGTACATATATATATATATATATATATATATATATATATATACATACAAAGGGAAAACTGATCAGAAACAAATGATAAATAGTGAAAACTTTGAGCAATCCGAAGGTCTTGGGTTCGAATTACGATGGAAACCCATTTTCTTTGGGCCTACATAATAGAGGTGTGTGTGTGTGTGTATGTGCATTAAGTGTGTATGCATGTCTGCGGCATGGGTATCTACGAAATAGTTCACGCTTGAGGAAAACTATGGCACAAACAAGGAATATGCCTGGAGTTATTGTATTCTTTTTCATTTCAAACATCCCCATATGATGCTGTTACGACATTTCCTCCCATTATGGACTAAATTGACCATTAATACCAGAAGGGTTTAAACAAAGATACCTAATGGCGGAAAGCTGAAAGGAAGCGGTGAACACCAAGAGACTGTTACGGTCAGTGGTCAAACGTACGGAAGGAAATGTGAGGAAATGACGTCATTGTAAGTATATCATGTACGTGTCGAGCCGGAACTGGTCACTCTCGTTATCACTGGACGAATGCTGACCGTGAAAAGTGGAATTACAAAAGGGTAAGTTGGTGCTTATGTAAACTTGGGATATCGTTTCCGAATGTCTTCTGTACACACATGATCATGCGCACTCTTTCAGCACAAACATACATGATGTGATAGTTTCATCAGAGCGGTGTTAAGAGATCGTCCCTGTTTTTTTTGTTTTTATTTTTCCATAATCTTTTATTTATTCCGTATTCAATACAATTTCATAATAAATCGAATCACATGTATTACAGAATCCACGATTCAACAAAACACAATTATAATGAAATCAAGCCAAGCTGTACTTTCAGCAAAAACAGTGCATTCATAAAGAATATACAATGCACCGAAAAAAAAACATACACTGCTTTCTTACTTTCATTAAAATCAAATGGAGCTGTCCTTTTAGCATGACAGTGCATTCATAAAAAAAAGAATATTTATATTAAATGGAGCTGTACTTTCAGCATAACAGTGCTTCATATAAGAAAAAAAAAAAGAATATTTAACACATCAATATGCATCCAAATAAAATCGATATACAACAAATGGAATCGATATTCCCTTTAATCACCCCCCTTCCGCTCCCCCTCCCCCCTCCCTCTCCCAACTACCCTTCCCCTCCGTTCCCCCTTCCCCGTGGACATCTGGCTCCGGGTCCTTCCATACTTATTTTCAAAATTTCCCATTTACTAAAATGAATGGTTAAAGTTCCCCTCATTCATGATAATTTCTTTTCCTCAAATCTACTGTATCCTCTAAAATATTATTTTTTATTTCATTATATGTAGGCGGCTTTCCATATTCTCTACTTTTAAAAATCAAATATTTAACCAAAATCAAAATATGATTTAACAACTGATATTTTCCCCTATTTTACCCCTCTTCACTCGATTCCAGGTCAACAGTAAGTCACCTGAAAAAAAAAGAGAAGAGTTGAACACTCTTTAAATTCCATAGATCAGACACATTCCTGCCTCTGAACCGACGGGATATGCATTTACATATTGAAATTGTATATATTGGCGAAATTATTCAAAAAATTGGTTGTGAGTCAATTCGAAAATCACACAACATAAACAATTGAAGAGTTTGTTCGCAAAAACCGATAAGTCCATTTTTGAAGATTTGGAAGTACCGTCTCTGTCATAAAGTACAAAATAATACCTTTTAAATGATGTATTGGTCACTACATATAAAGGTACATTTTTGAAGTTATGGTCAAAAGAAGCAAACATTTTCTTATTATTCTCTTTATTTTTCTTGACCTTTCATCGCAAATATCTCAATTTGGCAAATATGGACTTATCGGTTTTTGCAAACAAACTCTTCAATTGTTGTTGTTATTATTATTATATATATATATATATATATATATATATATATATATATATACATATATTAAATATAAATTTCTCGATACGTAGATGAATCAGTAGTTTCGGCTTCGGAAATAATTTGCAAGAACATACCTTAGTAATAGGTTTCCACGGGTACATTTTTTCATTGCAAGTAAGTCGTTATTATTCCTCAAACGCATATATGTACATATTAATAAACGTGGAGAACTGCCACATGATAATACAAATTGTCAAAATATTCACTCTGTTTTACTAAGCTCTTCTATCCGGCATTACATGGAATAGATCCCTCATGTTGCACCATTCTCTTCCCAGGCTATTAGCTTTTTCATTCATAGTCGTTTGTTTGTTTAGGGGGTATTGGATTTTGTCTGTCTCAAATTGTTTTTACAGTTCTTATATGTCATTTTCAAAAGAGCTCCTAGACTGAGAACTTTTTTTTTCTACGACTTAACTGGAAACCGAATCAACTGACTGTTAACTCGAGAGCGGCAGTACTGTTGATTTTTTTCTTTTCTATTAAATAGGAACACTCTTGTAAATTGAATCTTCTCATTGGTAACATAGTGATGGAGATTGACATCAGGCTATCCGCCAGGCAACTGAGACAACACCAGCTTTGTCACAACCTGCTATGCTCTATTTAGACCTCAGGGCAATAAGCTAGCCGTAGTTCTCGACAAGAACAAAAGAGTAAGAAAACGAGTTCTAAATGAGTACTAAACGTGTGTTGCCCCTTATGAAATACATTCATCACAATGCTTTGACGCATAATGCAAGATGGTCATAATCCGCTCATGGGGCGAAACGCACCTTTTAAGACGCCACCAGACAAGTGCTTGCATTTGCCCCCTGCGTGAGACGCTCACCGACCAGTAGCATAATAAATAAAGTCGTTAATTCTCTAAGAACTAAAATATCAGAGCGTCGGTGACATTGCATACCATCAGGTTGCCAATGATATTGGAGTGACCATTGGAGATACTATAACTTAGGGCTTCATGAGATGAACCACTATAGGGCGTTAACCACTCGTTGCAATTATCTTCCTTTCATGCTGGCATATAGGCCTATACTCACCGTAGGCAGAAGAACGATACCATCACCTATATTGCAGCCCGCACAGCCCATTTTTGACCGAGCTTGTTTTGAAATAGTCAGGTTCCGATGACATTTTGACGTACTTAACAAGGTTCCCATTTTGACGTACTTAACAAGGTTCCCATTTTGGACTATTACGTATGTCGACAGAGGGACCTTTGTAACATGCTGTTACGTAACGTAGCCATTGAAAGTAAGACACTGTCACTGGAAAAATTCTGCGTCAGTTCCACCTAGCCCTTCGTCTTTTAAATGGATATTGAAAGGATGTATCTTCAACTTCCACTCAATAGCTTTGAAATGAACGAGTTCTTCTTAAGAATTCTAGGATCGCTGCCATAATTTTAAAAATGCGATTTTACCATGCTATCTATAATGATAAGTAAACCTCATATGTGAAACACGAAATTCTACGGAGATAATGTTAATAAATAAATACTCATTTACTTAAGCCTTGCGCTGGCTCCTTGCTTTGTGGAGCTATGTCCCCACCGCTCACTTTCGCCGTAAATGCAAAGGTAAGCTCGTCAAAGAGCCTTTCAAAACACTGCCAGTAAAATACCCCGTCTTTGAGCTTTTGAGAAGAAAGGACAAATTGTCGTGGTTGTTTGTGGTTGTTACTGTTCTTCTTATTCTTCCTGTTCATTTCTTCTTGTTCTTCTTCTTCGTTTCTTCGTCTTCTTCTTCTTCTTCTCCTTCTTCTTCTCCTCCTCCTCCTCCTCTTCTTTGTTTATCCTGTCACATTACCTGCTCCAGACTATCTATGTTGACCCTTAGATTTTCCGAAGACTGTGGAGTGGGACCCGCACACGTAATTCCGGAATGAGGCAGACCTTGTTTTCATCAGGCTGCTGTACAGTCGGGGCATTTTCTGAGCATTAAGAAAACATTTTCAGGATAGGGAAATTTGCACTTCACCAGATAGCTGACTGGTTCCCGCAAAAGCTACCGGTATAACTTCCGGCTTAAAGTTCACGAGGAAAACTGCTGTAATAACAGGGCGCCACCACATTTCCGGCAGACTGTGTTGCAGAGGAGGATCAAATAGGAGCGTGGTAGTCCTGACAGGACGTACGACCTGTCACCAGCGTCTATCAGTACATCCCTGGCGTGGTGGACCTCTTGTGGTATAAGCCTTCGGTTCTGTGCATATCGCATAACAGGAAAACTTCCACCGCCCCTTGCTACCTGGTGAATTTTGTTCTATCGCAGAATACTAGCAAGGAATGTGTGATTGATCCATTTCCTCCTACACTGGTTATTGTTTTGATTGCCCTTTTACTCAATAGAGGAGTTTAGCAGTGAATTTGGCTCAATACTGGAGATCAGAGATGGCGTGCAGGATACACCTGTCTTCCATTTTTCTGGTGGTGGTGACATGTGCGAGTGGTAAGTTAGTTATTCCATATACCTTCCTGCTGTCAACCAAAGTAGAAAAGGGATACGTGAATTCCAGAGTCGTGTCGCAGGTGGCCGATTATGCTGCAACTGGTATCCTGTCGGTAAAGCAATCGACTCTAAACAGAGAAGCGGTTAAATATTCTGTGCGTAAGAATTATTTTACCAAAGTATAAAAAGGGTAACTGAGAAAAAAAAAGCAAGGATGGGGAAAAAACTTAGAACTATATTAGACGCGAAGTGCACATGTACTTGCGTATGGGGCTATCAACATTATTAGAGTAGTGGTAGCAATTTAATAGTGTAGTAGTGGTACCTGTACCTGTATGGTTTAGTCAGCAAAATGTCCAGAAAGACACATCCACGCTAACTTGAGGTGGAGGAGTAGTAAGTGTAATGATGAATTTTATTTTTGTTTTTGAATACAATGTAATTGAGAAGGGGTGATCGAAGGAAAGCCTGTTTGCACTTGAGTGACACAATGAGTGGAAAGAAAGAACACTGAACGCATTCCAATCACTTTTGTGCAGCGCAACAGAAAGGGCAAAACAAAACAAAACAAAACAAAAAGAAAGCTTAAGACACAGTTCGTGTGGTCTGTGGTCGCAGGTGTTGGTTTGTAAAATTGAAATCCTTATTTGGAAAGATGTACACGAAAATGAAATGCAAAGCTTTTAGGACGTTAGACTCGGAACCATCTTTTTTTTTTTTTTTTGTCCATTCTTTTTGCCGGAGGCATGGTCCGGAAGTAAACATTGCAATCACGACCATGTACACGATGTAGCCATAGTCCAGCAGTCATTGTCACCATGATAAGGATAGCGGACTTTCACATCTTACATCAACAACGTTGATGTTTTTGAAGAAAAAAAAAACACTTGAGTTTCCGATTCAAAATCTATTTGTAACTATATCAGAAATAAAACACGTAAAACGCGTCGTTTTATACTGAAATATTTTTTGTGATGTCATGCGGAGCTAGTTCTACAACAATTTAAAGAGTAAGCCACGAATCATTTGATTTAGGTGTGACTGTGGACTTCAAGCATTTTCAAATGTTTTTAAAGGTATTGTTTACCATTTGGAGCAGTGACTTAAAAATGTTCGAGTTTCACATTAATCAATTATGTGTAGGTCATTTGTATCACAAAACATCCTACCATATAAACATTTCGCAATAAAGCCTAAGTTATAAGAAGATATCATTCTTTTTCTCAATAAATCATAAGTGTAGACGGTTTATTCTAGACACAATTTTATTATAACTATGTTCACATTTTGTATATTTAACAATACTTAACATTGGCTAAACTGATTAACCTCTTTACATTGGATGTCTCTATCCCTAACTGACATTTTAGAACTATTTTGAAGCACTAAAGCTGGGTTATAATTTCGGCAAGAGTTCCTTTTGAGACAGCCACCCAAAAGTGAGTGCGTGCGTCCGTGCGTATCGCAAGCACGGTTAGGCTAGGTAGAGTTGTATAGATCTGCACTGACCCACTGTAGGCTAGTATCAGTGTGATTGGGGTGGCTGTCTCAAAAGGAAGTCTTTCCTTAGTTTCATATGAAAGTAGTAAATAATGCCTTTAACATCGACACTACATTCATGAAATGACACATGCCATAAGTTGGGAATGCAAGTTGTTCATTGAACAAACTATGGGACTTTAAACGCAGGCATCATATAATATTTGACTGAGCACAATGTATGTTGAAAGGTAACAAGCGCATTTCGACAAGAAATTAAGTGTTGGACGTTGGGTTGTTGGGGATATACGTTGTCATGGTAGTTGTTGCGCTTATTGCTTTGTTGTTGTTACTATTAGCAACAAAAAAAAAGTAGACGTCCCTCAATGGAAAACAACGATAGAGCAAGTGTATAATGGCTTTTGTGGCTTGTTAACCCATACCTACTTCTGGTTAAAAATGCGTGTACAAAAGACCTTCTCAATGAGTATCCATGGAAACCCGAAAGCGCGCCTTTTGGTAAAGCCCGGGAAATCTGTAAGGATTGCGAGTGGTGTGTAGTGTATTCATGCCAGTCAGTATTCACAGTGGATTCCAGGCTGTGAAAGAAATTAAACAGTTATTGATCACATGAATGCCGACAATCAGGTCCCAAACAAATCTTGGACCCCTTTTGTTCCTGACATACATAAACGACCTCCCAGAACACATTAAATGTACAACGCGGCTCTTCGCAGACGATTGTTTGATATACACATCTGTCACAGAAGAAGAACATATGGACATCCTGCAAGAAGATCTCAAGGCTCTTGAAACATGGCAAGACACATGGAAGATGTCATTTAATCCCTCTAAGTGTTATATTGTGGTTATTTCTAACAAAAAGAAACCACCCACTCGAGACTATGTCTTTTGTGGGCAGACCCTCCATCATTCAAGTTCCCAGCCCTATCTCGGAGTTCAAATTGACAGCAAGCTTTCGTGGGGGGAACATGTAGACAACACTGTCGCTAAAGCAAACCGGACACTGGGATTCCTGAGAAGGAACCTCTGGTTTTGTCCCAAGGAAGTAAAAGCAACAGCTTATTCCACACTAGTAAGACCCATACTGGAGTACGCATCTTGCGCCTGGGATCCACACAAGATAGGCCAGATTGAGAAGTTGGAAAGGATACAAAGGAAAGCAGCACGCTTCTGCCTAGGAAACTACAGCAAGAGTAGCAGTGTCACACAGATGCTAGCAGATTTGAAATGGGAAACACTGGAAACAAGAAGAGAAAGGAATAGATTGACCATGTTATTTAAGATACAGCAGGGAATGGTGGGGATACCAGCCAATAAGTACATCACATATTTGCCAGAAAGGAAAACAAGGAAGAAAAATGACATGCAAATCCAAATACCATTTGCAAGAACGGATACATACAAGAACTCATTTTTTGTAAGGACCCCCATGGCATGGAATAAATTAGAAAATGATATAGTCAAACGTTGATAGTTAAGGTGTCATCGTCGGAGAGCTTCAAGGGGGCACTTACAGCATAACCACGCACGTGTATTCAACACCAAAGTCAGCGATATGCAGTGTGCTGCCCTGCTGGCTATAACTTTCAGAAGGTTCAGAATGATAGACCGAAACATCACTGCATGCTCTGTAGAATGCTGCAGTCCAAGAAGTCCGGCAGTCTGTGCTTGAATGACAGTAATGTCTCTGTGCCATTTTACATCATAATCTCGTTTCTGAAGTTGTTGTTGTTGTTTCTTCTTCTTCTACTTCTTTTTCGTATTTTCTTTCTCCACGAGAAGGTTGTGGCTGTGTTTCAAGAGTTCCAGTGAATTGATATCTTTTTCTATTTTGGTTTTTATTGCTGAAATCGTTTGAAAACGAGCTATGAAAACGGAAATGAATAATGATATCGCAACATTTTCTTGACGTTATGACAATCAGTCACAGATTTGTTTCGGAATCGGCTGTGACGTAAGAACATTACCAACTCAAATCTTATACGTTTGGGTTTTTTACCTAATTATTATTTGTTTGATTGTGTGTTCTTTTTTTTAATAATCACTGCCTGTTTCCAGTCAAAATTAGATCTGTCTTTGCACTCCTATTATTTTTTTTTCTCTCCATATGAAGACAGAAGGAAGAATAAAAGACCTGCGGCCTCTTCCTGAGCATGCAACAAAACAAGTGGCACTATCACAGATCTTGAGAAAAATATATACAATTCAGGCGAATGGAAATTATCAAAGATTATCGAAATATGTGATAGAAAGGAAGACAAAGATAAGGAGAGAGAGAGAGCATTTTACTCTCCTATACAAGAAATACCTCCGATTCATAACACGTAAATGCGTGTATTATGTTACTATTAATTAATGGATAAATCGTATATAATCATGATAGTAATAAGCGGGTGCTGCTCGTTTTTCCGAAGGTTCGACATTCCGAAGGTTCGTTAATCCGAAACACACAAATTCCCTATACCTAGAGGTTCGTTAATCCGAACACTTGTGGCGTTATTCCGAATGTTCGTTATTTCGAAGATTTGTTCATCCGAAAATGAAATTCGGAAAAACGAACCTTCGGAATAAGGAATCTTCGGACTGAAGAGCCTTCGGAATAACGAACCTTCGGAATAACGAGCTGTAACCGTAATAAGTTATAGGGAACGCAACGTCAACAGTTTGTAAGATTCATTGTACGATGAAAATCGACACCTCTGTCTTACTTAGCAGACACCTCGGTTCTCTTGTTTCTTTGGAATATGAACGCCAATGCATATTACAAGTGTAATAGAGATTCTAGGCCGTAATGACTAATGCTTCCGAGATATGAAATTTGAGACATGAAATTTGACTCAACGTGTAGAAATAGACTGTTTGTTATCTTCCCAGCTATTATCATACGCAAATTATGTTTCCGATTCCGCTGAGACGTTCAAGAATCTTGAGCTCTCATTATTTCCTTATAATCCTTAAAAAGGAAAATCCAGGACAATTAAAGCTAGTCTAAAAAAGAAAGAGTAAACTCTTACAAGCACAACAGTGAAAGAAAGTTATACAATTGTGAAGTTCTCTCATTTTCATACAGCAAATTTTGAACGGTCATTAGGCAAATACGAAACTGATAATGTTACCCCCTCGGGATTTGCCGTACAGTATGTATGTACATACAATCACGACATTTTCATTTTTTTTAATCAAATGCAGTTATGCTCCAGTTCAAATTCCTGCTTTATCTTATTGATCATTATTTCTTGTCGTTACTCAGCTAGGAATAACATTAAGTTTGATACCTTTAAATCAGAAAAATTACATTTTCAACATTTTTTGTACATGATCAATGGAAAATATTATTGTGCGGTGGTGACATTATCAGCTCACTCATTACATATTCATATCAACTGTTCAAGGACTGTTGTACAAAAATTAGATAATATTTGAAATTTCACAACTTCCTTACTTTTACTCCGATTTTGATCAACATTTCACTGTTCTGGTTGGAGAATTTCCCCTTAAATTTGACTGGAAGATACGTCCTTTTCGCACTATTTGTCCGTGCATATTTTGTTATTTTATTTTATTTTATTTCATTTTATTTTATTTTATTTTATTTTATTTTATTCTATCTTATTTTATTTTATTTTATTTTATTTTATTTTATTTTATTCTATTTTATCTTATCTTATCTTTATTTCATTTCATTTCATTTTATCTTATCTTTATCTTATTTTATTTTATTTTATTTTATTTTATTTTATTTTATTTTATTTTATTTTATTTTTTGGAGGGATCAGATGAATATTCGACGCCCTCACAAGGTAATAGCAAAAGAAGTTGCACCACTTTCATCTCTCTGACTTTCGCTGGTATGTCGCTTTCGAAACATTGATTCCATTTAAAACAACATTGTATGTTCTGGCTCAATCCTTTCTTCTTCTTCTTTTTTTCAGGAGATTACAAATACAGCCAGTCTTTGCTCATGTACTGCTCCGCTTCTAGTGCGAAAGAGTCAATGCACTTACATGAATTTTCTATCTCAATTTTCAATGACCTGCGTGCTATCAAATCAATAAACATTTTTCTTGATGTACTTTCAGGTTGAAAAATGTCCAGTGAACAAAAATAATTCCTAGCAATTTAACTCCATTGCTCGCGTGACCAAGCAAAATAAAACATAGGCAAGATAAACCCAAGTAGTAATGGAATATACTGAAGAAGACAGAGCCTCAGAAGTCACGAAGAATTGGTTCTTCTTCACCCTTTGAATTTGAGGTCTTTCACAAATCAAGTTGTGGCACAGCTGCTTGAGTTTGGACCAGATCAAAACGCACAGAAGTACCATTTCCGGCTGTCGGCCAAGCAGGATTTCACGCCATTTCCTCCCGCGACCAGTAGCGGCCGTGACACACAGGTGGCTTTCTACACTCACAGCTTCCATGCCTCCAAAAGTTATCTGTATGTAGCCGTACATTTATTTACATGATATTTCCTGATACTCACTTGCATGGATTGTGCATGTACGGTAAAAAAAAATAAAGGGGGGGGGGGGGCTGCCTCTCCGCCTGCTACTTCCCACGTTCAGATCTATTGATGGCTAATTTTAATTGGTGTTTTAATCCTTAAGTATGACTTATAAAATTAAAATGTGCGCGAATAAAAGAGGAGGGGTGCTATCTACTGTCTCGTCAATGCCTTTATAAAGTTTCTTCCGTTCAGATGAACAGAAAAATCTTTGTTGGCATCGTTCCAGTAATCGACATGGATGGAAATGATACTTGTTTATACAAAATGCTATAATATGGGGAGATTAGATTCTATTTACTTTGACGAAACAGTTTGCAAAAGAGCATGGCTTGCCTTGGATATAACCATCAAAACATACTTATAGAAGATTCACTGCGACTACGGAGCAATGAAACTTATCACAATAAAAAGAATATGTCGACTGCCAACAATGCATGTGCATTTTAGATTGCAATTTCAAACTTATTGATTGTTTAACTTCTTTATATCTAGCACCCATGAATTTTAGTTTTATCAACAATTAATGACAAAATCCCTACATTTTTTCCCAAAATTGGTACAACTTACTACACCTCAGGTTTACAAGCTCTCACACTACTTGTAAACACCGAATTACCCAGATTGCCTGTATGGTTCAAATACAATTATCACTTCATGTGTCAAAGACACACAAACCAAGGGGATAACCAGCTGTTTAGAAAGAAAGAGAGTACTAGCTTTCTTGGAATCCCGTTAGATGAAAATCTGACACTGTCTGTGATGGAACTATCTTGTGCAATCTACGTGATCTATGTGTAAGAAAATTGCAATGGTGTGCGCTGTAAATTACAGTACGATTTGCCAATGAAAGCTTTGTTATACATAATTCTTTAATTGGTATTATCGCATTAAAAAAAAAAATCCTTATTTTACCGTAGTTCCTACTCCTATGTAGTATGAGCCACCTCAATTCCTTTGTATTACAAAGTCTTTAAGTTTGTTTGTTTGTTTGTTTGTTTTTCTTTGGATATTTTCTAACCAAAAACCATGAAAACAAAGTTGTCCGTTGCGTAGCAATGCTAGTCCCATTTAAAGATTACACAGATCCCCTAAATATTCGCAAACTTAACACGCTCAAAGCAGAAAGCTCGATTTATGTTTTCTTTATAATTATAACTGCCGGTAAGTCAATCTTTACACTTTTTTTTTTCCAATTGATCAGATACGTCCACTCTTATTAAACAAGACAATCCGGTTAAATTTTACCCCACAAAAATCCCAAAACAGCATTGTAATCTATCAGGCATACAAATCCAGACACCTAGAACTCACTACATGATGATTTTAGAAATGTAAAGTCCCCGTATTCATTTAAGAAAGCTTAAAAACATATTGGTTTGTAACTATCAATGTTTTGACAGCTGTGCTATATGAGCTGTATGCCGGACGCGAAGCTCCGGAGTTCTCTTTGCATGTACATGTAATTATTTTGAAAACTGGTTACCTGTCTTGACCTGGCGTCCAAGTCGCAAACCGGCAGTAAAAATAACTACGTGTAAGTTGATATCCCAGGTGCAATAAATTCTTTCCATTTGTCCTATTCATATCTTTAACAAAACTAGTGCATCTTCCTTCTTCCTTTCCCATCTTCTTCCTCTCAAAGTAGGTCACTCCAAACCTTTAAACTGATTTTACAATATGCTACAAGGGTATTTGACATCACCAAGTGAAATCAAATTAAATCAAATTAAATTATTTGAATTAACCGATGAAAGAATAGCACTGCTAAAGCACATGTTTTCACGTATACAGATGGCTGGCACAGTAGAAGTCATTTTAAACAAGAAACACCTACAAACATCTCGGAAAGTGGGTCAACTATTAAATGCCACCAGTGGCGGTTGTAAAATCGATCGATCGATCGATCAACCAACCAATCAATCAATGAATTCACTCTCGCTCTTACAGTAATATCTTAGAGATATGGAATATATCTCCCTGAGAGTAGATTTTGACGGCAAAATTATGATATCTACTTGACTCATAGGGGTTATGTTGTGGTCATAGTTATTTTGAGGGTGTTTTTTTTTTTTTTGGTGATGGTGATGATTTTTTTTTTTAAGGGAGGGGAGAGTTCTTTTCTTTTTTATTTTTGGAGGAAAAATTGGGCGACGCTGGCGTGGTCAGTCATTCAAACGTTGTAAAAATTGAAATTTGACGTGTTATCATTTCATTTCTTCCTTCCTTTTTTTTTTTTTTTTTTTTTTTACCGTGCTGGTAATGATCGACGCAACTGTGACATTTGCTTCCCTTAGCACATGTTAGTAGTCTTTGTGTATATAAACCGTGCGTCTACACTAGCTCTATACTATCTCTCTCACTCTCTGCTCACAGTAGAGACAAACAAAACAACAGCAACAACAGCGGAGGAGAACCTGTTACAGTAGTATCCGAGTCAATGATCTGTCAACTTGCAGTTTGCTAATCGTTTTACCACGGCCTCTCCTTATAAAATCAGGAAACACAGTCTTGTGGGCCCATTCTCGAGAAACACACGTAGACACACACACAATATAAGCTTAGAAGCAAATGCAATAGAAACAATAGGTGACACTACTATTAAAAACTCGAGCATCATGAATAACTAGAGAGAAGGACGTTCTCCCTCCCACACGTCTCTAGTATAATCTGAAGGAGGTATGATCGCCTAGTACCTCGAATATGCAGTATGGCGAGGGTACCTATAATATAACATTGTCTACATTAATCTGTTAGAGGACCACCCTGTGACACAATGAACGTTTAGCACAAAAGTGATCCGTTAGACGTACATAACTTCTGCACTGAGTTATAAATAAAAAAACACTGCCGTGCTGCAAATGTTATGCCTAGAATAATTACAAATATAGCACACAGTTATGTAATTTTTTTTTAAAGCAGAAACAGTTCTTCTTTTTGTTTAAATATGTTGCATCATGAGCTCACTCCTATCAAATAACGAAACGATCCATGGTGATTTCCGTAGGACATGTTTTCGAGCTTTCTCCTCCTGATAAGAAGAAAAACATTTCCCTTTTCAAACTAAATTTCACAGTTGACTCCCCCCCGGAAATCTACGACTTTGTATATCTTTCTAGTTAGCATGGTTAGGTAGTCATATACTTTTCCATTTTCAGCTCGTTATAGCTCCTAAACCCTGCTATAAGGCTAAAGCCGACTCTGATAACACACTAAAATAAGAGTTCATCGACTCGACAACACACTATACGAGCTGTTTGATTGAATATTACACTTTCGTAATTTAATTTCACCCACCTATCTCTTCCTCCTTCTGATGTCAGTTTTTGTTTCCCAGAAGAGCCCCTCGTTTTCCAGAAAGCTCGCACCTTGTTAGCAACATTAATCATGTTAATTTGTTTACATCCTCTCATGAAATCACATTAAGAATAAAGCGAAACAATACAATACAGCTTGCTTGCACATGCGTCAAAGGGAGCGGACAATCTACGCCTCTCGAACTATTACCTGGTTTCTAACTAACACCGTACCTCCCTGGCTATACACCTGGCGATAACCATCTTCACTTGTACTACCCTCATTTTAGTCAGTCTGCTGCTTGGTTGCTGCGGGTGTCTTCTTGTCGAAAGAGCGAATGGCGTAAAAGGTGTGAGAGGAAGTAGTTTAAGGCTTACAATAGACATGTTTTGTTCTGTTGTTTGGTAACCTGCTCCTTTTGTTCCGTTTCATTAGTTTGGTTTTAGCGGGGGCAAGGCCAAATACAGGTTAAAGCCGGCAGGATGAGAGGTTCTATCTAGGTCATATTTATGGAAGCAACAAAAGCAGAAATCACTCACGGTTTACTCTTCCAGTGTACCCTGAAGAAATTTCCCATTATTCAGGTCACATTTTCAAGCAAAATAATGTTTTAATCAATCTAATTGTCTATACCACCTGTCCCTCCACCTGCCTGTGTCGTTACAGTGCTCTTCATCGTAATTCGGTTTTTCTTTTTTTTTCTTTGTGTGTGTGTGTGTGTGTGTGTGTGTGTGTGTGTGTGTGTGTGTGTGTGTTTGTACCAGTACGGTATTCGAGAAGCTTTAACAGCTATTTCATGTGGTTTATTTTGATGGAAATAATTACGCGTAGACCGGACCTGACGCTTCCTCTGTGGTAGCTTGCAAATCGTGTAAACATTACCAGGAAAGAGATCTCTATACCCATTATGATTACCATTACAGGCGCCCTAGATATTTTGTCATGTAAACGAGTCCTTTCCCATTTGTTTCCCTCTAAAACTTCAGATGCAAATGTGATTTCAGTGCACTGAAACGACTTCTGATTGTTGGCACAGTTTGATTCTCTTGTGTCATCTCGAATTGCATTCTATGTTGAGAGAAGGGAGTTCATTCATAATCTTTATTTCAATAGACAGAAGGCCTATACTCGCTATCGAAAGTCTGACGGTAATAACACAACAAGGTCAAAAGCTGGCAGGTATTCCGAGAAATGGTACTGGCTGTGCAATTGAAACTAGCTCGTCATTCATTAACTACAAATCAGTTTACTGTTCCAATTTGCGCATTGGCAAAATAGGGTCATTTGCGAAATCAGGACTATTGGATTCTAAAGTTACTGAGATAGGCACCCGTGATGTCATGATTATTCGTGTTATCCTTATAAATGCTGCTTTCGTGTTATCCTTATAAATGGTGCTTTCGTGTAATCCGTAATGGTGCTTGCTAGAACATTCAACTGACAGCAAGCCTGTTATTTGTCGGTATTAGTAAAAGGGTTGTTAATGCATTCAATACAAAACGTGATGGATGCCTGCCAAAGTGTCAATACACGGACCATGATGGTCACTATAAGTCTATACGCACTATATTGTCTGTTTAAACATGAATTCCATATGCTACGTCGGGCAAGCTTATTCATTATACCACTTTGAAAACAAGTGAAGTTGTCATATAACTATGTCTCTTTGTATATAGCATGGTCCCTATTCAAACTTTATTTTTGTTGCTACGTCGATGCTTTATAAAGGAAATGTTTGAGCTTCTCGGTTGTGTTGATAACGTGCTCTTGCTATTTCTACCAAGTGTTTGAATGTGAAATTAGACCATTATTTTTAAAAGGCGAAGGTGAATAGTCAATGATCTAACTTGTTCTTGCAGTTGGCGCTGTGACGCTATACACATGTACGTTTGACGAGAACGTCAACCCCGCCTGCAGCTTTGATTTAGAGATCAACAACTCGGACCGGCCATGGGTACTGAAGTCTGGACCTTCTCCTCAGGCCAGAACTGGACCCCCTTCTGACCGTTCCGGACGTAAGTGGAATGTAGTCTCAACTTTAATGAGTGTTCACAACTGCCTTCCGTATTACTACTGGCATCCCCTCACAATGTTACTGTTTAAGATTAAACAATCATTTCGTAATCAATACTAGGTTGATAGGTTGATAACTAAAATTGATAGCATAGTGTAGTAGTAGTAGTAGTATATAGTAGTAGTAGTAGAAGTAGTAGCAGTAGTAGGAGTAGTAGTAGAAGTAGTAGTAGTAGTAGAAGTAGTAGTAGTAGCTGCAGTAGTAGTAGTAGTAGTAATAGCTGCTGCTGTTGTTGCTCTTGTTGTTGTTTATATTCGAAGAGGGAGGAGATATTTGCAATGAAATACAGATTGAGAAAAACTATAAGAAGTAGGCTGAATGTTTGGAAATCAAAACTGACATTTTTTTTCTTTTGCAGTAGCCTAGGTGAAGCAAATAACATATTTTCGTAGTGAAAAGTATGTATTCTACGAATATTCGCTTGCACTGTCAGACGTCTAAATAAATCAGCCAGTTTAATGTTAGCATGGTCTGCAATGACTGACCTCTGTACAACAGACTTTCCAAAGCAAGAATTAGTCTTTTAATTAGAAAAGATATAGTTTTAAAACCATAAAGCAGAAAGAAGTAGTTTACGTGTAATTTGCTGCGCGGATTGCATTGGTCATTTTGCTTGAAAAGAATACACATTCACTTATACTATTCCGATATGCACGTGGTTTATACAGTTATTATCTATATCATAGTTTCCATGCGTATCTGGGCAATTACCCTCGGCTAAATACTGGTCAGTGGTAAGGGTTAGGAGTTTGGGTTAGGGTTAGGAGTAGGTTCAGGATTAGGATTAGGATTAGGGCCAGGGGAAGGGTCCGGGGTAATTGCCCAGGGGATACTTGCCCTAGACCCTTTTCATGAACACCTGTCCAGTTTTCCAAATACCTCAGCTATACAAGTGGAGTTCAAGAGAAAGTCTGCAACGACTTTCTCTCTACATTATCAATAATTGTCACTGTAAAGTGGCTTTATTCACCCACTATCCTGTTTTAACTTTTTTTTCACAATGTTTTATTTCGCACAGTGACCTCATGTTTCATTCAAAATTATCTTTTACACTGTTTTAGTACTTTTAACAGTGGCATTTGAAATCTGACCCAGTAAAGCTCACATTTCAACGAAAAGGGCAACAACAACGTAGGCACATGTGATTCTATATAGAAGAATTGTAATTATAATTATCAGATTAGATTTGGAGCACGAGGTTTTACCTCTATCGACGTGATTTTATGTCGGTATGCTCATCAGTCTCCTGGTAACTGAAACGTTATACTTGCGTCGTAGAAGAAATACGTTTACCAATGTACTTATGTTGCAATAAGATCAATTAAGTACAATTTGACGCTTTACATCTACATCAGGAAGTTACCACTGTTGTGAATGTTTAGTCATTCAAAAATGCTGCCTATACTAATGTTATTTATAGGTTGGTTTGAGAGCACTGACTAAATTCAGCATAGGATGAAAACAATGTCAAGTACATGTGGTTTTCCGCCAAAATGAACCTCTTAGAAAGAAATCATTGTCGAATCCAACGGCTGGTGTGGTCACGGATCACTATCATAAGAATGACAACTTTCAAATAATCGTGTCCGTTTCAGTTGTTATTTTAGAAAAGGATTTTCCTGTTAGAGTACGGACAAGGACAAAAGGGAATGTTGTCTGGATGTATACACTGTGACAGGTGAATCGCTTATCTCTACGTAAATGTGTCAGTTCAATGGCTTTCGATCGACGTAGGATATGACGAATAAAGAAGAGTCGGAAGTACAACCAGTTGCAAGCCCTCATTGCATTGTACTACTTCAACACGCGAAATTATTAATGACCTCTACAGTCCTACGCAGTCGGCATTTCATACACACAAACACACACACACACACACACACACACACACACACACACGCCGTAACAATATTTTGTGAATGAGCAATACCTCACCATTGCCGTTTAAAGGGTATGTACAGTTCTGGTCGAGGTGAGGATTTAGCTTGCGAGATATTCAGAAACCACTCTATGAGATGTCAAAGAGCATGCAATTCTATAGGGGTATCTAAACTTTATTTGATGAAAATCGGTTTTGAAATGGCAGAGATATCCAAAAACAAGGGTAAAACAAAGAGATTCTAATAAAAGGCGTTGCCTGTCGCCTTTGATCAATATCACTTTTTTTTGGATATCTCAGCCATTTGAAAACCAATTTTCATTAAATAAACGTTGAATCCTTCTTAAAATTACATGCTCTTTCATATTTCTTAAGAGATTTCTCATTATCTCACTTAGGAATGTTCAAAACATGAATTCCCGCCTCAACCAGTACTATACAGCCCTTTAAAGGTTAATTTTGCTATGTCACCCTCTTTCTCCTTTTTGTTATGAAGTAAGGCAGTAACATGGTTGAAAAGGCACAAGACTATTATGCCATAATGAAAGAAAATGTAGCTGGATAGAATAAAACCCACAACAAACTCAGATTGAAAGTTGCTGAAAGTCATGTGAGCGGAGGCTTTTGACCCACGAAAGTCTCTTCTATTTAAATATCATAATTGCTACTGCTGTTATGATAATGCATTCATTCATGTATTTTTCTTCTATAATAACAATATTTATTATTGAAAATTATTATTTTCATTATTATCATTATTATTATTATCATCATCATTATCATCATCATTATTATCATCATCATCATCATTACATGTATTGTTATCATTATTATTACTTACAGGAGGAAGATATCTCCTGGCGCAAACCTCAGAAAGGACTTCTCGTGGTTTGGTAGCCATCGGTAGAGGACAGCGCTTCCGCATGTCTAGTCCTTCTCTGTTCACGGGGAACAAACGCCTGGTGATGCGGTTCTACTACTTCATGTGGGGCAGAAACGTGAACACCTTGAATATATTTCTGGTAGTGAGGGGCGAGAAAAAGAGTCCCAAGCCGATTTGGCGGCGGAGTGGCAGTCAGGAAGCGGTGTGGATTCAGGGCGAGATTCGTCTTCCGCCGAACGCTACAGGCAGGGTAGGGATATTACCAGTAAGGTCTCGCAGAATTAGAAGATTTTATGTTACACGACATGACATCATACGGCATAGATATAATCATGCATGCTGTTATAAGACAGATGGATGCTGGGAATATCACTGCAGTTGTTTTACTTGATATGTCTGCAGCTTTTGATACTGTTGACCATTCCATTCTCACCCAGACTCTCAGATCTGTTGGTGTCACAGGACTTGCATTAGAGTGGTTTCAATCTTACCTTACCAGCCGTTCATAATGTGTTAAGATTAATGACAGTAACTCTGATCCGGCTGCACTTACTTGCGGTGTCCCGCAAGGGTCTGTAGGTGGACCACTTCTTTTCTCACTATATCTTTCAAGGACATTTTTGAAAGACACGACATTCAGTATCACTGTTATGCAGATGATATACAAATATTTGTATCTTTTTCACCAACCAGGACTGAACTCTCTGAAGCTGTAAAACGATTGGAATTATGTATTGATGATGTTAAGGCATGGATGGAAAGAAATGGTCTCAAATTTAATGACAGTAAGTCAGAATTTATTCTGATATAGGATCCAAACAGATGTTGTCTAAAGTGAATTCTGATACATGTTATGTTAGAATTGGCTATAGTAATATCAAGCCTTCGAACAAAGTTCGTAATCTTGGTGTTGTTTATGACGCAAATCTGACGTTCAAAGACCACATTTGTATCTCAATCTGTAAGATTTTATTTGCGTAACCTGGGCTCAATTCGGAGATATTTAGCTAGATCAGCAGCAAAAAAAACTGATGCATGCTCTTATTTCGTCTCGTCTAGATTTCCGCAATTCTCTGTTTTGCAGCCTTCCACAAAAAGAACTCAGTAAACTGCAACGTCTTTAGAATTGTGCCGCTAGATTACTTACTTTCAAGAAGAAAACTGTGCATACTACCCCAATACTTCGGTCCCTGCACTGACTTCCTGTAGAAAAACGTATTAACTTCAAGATTCTTCTTCTTGTTTACCGTACATTGCACAAATTTGCCCCTGTCTACTTTCAAAATACTCTTCATCTTCACCAACCACCACGTAATCTCCGTTCAACAAACTCGCTAAAATTACAGGTACCTCGAATCAAGCATAATTGGGGGGATCGGGCTTTTTCATATATGGACCCAAAACTATGGAATGGCCTACCAAAATCTCTTAGAGAAGCATCTTCCATTGATGGTTTCAAAAAGAATCTCAAGACATATATTTTCAATTTAAATTGACAATATTGTATACCTGTATGTATAGTATGTGTACGTATATAGACCTATAATATTGTTTGTTGGTTTATTGTCTTATTATTTTTTGTGATACTGTTGTAACGTGACACAATATGTACTCTGTTCTATAGCGCCTTGAGTATCTTTTTTAGGTAGAAATGTGCGCTTTATAAGAGTCTCACTATTATTACTATTATTATTATAAGCAAGTGTAAGCCCAAACTGTAGGCCTATATTGCGCACGTGCGCATGTGTGTGTGTGTGTGTTTTTTTTTCTATGTTCACTGCGCTTTGTGTTGGATATTCTTTCTCTATATAAAAAAATCCACCATTTATTCGTCTTTATAATCTATATGCTATAATTTTTAACTCAGTATACATATACTATGCACTGAGAGGCTCAGGCTGAAGTTATGGATTCCAAGGTAACAAGCTATTTTGCCGTTTTCAGCACTATAGGAACAGGATTTTCTCAATGAATGCTATGATACAAAATACTATAAGGAAATTCGCTACTAAATGTATATATATACATATATATATATATATATATATATATATATATATATATATATATATATAGATATTGTTACGGGGGGGTTAACATGGCCTAACGAACCATCATAACCACCAAAAATACCCAGACTCTCAAACAAGGTGTTTGGTCGATCTCGGTCATCTTGTCGAACTCTTTATTTACATATTCCTCCGCGGAACAATAAAGTGCCCAGAAATGATAGTAATGCACTTGTATCTATAACAGTATAAATAAATTAAAAAAAAAAAAAAATATATATATATATATATATATATATATATATATATATATATATATATAATGTGAGAAATAGTTCCCTGGGTCCCGAACGTACGCGGTGCCGCATTGTTGGATGCATATAGTTGAAAGAAATTGGACTGAGGCGGGACGTTGCTCTCGATCTTAGTCTCCCTTTTATTTGTCAAGCTTTCGGCCCGTCATTGGGCCTTCGTCAGGACCTACCAACAGAACGATTATTATATGAATAACCTGATGTGTCATATAATATATAATGCAATTTCACATATTACCAATCTTCTAAATCATTTCCTTTATATACACAAATACACATTATATGGCAGCATTATGATATAAGAATTTATTTATATATTTTTTGGATATATGATGTTATTCTGATGATGATTTGAGGTTAGAGTGGATATTTGTATTGAATTGAATGATTGATTTGTGTATATAAAGGAAATGATTTGGAAGATTGGTAATATGTGAAATTGCATTATATATTATATGACACATCAGGTTATTCATATAATAATCGTTCTGTTGGTAGGTCCTGACGAAGGCCCAATGACGGGCCGAAAGCTTGACAAATAAAAGGGAGACTAAGATCGAGAGCAACGTCCCGCCTCAGTCCAATTTCTTTCAACTATATATATATATATATATATATATATATATATATATATATATACACCCTGGTTGTTGTTGCGTCCTTTTTATTTTTTGCATATTATATGGGTAGGTACAATTGCACCTTATAACTGTGTCCTAACCTTTTGCAGGCCATATTTGAAGCTGTAAGCGGCAACGGCTTGATGGGGGACATTGCAATTGACGACATTTCTGTAGAAGGTTTGTCTATTCCTAAGTTTTATATACCCGGGCCTACAATTCTACCCCTTTCTCCTGGGAGTGAATAAGCAAAATCAAGGAATATATAGTTATCTTTCTGTCACATTTGCGTAGTATTTTATCCGCGTGGACATGCGGAAGAACAGTCCCCGGACTGAAGTATACGCCGAGCTTTAATAAAGTAACGAAATGAAATGAAACAATGCTTTATCTAAACAGAGAAGTGTAAGCATCCTCGAATCGTGGCAACAGTCCCTGATGTGGCAATAATCTCGTCATTCATAATATCTGTTCTTTTTTCCCCCTTTTTTGTTGCTGTTATATGAGTAAACTTACACGGTTTTGCCTATGTTCATCATCTACAAATTGAGATGAAAGTTTGTAAATTATAATATAAGAAATGACGGTTTGATATCCAATCGCCTGTATAAATCATATTCAATTGAATGATCTGGTGAACTAATACTTTCATTGTTAGATTTGAATACCGTAAATATCAGAACTACAGATGATGACGATGAAATTGATAATGCTGATAGCATACTAACAAGTTGTGATAATAGAATTAACTATGTTCGGAACAATAACATTGTTAGTAATTAAGATATATTGACATGAACATTCTACAGTAGAATGCTAAGGGTGTAGCAGGGGGAGGGAATAGAAGAAATTTCATCTCATCAGCACTTACGCCTTCAAAGTTTGCAAAGTGGTAAACTTCAATCAAAAATAAACACGATTCGGTAACATTTGCTAATACAATCATGTACTTTTTAGATACCCTTAATGAATCCATGTGGCTTCCACGATGCATGCAAATTCATTATGTGAGAATGGTTTTAAAAAATCCATTTAAAGACCCGATAGAGCGAGGATATACCACGGAGTGGACAGGCTAGCCCGGGTCGAATATACGCGAGAATTCCCCAAACGAATTGTATACAACTTGATCACTAGGTCTCTGTCTAAGTTAACACACAACCTAGCAATCTCGACTGGTGTCGACCGTTCCCGCGATGAGCGTATATTATACGCATTTTCCCTGATGGGCGCTTTTCGAATGGATTTCGAATGTACCCCAGTGGGCATTGAATGAAGATCATCCATGTACGCTACCGGGTACTCTACGACATTGTGGTGAATCAAGGTTACAATTCAATTTTTAACGTATTTAATTCTGTTATTCTGAAGAGTTTGCCGTCGACTGTACCTTTGAAGACGATATCCCAACAAGAGACTGCAATTTTACCCAGTCTACCAGTGATGACTTCGACTGGCGGACGAACAGCGGGAAAACGTTGACCCGACGTACCGGCCCGATGAGGGACCACACCCTTGGCAAGACGAAAGGTGCGTATGGTTGTCAACTTGGAATTATCTTGACCCGTCGATTGAGATGTCTTGCTTCGCACAGGTTAGGATTTTTTAAGGATCCCCCACCCCCTCGTATCCCAGCATAGGTACAGGGAGATGCATATTCTTAGTCGATAACATGTTTGTGAACGAAAATATACAATAATAGGCTACACAATCATAAATATTTTTTTTCATTAGTTTTCTTTGCTGATGATGTGCTACTGTTTCCACTTAAATAAACAAACAAACAAACAAAGGAATCTATTAGTTCTTAATTGGACAGTTACAAACAGAAACGGAAGAATGTGCTAAAAAGAAAGAAGGAGAGCACATGATGCTATCAGAGCAAGAATATTTCTAGGCATTTTGTGATGACAGCATCATTCGCATTGCGAATCAAAGCTACATAATTATTACAAACGTGACACATCAAAACATTCTTTTTCAAGAGTGCGCATGAACATAATTAATCGCCATGTCGAGACTGGCAATTTTTTAGTTGTTTCTGCAAAATGGCCCATCTTTTCAGAATTCCTATCGAGTTAAACATGTACATGAGGTGTGTAATTTTGACACATTTGTCTCGCAAGTATCCATGAGCAAATGAGCTCAGGCACCGAACGGACAAGAACTGTACGAAATCCTGACAGAAGCGTATTTTTTTCGATCTATGAATAATTATAGGAAAAAATATTGAACCTCATTAATTCATGGAATAACGACACATACTTCCTCGTTAGGCATTTTTTTTTTTCACTCAAGTAATGAATGTTACCTTTACTATCTCATACAATAATCATTTTCTGATACTCAATTAATTGTCATCCAAATAACTATGATTTCTGCTTTGTGAGAGGTTGATCGGCTGTTTTCAACGTCACCAATAGATAGATAGAATAATTAAGACACAAATACAAAACGGTACACCAAAGCTTGAATTTACTTATTTTATTTGCTTTCTTTTGATTCTGGTTTAAACTAAGTGACGATGATTGGGATTATATCACAAGAGCAGGATAACTTTCCAACTTGAATATTCCTATATTCCTTTGCAAATATTTCTATCACAATATCTCAAGGTGTCTACATGTACGCGGAGGCCAACGATAGAACTGTCGGCGACCGGGCCGCCTATGTGAGTGCTGTTTATATCAAGGACAGCCAGGGTCCGTGCGTCGCCTCGTTCTACTACCATATGCATGGGAACCAGATCGGATCTCTCAGCGTGTACGTGATGGCGTCACCGGACCAAGCAAACTTCGGATCGTTGGTGTGGCACAGAGATGGAGAACAGGGCAAAGTCTGGCTGGAAGGGAGAGCAAATATTACTGACGTGGGAGGGCGCTTCCAGGTACAAGTACCATTGTAGTTGGGGCTTTTCCGCTGGAATTATCACGAGATACTAGTATCAATGTTTGCATAAATTCTTTGAGTATTGACCGATCCGATACCGATCCGATGCGTGCAAAGTATGTATACTATTAGGAAACAATTACATGTGCCAAAGCTATTGCGGAAATGCTTTAAATGGATCAATGTCGTCAAAATTATAGTAATAATAATGATAATTATAACACAATCATTTTATATTCAGACAAAGTATCAATGCCCTTTGAAATGATAAAGAAAAAATGTTTCAGACAACTGCAGTTTTTTTTTATTAAAGATACAAATGAATTCTTATCTAATAAGCTGATTGTTTTTAACCTCATTGCAGTTTTGTACCCCCCCCCCCATAAATTGATAAAACAACAGTTACCTTCATCACCATTATCAACACTATCCACGTCATTAATATCTTGTGTGTTTTTGTCGGGTTTTTTTTTTTTTGCCATTTGATATCATTGTCAGGTGGCATAATATCATATCATATCATATCATATCATATCATATCATATCATATCATATCATATCATATCATATCATATCTATCATATCATATCATATCATATCATATCATATCATATCATATCATATCATATCTATCATATCATATCATATCATATCATATCATATCATATCATATCATATCATATCTATCATATCATATCATATCATATCATATCATATAACTCTAATCATCATCATCATCATACTTCAAGATTTCGTTTGTCGATGTCCAGTCGAGACGAATCAATATGTGAATTATACACAATGTGCACAATCTATATTGATGTAAGTGTGATAATTTATGAGATCTACCATGGGGCTCATGAAGTAAGTTTTCACATCCCATCCGTTTCACTGCCTTTGAAATTTATTTTAAAACCCCTCGAAAGACCAGCGGAATCAATGATAATAATCATAGGCAAAGGTCATCATATAGGGAGTCTATCAATATTCCTGGTTACAGTTTATATCAATTCATCGCATATAACATGCACTTTTCATTACAAGCTTTGTGGGTAAAAAAGAAAACAGACTGATAACAATGAAAATAAGGAGGATAATTTTTTATGTTTATGATGCTTTTACTGTCTCTTTATATTCTTGTTATCATTGGCATGATAATCATTTCAATGACTATTATTTAAACCGTAATTTTTGCTGCAACTCCTGGAAGATCTGATGACACAAATATAACTATCGCAATATTGTAATTCTGCAGATCGTCTTTGTTGTAGAGATTGGTGGCGGATCGGTCGGAGATATCGCTATCGACGACTTCAAACTGCTCGGTAGCGGCTGCTTGAATCTCGAATACTACGGTGGGGGTAAGTTCTTTTCGCTAGGTAATGATGCTCGTGTACTTGAACAAAAAAAAAAAAAAAATGATAATAATATATGCCCAGAAGTGGTGCTTGTATCGTTTTCCGTTTTGATGCCTTCGGATCATTTTTAAATAACATTACCTATGTATCATAATGCAGTCCAAAAAGGAAAGTATTGATGAGCTTGAAATGAAATTTATTGAAAAGATGATGCATTTTTTTTTGTCATTTGCAAATAAGATAACTGCAGTATCGATTGGCTCCAATTTTTTTTTTTATGTGTACGTAATCATTTTTATCCGATACATTTAACATCGAGCAGGGCATGGATTAGTAAAAAGAAAGAGGGCAGTTGCACCGTTTGACATTGTCAGGTATCTTTTATAGAAGATGCTTAATCATAAATGAGATGAAAAGGTCACTAATATAATGAATTCGCTGTAAAAAAAAAAAAGAAAAGAAAAAAAGAAAATTCCACTTTCAAAAAAAGAAGACCTGTGAAATTAATAGAGTTTTATGCGAATGTGTTTTGGAGGACGTTTTATCCCCCCCCCCACGCTTCCCTCGAAATATCTTGCTGACGGGAATACACTTTGTAGGAATTAAAGTCTAAGAAATTTGCGTTTTCACAAGAAATTTCGCATGCTATGAAATTCACCCTTTACTGTTTAATGTGAATCCAGTAGCTTAACATATATGAAAGCAATCAAAAAAAAAATAAATAATATATCCGACACTCTAAGAACCACTCGCAAAAAAAAAAAAAAATATATATATATATATATATATATATATATATGAATCCTGCCAATCACTAAGGAAATAGTATATCTGAGTTATATTTCTTGAATCAAAATATAAAAAGGCACTGCCCGGATTCGAACCGGGGATCTCCTGTTTACTAGACAGGCGCTTTAACCAACTAAGCCACAGCGCCACCCTCCGGTCAATAGCTAGCTAATGTAGTACAAAACATGTAGACAGGCACTGTAGATGAACGTAGGCTGTACAGCGAACACTATGTTGGCATTTCGTCAGCTGGTAAAACAAATATTCGAAATGCGTACGTGTCACCAGATGTTCAACACTATTTTGTCCAATGCGCACTATTTGTTTTGCTTTTAATCATCTTAATTGGCATAAGCAGGGGCAAGATGAAGTTCATTGTAACACCAAATACATTTAGCAAATGCATCCTTTTGAGAAAGCTGATTGGCCATGCAGAATGCAAGATTATCATGAAGATAATTACTTTTTTATGTTTTCTGTCGAACCATCTGGCAACTGAGCCGCGCTCATGAGGTACCGATAATCTGTATGATATCCTTGAATAGAAACATGCTGCCTATGTTAATGTTCCAGACAATGTAATTTCATATTCATCATAATGCTAATGTCACAAGCGAAAGGCGTGAGCAATCGATGTAGCGATATTGCGGTATTACGTAAAATGTAAGTTCAAGTCGCAAATTTCTGAGACCTTGATTGAATGCACAGATATTGCTGTTTTCACAAAATATGGGGACATCCAATTTATAGGGTTTGCGTTTAAAAATTGAAATAATTTTAATTGTTTCGTTATTATCGTTGCTGTCGTCATTCATCATTGTCTGTATTTAACAGAACCGAGCAGAGTAGAAAACACCACCTCCCCTATGACTACAGCCAATTATTCAACAGTGTCTCCTCCCGTAACGGTCCCTGTTAATGGAAGTAGTACCCCGCCCATGAGTGCTTGCACTAGTCAGCCGTGTATGAATGGTGGAACATGTGTCTCGACTCCAGGCGGCTTCCGATGCAATTGCACACAGAACTGGTCAGGGGAAACGTGCCAACTAAGTAAGACTGAGATATAAATCCGTTGTGTGTTTTCATGATTTTTCAAGCCTTTGCTACGTGGAATGCAACCCATAATTCGAGCCACTTTGAAAAGTTCTGATAGCCTTTTCGAAAATGGGTCTAAAGTTTGTTTTTAGCTCTTAAACATCAAAATATACGCTGTATACATGCGCACAACAAATAGGAATCCACTGGTAGATAAGGCCTGACCTGAAATAATGATTATAATCTTTCTGGTCGAGCCACTTCCAGAGTGTTGTACGTCATCAGGCCCTAAATAGTTTAACCTCTGCAACTCGTTCGTGAAGGTAAAGATTAGATATGGACTAGAGGATTATCTTCATTTAAATATGTTTGCATTGAGCGCAAGACTACAATGTATATCCTTCTCTTTCTCTAGAAAAATCTGCCTCCTTCAATTCTATAAAGTTGTTATTTTGGTGGGTTTTTTTCAGATATCGTCTTTGACATCTTTACAGACATTAAATTTTCACCTTGCCTTTTACTATTACAGCAATTTGAGTGGGTCAAACAACAAGTTTTTGCCAAAGATTTGATATTGTTCTGGGAATACTTATTAAGTGCTACGACTAAGTGACTCGTGGATTAGTTAGCAAAAAAAAAAAAAGTTTTGTGTGATCGTAATCGTGGTGTAGGTGCATTAAGGTGTGCTTGTAGTTGTTGGTGTTTCCTGCATTGGTGAGAATAATCACCTCGAGGGCGGTAACGTAAATTCGTATCTTTTACAATAACTTTGTGGTGAGTATTTCAATTTTCCTTTTTCCTTTAATATGACCATACCTTTGGTTTTTTTTTTCCACGTTTAAGATGTTACGTCAACGCCGTGTGCAGTCAACCCCTGTCTCAATGGTGGCTATTGCATTCTACCTAACGTAACGAATTCCCCCACGCCGACAAATCAGAATTTTACATGTGTATGCCCAGAAGAATGGACAGGAGAAATATGCAATCAAGGTGAGCACAAAATTTCAATAATTACGATGAAACTGATATTCATTGGCAAAAATAATACTTATCCGAACGTTTCCGTTCGGTCCTGGCAATAATGTGCTACACGTAGGCCCTACAGTGCCGATGACAAAACAATGGAGAATTATATACACATAATTATATATAATTCATATATAATGTATATATTCATTTATTTATATTGTAATGTCAATGTTTAATTTTCACTGTACTTAAGGGGTATAGAATAATAACGTATACAATCCTCATCAACGAGTCCACCCTCCGTGCCAGCAACGAAAGTTTCTGGATTTAGGTAATCAAGCTGAAATGATGAATATGATATAATAAACCAAGTGAAGTGATGATGATATTCACAATAACATATTCCCCACCTTCACTGCAGAAAGTCACATAGAAATCAGTCTAGCATCTGTAGTCTTAATTTATTTGATATAACCTGTATGTCAATTTCCGTCTTACGTGTCACTCCCCTTACAGTTAATGATACGTTCGACTTCTGCACACCGAACCCCTGTGCGAATGGAGGAACGTGCAGGAGATACGCCGGCTCCTACCTGTGTGACTGCCCCCAGGAGTGGACTGGGGTAACCTGTGATGAGGGTGAGTGTTTCTCAGCGGGCTCCGTCTAAAAACAGCCTGGTAGTTACTTAATTACATGAATAAGTCTCCGTTATTACATTTCAGAGAGGACGATATACATTTTGTGATACTCGTGATAGCCAGGCTTAACGGAGTGTGAGTATACGTGATCACCGAAATATACGTTACGTAAAACCATTTGAAAACACACTGGCAATATCATATCATAATGAGTTAATTAGCAAGGTAAAGCATACAAATCATAACAATTTGTGATCAGCGTGATTAATGGATTTGATCAATAAATCTATAGATTTGTCACAGTACCTGGGTATGTATAGATGAAAATTATTACAATAATGTAGCAGATAGTTCCTCCTTTGATATCAATGTAAGTTAATAGATTTACGTTATAAAGTCTAAATGTGAATAAACTGGTATATCCATTGATTCTCAGATTTGTTTCTCTGAATACAAAATAAGGAGCTCAGATTAGGCCAATTATTTTGAAGTGTTTTAAGAATGAATTGTGTTCTAAACAGTTCAATATTATCTATTTCAGAGTTCTGCTGTGCTTATTTTTTTTTATGTTTCATGTCTATAAGACAGCACAACACACGTCTAATTAGTGTGATACGCATTTGTTTGTATGTCCTCTTGTATGTTATTTTGTTTGTTTGTTGGCTTATTTGTTTGTTTTCGTGAATGTTCCATTTTTGAGGAGTTCCAGTTTCAGGAGGTTGTTGCATTTTTACTATCTTACATCTAGTTTGATTTCAATTCAGTTTCAATTCAATTTCACTCATAAAATCTAGGCACAATAGTGTGGTATTTGCTTATTAGTACAACATTCAGTGTATATGTATACTTGGTCTTACCGCATCATTTGAAATGACGGCACCAGATTTTAACGAGTGTAACCAAGAGAACGGTACCAGTCCCTGTGAAAACGGCGGAGTCTGTAACAACATGGTAGGCGGTTACAGTTGCTCCTGTCCTACGAATTTCTACGGCGATAACTGTGAGCTGGGTAAGGGCCATGAACTCTATAGCCACTGCTCTCCACCAGCGGGCATGCTGATATCCATCCGCACGCCAGCACGCTCCTTTTACAATATCATATATAATTACGCTGTGGTTTTCTTTTTCAGCTACAGCGCTCCATTTATATGCAGATCAACTTATGCTTTAAGGATGTCCTAGCTGCATGAAAGCATGTTAGACTATCATATAAATATTATAGACTGTCATGAAAAATATACTAGATGCCTATGCGCTATGAAGTTATAATTGCACGATAGTGATATCACGAAGGTGTTATGTTGCGTGAATGCTTCATGCCTGTAGTGTTAGGTGATCTTTATTTTTTAATACACTTTTCAAGTAGTATGCTTCCGATATCAACACTAATCAATCAAAGCCCCATAAGGATGGATGGACGCAGGTTTCGAAATTTTGATTTCGAAACTCGGAAGCACTGTTTTTTAATCATTTTACCTTTAACATCTCCTTCATTTACATTGCTTGCTTTGAACCACACTTTATGCAATGTCATTGATCATAACCGCCGTGTTAGCAGATGTTACTACGACCATGCTACGACCAACTAGTGCTTTCGTATGCATTTTGTATCGTATACCATGCTATTTTTCTTCGCATTGCAATGAATGTTATTCAAACCAGACTATTTTCACCCTATTCTGTATAATCGATATCATTGCTTTACACCCGAGTTCGAGACCGGTGGTGACCGTATTCCACTGTTCTTGATGTAATCTATTGTTGTTGTTTATTGTAATATTTTTTTGGGGGTTTGACTTTTTCTCTTCTTTTTTTTTTTGCAATTGAGAGCCTTGTGGTGATTACATGTACTCAACTATCTCACAAAACTTCCCAAGAAATCATTTGTACTCTCTTCATCTCTCTCTCTCTCTGTGTCTTTATCATTCCCTTAAGTTTTCGTCTCCCTATTAGTCTCCCTAACAGTCCAATTGTCTTTACTTATTTGTTTCCCCATGTTCTAATAGAGTGTATTGACGAACACGATTCATGCGCCTACTGGATGGGCATTGGAGAATGCGATATCAATCCGCGCTACATGCTGTCCTTTTGTAGGTACAGCTGCGGTGTGTGCATAAACTATGGTGAGTTGGGGATCAGCGAATTGTGTGCTGCAAAGAACAAAAGATAGATAAATTGAATTGCCAATTTTGGCGCCACTCCCGCATAAAAGCCCTTACTTGAAATTCCTTTCAAAGCTGAATCTTTTTCTGCGTAATCACGACTGTGATGACGATAATGATAAAGATGACCAAAAAATTATACTGTTATGATATGAACATTATCTTCATCTTCCTCTTTGTTATATCTATTATTGATGGCGTTTTAGCGGTTTGATTCTTACCTGTTTAGAACTATTACCACGTGAATAATAACTATTCTTTCTATCAGTATTATAGCTTTTCGCGTTTTCTTTCATATTCATATAGATATAAATTCTGCGCCTTATAAGGGAGCACCCTTGGCGACATAAAGCTATGTACATGCCATGAAAGAACTGTAAAAAAAAATCAAAGAATTTTTATTCTAATTAAAGCATACAAATTATGACAATCGTGTCAGAATATTTCCAGTTGATGGCAAGATCTGTAACCTAGTTTATACAGAAGTTTCCCTATCCGTCTGATTATCAACCTCTATCATAGTTTTTAGTATCTTTTTTCCTAAATAGTTGTTTTTTATAGTTTATTTTCTGTCATTTACATTCATGAAACAGAGGAGAACATTAAGATGATTCGCTTGCTGTTTAATAGATTTCGTAATATTGCTGTAGAACTATTGTGTATTTTTTTGTTGTTGTTGATGGAAATTAAATTGATTTAATTCTTAAAAGAAAAGGGGGCAATCTATCTTTTTTTCATCTTTTTTTTTGTTTTGTCTGGACAAGGAGCAACATACTTCAGTTGGAACGTGTTCAGACTACCATCCTTTTTTATATCATGATTTGATTACTATCTTTTCCAGATCCTGGAAGATTGTATGATTTGCATATTTTTACGCATTATTTTTGTTGATAATGGAAATAAATTGTATTGAATTGAAATTGAAAACTGCAAAATTATTAGTGTTGCTTATGTTCTACAGATAAAGAAAATCACAATTACAACAACTATTCTTCCTGGGTAAGAAACTGTATGAAAGATGAAATAGCAAATGAAGATGCTTAAAGATGTGGTATTGCATATTCTAATACCTAATACTGGTTCATTTCTTATGATAGTTTGCCAGGACAATCACGAGAGGTGTCCGTACTGGGCATCAATCGGGGAGTGTGATCGGAATCCTCGCTGGATGTTGGCAAACTGCCATCTTAGCTGTAAGGTCTGTTTAGACGGTGAGTCAATCTTCCGTATTCATGCGTTGTTGTTTTTTTTTTCCCCTCCCTTCTTCCATTTCTCGCATTATGATGGAGGAAGAGAGAAAAGAAATGATAAAAAGGCGTCACATAATTGTTCAGGCAGCTATTGCAAAGTGCACGGCCATATGCTAACAGAATATACAAAATGAATTAAATCATGATTAAATTTTGAGAGTATACTGACCGCATATTACAATATATTACCTTGCTCATACACTGACTTTGAAATTGGTGACGTTATAATCATGTTAATCATGCCCTTTTCTGAGACTATGTCACATTGAGTCTTGCTAATAGGCGTTGAGATTGGGACCATGTGATGGCAGCGATTTATCGTCTTGCTGTGTTACATTCATTGCATCATTGGGTTCAACCCGGCAAATGATTTCTCGAGTGTTATCTGTTTGCGCAGTCCGTAAGAAATTAGGGGATAAAATTCATGTATTTTATATGTCATGGTATGAAAAAAAAAATGTCATTGCTTGACAGTATTCTTGATGTAAAATACGCTTTGTAATAAAGCTAAGATAAGGATTCTATTTTTTGTCACTGGATTTGTTTTCCCTTCCTCTTTTTTCCTCTGGAGAAAACGAATGAAATTTATTCACTACAAATCATAATATCAACACTGTAGATGAATGCAGATCATCCCCGTGCCTGAATGGAGGAACCTGTATCGATGGGAACAGCTCTTACACGTGCCAGTGCCCACCTGGGTATACCGGTATCAACTGCGAAACAGGTACTTAAAGAAGAAATCCAAAAAAAAAAAAAGGAATAAGCTTCAAAGAAAGAGAAAAATATTCCCTACAGAACAATGCGAAAGTGACAAAAAAATTGGATAAGAAATAAGAAAGATGATATTTTGAAATTTCACATTTTTCGGAAAACATTGTACATTCTTAACCAGTCCTTACGAATATTCAAATGAGCGAGTAATGGTGTCATACCCTCACAAATATTTATGTATGATTATGAAATTCGGGGAAAAATGTCATTTCTAGCTAATACAAGCAAACCATGTTCCCATACCAAGATTGTTATTTTTTATTTTGGATAGTTTTACGACAAGTTTTATATTAATACAATTAGAATATGAGATTTTTGTCATTTTTGTATATGAAGTAAATAAGAAATTGTTAGAGCATGACATCGTCAACTTTTTTTTTTTCAAATGATAGAATTTATTGATTTCGTCAACTTGCTAATTTAGATATTCATAAGGACTGGTCAAGAAATTGTTTATCTTTATCTTATCTTCGTTATTTTTTTATTCGATTTCTTGTTGTCATTTTTGTATCGTTCTGTAGGGAATATTTTTGTCTTTCTTTTGAAGTTTATTTATTTTCGGGGTAGATTTCCTCTTTAATGTTTTCTTCCTGGATTATCATCCAACACGACGCATTGTTTGAATTAACATTTTCACTTCGACTGGCAACTGATTGGCCACGTCATTTTTTATCCCCGTCAAGGATCCCTTTTTTTAATCAATTTTTTGTCTGTCGTTGAGGTACATATGCCGGTAAGATTAAATTAGTGTATCACAACACTCATGTGGATAGAGCGATGGCTTGGATTGTTGCATTTGTATCACCTTCTATGATATGATATGACATAGAAGGTGTATAGACCCGTTGTCTAGCACTACCTCAGTGGAAATATTGAATTGGTCTCGATGATTTCTATCCATCTACACAGATGTGGACGAGTGTTCGAGCGCCCCCTGCCAACACGAAGGAACATGCACTGATCTCATCAACGGGTTCTCTTGTAACTGTACGGAGCGCTACGAAGGAGTGATGTGCCAGGATGGTAAGTAATCCGTCCAGTGCATTCATTCACTGAATTAACAAACGTTCATACTGCTAGCTGTTTTTGCCATTTCCCGGGTTAAGTCGATCTGTCGAGAATGCTGGATAAATCTGTCAGATTAACTTAACAGTGCGCTAAAAACTCTACTTCATTAAACAAACAAACAACAACAACAACAAATAAACAACGTAACAGAAATTAATTTGAATAAAGTGATGTAAATTAATTTGAATGAAGTGGTGTGTCAGATGGTTAAAATGTTTTCCGAATGGTTGTAAAGGTCCATTTAGAGATTGGTCAGTTATCTACTAACATCATTTAAGGACGAACTAGTCTCGACATGCTTCATTCTATAATGTTATATGTACAGAACGCTGTACAGTATAGTCTAATTTTGAAGTGATTGCAAATGCTTGTTGGCTGAATTTCTTCACGTAGTGGTGGATTTCTGTAGCAGTCAGCCGTGTTTGAATGATGGCACGTGTTCTCTGTCAGAAGGCGGCTACAACTGCTCCTGTTCGAACGGATTCGAGGGGGAAAACTGTCAAATTGGTAAGTGTAAAGATTACTTTGAAAATCCTTAACTACCTGATTAATTTTCAATTTCAGTTAGCCATGCCATTTCATCCGCCACTGGAAAGTATGGTATGATGGTCTCTGTACACGGGTTTTCATATGCATGCAAAAAAAAAAAAAGAAGAACAAGAAAAAACACGTGAATTCTACACATCCCTGAGCTTTTAAGCAGTCAATACATAAACGAATAGCTACCCCTGTTTACATGGCTCACATACTGCTTATTTCTCGGCATCAGAATCTCCGGATGATATTCATGTTGCCTATCTGGATAACCAATAACAATTTAGCAGCTCAGATACTGTATGTAATTTGGTGTGATTTGATCTGGTTTTCATAAAGTTGAAGTATGATGACGATGAGGAAGTCAAATGGTTTGATTTTGGAAGACAATATAGATAACACTATAGGTAACAACTAAAATATAATCTGCAAAAGTTTGGATCGTTTTCCTGACAGCCAAAAGTTATACAAAGTCGATTTTCCTTTTATGCATCGCTCACACCCGCCTTCAGGCTTCAGTCCAACACTTTTCGTGTTAATGCAATATAGATGCAAGAAATATTTGTCGAATTCAAATTTCTTCACACTTGATTAATAACTTACAGTGAGTTTTACGTTCTTGTTATCGTATCGTTTTCAATTTCCATTTCTAATAAAGAAATTTTTATTTTTCTTATTTTGTCTTATCTATTTGTTTTATCTGTCGTATGACGTACATACCAATCTTTTGATTGTACATTTTACAAGATTTTACAAGAGACACCTTCATAAAGTTAAAAAAGACAAGCATCTATAGTGGACAGTGAAAAGATAGATGATAATTGCTAGTGTTGACTATATGTTCTATACATCAGCGCCAAGATATGTTATTGTGTGTTTGCTTCCAATGTTCTCGTGTAGATATCGACGAATGTTTGACAGCAGACTGTTTGAATGGAGGAACGTGCATAGATCAACCAGGAGGGTATGTTTGCAATTGCACCAGTGCCTACACCGGAGTAAGATGTGAACACGGTGAGTTTACCAATCTCATGCACTGACTGTTTTCATACTCTCAGTATTACAGCAGGCAAAGTGCACTAACGCAGTACATATCACGCAAAGGTAAACCCGCATGGACACACGGACAGACACACAAACGCACAAATACATCTATATGATATATGATTATTATGAATTAAAGTATAAATGCAAAAACATATAAACGCCATTTTCTTTTCTTTTTTTACTTAAGTAAGGACATAAAAAAGAGACATTTAAATTGTTCATTCATGACACTGCAATCGTTGCATAACGCGTCTTATGTGGGGAGATATTATTAAAATAATCATAAATAACATTTTTATTATTTTCTTTGTTTTAAGCAGTTTTATTCTCAAATGTCTCACATTGATACAAAATAGATACATCTGTTTATGCATTTAAACTATTCCAACGTATAAATGTATGACATTCATGCATATACTATATATATATATATTTCTATAGGCCTATATTTCCTTTTCTAATCATTATTTCCTCATAAACTTGGCACAGCCTTAAGCTTCCTCAAACAAATCCTGCCAACTCTATACCCAGGTAGAAATCAGAATCATGAAGAGTGTGATTTTTACCAATAATCTTTCCAAGTTTGTTTATACGTACGTGCGTGCATGTAAGTGTTGTGTGGGTACGCGTGCGCGTGTGCGTGCCTGAGTATGAGTGTAGATTTCAGCATATGCATTTAACTCATGTCATCTTTCACATTTTGCCTCAGATTTCAATGAATGTGTCAGCGATCCTTGCCTGAACGGTGGTTCATGTTTTCACGGCATCGGTCAAGCTCTATACTTCTGTCACTGTGTGGACGGCTGGGAGGGAAATGACTGCGAACAAGGTACATCCTTATTCTTCACTGCAAGTCATAAACACATAGATAAAATTGCCCCTAAAGTGGTGTGGTGTGCTGGTTTTATATGAAACCAAAGGGAGTAGTTGTAACATTGTGCTTTTGAGACAGGGGACTGCAATCTGACACTATAAAATTGTTTTTGGTTGTGAAATATGATTTTAAAAATGATGGTCATGATAATTGTTATAATCTGTCATTTTTTTAAAGAATTAAATATATGTATATATATATATATATATATATATATATATATATATATATACATATTTCAGCAAACGATAGTTAATACCTCTCAAAGTTAAAGGCATTATGACGTGTTTTTGTGGTCTATCAATTGTCAGACTATTTCAAGATCCATCACATTTTGATTTCAGTAAAATTACATGCATTTTAAAGGGAAATGGCTAGAGAAATATATCATTACAAAAAGACAATGTTTAGTATGTACGCGAGCAATCTTTTATTTGATTGGCTGCACTTTACTTTATTCAGGTAAAACAAGCATTCCACTGGCACTGATGTTTACATGTAGGTTAAGACTACTTTGAGACTTACATCATTTACACTTTTTTGGTCTTCTTATGGGGTTTCAAAAAGATGAAATAATGATAAAATTTGTAACTCACTCATCCCCTAACCACTAGAAATTAACGAATGTGCGAGCAACCCCTGTCAGAATGGAGGAACCTGTGCCGACCAACTCAATGCATTCAACTGCACATGCGCTGATGGCTGGACCGGTGACAGTTGCGAGACAGGTGAGTAGCTTCATGACGTGTATCAACAACATAGGACAGCGCCCTCTTAAGTTGAGGTGTCTATAGTGGGATCACGTGGCATCAGGCGACTTTTCAGCTGATCATATAAAAAAAAAAGAAGAAGAAATGATGCATAGCAAGCATTATGACTGTATCAGTAGTATCTTTAATGTATACGTAATTCAGAACAGTCACAATTCAACATTATTTCGTTTAGGCCTACTACTGAAGTCATTGAATTAACTGACACTGAGCCATCTGCTGTTGCAGTGAATTGCATGAAAGTTAAAAGGGTAAAACCTTTTTGTCAGCATGACCAAAATACAACATAAGTATGCAAATATATATATACATATATATATATTGTAACAAAATGATATTTATTTTGTGTAGAGTGTAGTTCATTTCCTTTGGAATTTGTGCGAAACCACAGTTAGAGTGAAATTTGTTCATAGCAATTCAGTAACACAATGTAGTCGTGGTTACTTTGTGCTGATTTATACATGTAACAAGCTATGCATTCTAAAAGAGTGTTTGAATTGTTCCTTTAAGTCAGTCTTCTGTATTGATGATTATTTGTCAATTAGTAGTTTTTGTGGAGATTCAGATAGTGATAAAAAGTGTGGATGATAAGTGCAGCGATAATTCCTACAGTTAGTTCAAAGTTGTGTTACAGAGGTTTGATACATACATTTAGCATTGTGTGTGTATACGTGTGTATACAGGTTGGCCATATGACACATTTTAGACAATTAAAGTCGATTAATTAGTAAACATGATCAGTTATGGGACTGAATATGGTGTTGATGTTTGATTTAAATGATTTCAATCAAACTGTGAAGAGTTTAAAGGAATAGCTTAACTCTGTGTAAAATAAAGAAAGAATAAAGGAAATTTTAGGGGAAATTGATAACCTTGCCTATAATAATTCTACACAGGTACTATTAGCAACCTCATACTGTGTCAAGAAGGGGTTGTGTGCATGAAGCATTTCGTGCACTCTACTCTGCTCATACACTCTGACCAGAGGGGAGGAGGATTGAGACTGAACTCGTGTTTGTACTCGAAAAGATGTTCAAAATGAGAGCATGTACACACTATACCTGTAAATAAACCAGTTGGTGTTCCGGTACATCGCCTCTGAAATTGTGATGCATTCGTGTTCAGTATAACATAAGTACTGGTTGGAATGAATGCTGGTGAGACTAGGATGGCATCCGGTGGTTCGGCAGCAGAAGACAACTCATCCAGCAGCCTTTGCGAGCATTCTCGAGCGGGCTTTGCTGCACCGTGGGATAACTGAGTATCCAGAACAGACGTCGGAGAACGAAGTTCAGAACTTTGGAAGGAACAAGTACGTCCGACGTACTTCCAGAACAGACGTCGGAGAACGAAGTTCAGTACTTTGGAAGAAACAAGTACGTCCGACGTACTTCCAGAACTGACGTCGGAGAACGAAGTACAGTACTTTGGAAATGAAAAGTACAAACGACGTACTTCCAGGGCGAACGTCGGAGGACGACGTACTCTAGAAACGACGTCGGGAGTGAGAGTGAAAATTCACTGGTCAGTGTGTTGGGTGAATTAGATGTGAGAAGTGAGAATGTGCCTTTGAATCAGATAGTGTGAAGTGCAAGGTGTAGACTGGTGACGTACAGGTGGTGGGAAACTTAAGGTTTTATCCTCTTCATAGAGTGATCGTATATTTCGATCAAACGGACGGTCGGCTCGGTCTGCATAAGTGCCAAGGCCCCGTTGTTCGCTACAAATTGGTGTCAGGAGTGGGATACTCTGGAAGAGGATTTAGTGAGAAAGTTTTGACTCGGAGAAAGTCAAAATGGATTCTGAAATTCGACGTCCAACGCCGCGGGATGTAATGCAGCGGTTGGAGAATAGTTTGGCTGAAATCGACCAGATGATGGCAGATCTGCGAACGTCGATGCAGCCAAAAGCAGAATCAAGAAATTCACAAGTACGGGCACCGGAGATGTCACCATTGCACTCTTCACCTATGGGGCAGTTTGACAGTCAAGTTGGTTATGACCAGTCCAGAGGACAGCGATTGCCAGAAGAATCGGGAGGCTTATCTGGACGACAAGCTCCGTTTTCACAGCCGGCATTCAACAGAGAAACATTGGCATACCCTGGCTCGACGTTTGACACAAGAAGTTTGTCGAAACCTAAGATGACTCCCGATAGGTTTGATGGAAGAACTCCAGTATCAGACTATCTCTGCCATTTTGAAGCATGTTGCAGAATTAACAAGTGGTCGGAGGAGGAAGCCACGGAATATTTGGCAGCAAGTCTACGAGGTCCAGCCGTGAAGTTGTTGTCACAACAGACGGGACGCCGCTTAACTTACCATGAATTGGTTGACCGAATGAATAAGCGGTATGGCCCAGGCGGTAAGGCAGACGTGTTCTTGGCCGAGTTGCGGCATCGACGCCGGGGTCCAAAGGAAACTCTGCAGGAGTTAGGGCAACACATCCGCGACTTAACAGCACTTGCGTACCCTGACTTTGATCAGGACGGCCATGATAGACTTGCGAGGGGGCATTTTATGGATGCCATTCTGGATCCAAGAATCAGAGAGGGTCTATTTCGAGCACAGCCTCGTACTCGCGACGCGGCGGTGGAGGCAGCACTGAATGTGGAGGCGTTCCTCAAGATGGAAGGTGGGCGAAGGGACCAGAAAGCGTCTGGTTATAGTCGCGCAGCACTGGAGGAGACGCAAGGAAATGTTGCAGCACCGACTCACGACAAAGTTGAGAAACTGCTCGAAAATTTGATCGCCAAAACAGAACAGCGCATCCAGCAAATTACCAGCCAAGCGCAAGAACGTATGAACAAGCTAAGTAGGTCAAACATCAAGTGCTACACGTGTGGAAGAGAAGGCCACGTTGCGAAAAGTTGTCAACAGCCAAGGCCGCTCTCTTCAACTACAAGTGAAACTCGACGATGTTACAACTGCAATGAGAGTGGACATTTGAAGAGAGATTGTCCGAGACTGAAGGAAGCATCCGATTCTTCACGGGCCGCGACGGAACAATCTCCTGGAGAAACCACTCGCATGCTAGCTGAACAGAGAGATGAGGTCGACAAGACGAACGAGAAGAAGAATGAGGTGAAACAGCCCGAAGACAAAGCAGAAGGTGAAAGTGCGAGAATGTCACAAGATGCGAGACGGTATGGACTATTTGTAGAAGGGAAGGCAAATGGTCATTCCATCACTTTTCTTCTCGACACAGGATCATCTAACACCCTCATCTCAGAGAGAGCATTCAGTAAGATCATGGCGGCGAAGAAGCCTTCTCTTCGAACTTCCACAGATGTTGTTCAACTGGTGGACGGCTCCCCACTGAAAATTGTGGGAAAAGTGACAGTGGAGATTGAGGTGGGAAACACTCAATTCGTAACCGAGGCAACGGTGGCCGACCTACAGAATGATGGAATTCTAGGTCTCGACTTCTTCATCAAGACGAATGCCGTACTAGACTGCCGTAAACTAGAGTTACGAACTCCGTGTGGGAATATCCCATGCAGAGACCCGCATGGGCGAGCGTTCTGTTACCGGATGGTAGCCGCGGAGAAGACGAGAGTGCCTGCGGGGCCCGAAGTCATTCTTCATGGGGCAGTAAAGCAGTCAGAAACAGCCTTCAGGACAGGACAGGTGGAGCCACTTCACGAGACAGTGGCCCCTGAGAGGAAGGGGTCCACCCGACGAAGGTCGAGGGGTGGGAAGCATCGTTCCCGACGGAGCCGGCGAGAAGACAGCAACCCCCCGGACAGCGTTCCCGTAGAAGTGCCACCGTCGAGCCCAGTTCGTGAGGAACCGAGACCGCCACGAGAAGCATCCCCGTTGTCGGTGCCATCGGGAGGGAAGACGCCCTCTCGAGCGGCTTCGCCAGCGAAAACGGCCTCTACCAGTGGAAGGTCTCCGTCCCCTGAGGCATCTGCAGAGAGGGCTGCATCGCCAGCAAGGAGTATCTACCGGGAGGCTTCACCAGCCGAGTCCACCTCGTCAGGAAGAAAGAGTCCCTCACCGGAAGTCTGCGACGCAGGAACCCAGACTGTGCTGGAAGGCAGGCACAGAGTCAGGGAAGCAGTCTACCGGGTGAGGGGACGTCGATGTCGATGTCTGCGTCCACGGTGCTTGAAGACAGCGTGAGGGAATTCGTAATTCCCAACAACGTCGTTGTCATCCGACGCACGGAACGATACATCAGCAACATTGGGGAATACATCGGGATTGTCACAGAGGAGATGAAACGAGTGGCGATGGAGTGAATTAGAGTGTAGTGAACATGGACTATAAGTGATAGGTTGAATGGACACTAAAACGGACTCTGTGAAAGACATTCATTCCTCACTGCGTATTTTCTTTGTTTTGTTTGCTCTTGCCAGTTCACTTTAGTTTAAGTTACTTTGATTTGTTTCAAATATGTTTCAAGTGTTCTTTGTAGTTTGGTTTAATCGATCAGAAGTCTCGAGAAGAGTGTTTGTTGAACTTGTATTATGCAAAAGATAAATTAAGCTTGATTTGTTAAGCTTGGGGACCAAGCTTATTAGAGGGGGGAGTTGTGTAACAAAATGATATTTATTTTGTGTAGAGTGTAGTTCATTTCCTTTGGAATTTGTGCGAAACCACAGTTAGAGTGAAATTTGTTCATAGCAATTCAGTAACACAATGTAGTCGTGGTTACTTTGTGCTGATTTATACATGTAACAAGCTATGCATTCTAAAAGAGTGTTTGAATTGTTCCTTTAAGTCAGTCTTCTGTATTGATGATTATTTGTCAATTAGTAGTTTTTGTGGAGATTCAGATAGTGATAAAAAGTGTGGATGATAAGTGCAGCGATAATTCCTACAGTTAGTTCAAAGTTGTGTTACAGAGGTTTGATACATACATTTAGCATTGTGTGTGTATACGTGTGTATACAGGTTGGCCATATGACACATTTTAGACAATTAAAGTCGATTAATTAGTAAACATGATCAGTTATGGGACTGAATATGGTGTTGATGTTTGATTTAAATGATTTCAATCAAACTGTGAAGAGTTTAAAGGAATAGCTTAACTCTGTGTAAAATAAAGAAAGAATAAAGGAAATTTTAGGGGAAATTGATAACCTTGCCTATAATAATTCTACACAGGTACTATTAGCAACCTCATACTGTGTCAAGAAGGGGTTGTGTGCATGAAGCATTTCGTGCACTCTACTCTGCTCATACACTCTGACCAGAGGGGAGGAGGATTGAGACTGAACTCGTGTTTGTACTCGAAAAGATGTTCAAAATGAGAGCATGTACACACTATACCTGTAAATAAACCAGTTGGTGTTCCGGTACATCGCCTCTGAAATTGTGATGCATTCGTGTTCAGTATAACATAAGTACTGGTTGGAATGAATGCTGGTGAGACTAGGATGGCATCCGGTGGTTCGGCAGCAGAAGACAACTCATCCAGCAGCCTTTGCGAGCATTCTCGAGCGGGCTTTGCTGCACCGTGGGATAACTGAGTATCCAGAACAGACGTCGGAGAACGAAGTTCAGAACTTTGGAAGGAACAAGTACGTCCGACGTACTTCCAGAACAGACGTCGGAGAACGAAGTTCAGTACTTTGGAAGAAACAAGTACGTCCGACGTACTTCCAGAACTGACGTCGGAGAACGAAGTACAGTACTTTGGAAATGAAAAGTACAAACGACGTACTTCCAGGGCGAACGTCGGAGGACGACGTACTCTAGAAACGACGTCGGGAGTGAGAGTGAAAATTCACTGGTCAGTGTGTTGGGTGAATTAGATGTGAGAAGTGAGAATGTGCCTTTGAATCAGATAGTGTGAAGTGCAAGGTGTAGACTGGTGACGTACAGGTGGTGGGAAACTTAAGGTTTTATCCTCTTCATAGAGTGATCGTATATTTCGATCAAACGGACGGTCGGCTCGGTCTGCATAAGTGCCAAGGCCCCGTTGTTCGCTACAATATATATATATATATATATATATATATATATATATATATATATATATATATCAATTGCCAATGATTTTGCAGTCTGTTGAGTAATCAAACTTGATTCCAAAGCGTGCAGCTGAAATCTGACATCAATGACGAAATAATTTGGATAAATATGTCATGTATTTTGTATTTCAACACTCATTGTAGGTTACAAAATTCTTGAAAGCCAAATGTTTCTTTAATAGTATACTTACATCTCGTTTTCTCACTTCTATCTGCTTGATTAATTCTTCTATGGCATTTAGATGTTTTGGCAACAAGACAGCTGTAGACCAATTTTTTTAATTCCGAAAGTAGCTGTCCAAGGCAACATTCTACATGAATGTAATGATAATGATCATTGGTAATTCGCCACCATACTAATGACCTTTTCTGAGGCGTAAAGGGACATCATTAGAACACTGGTATGAAACAGACTGCTTATTTCTGTTTATAAATCTAAGATCTTATTGCCTAACCTTTTTCCCCTTATATCTCTCCATATATCAGCCTTTGCTATAAGTGTAGAGGAGTGAAGAACATTTTATTTGCTATCTATACGAAGTATCATATTCATACAGTATAAGCATTCAGTGTATTGTTTAATATCCTATGACCAAAACGATGTTTCACCACATTTTCATCTTGTTATCATTTGACGTATTGATTCTCATTCATAAAACCTTGCTTTACAGAAATTAACGAATGTGCTAGTAATCCCTGCCTACATGGCGGCGTGTGTGTGGACGAACTGAACGGATACACGTGTCTGTGCAGAAATGGATGGGAGGGACTCATTTGTGCAGACGGTATGTTTTTCAGTTTTTCAATTGTTTCTTCCTTTCTAACTCATCACTGAAGATCATTATTTTTTGTCTATGTTGATCGTTTGTGAATGAATGTAAAGCCTTGCACGTGCACTGTTGATAATGAAAACTACTTAGTAAAACCTGTAGATATGTGTGCTTTATTTCTTCTGTTTTTTATTTGTAAAATAATAACTGCTGACAAGACAGATGCAAATTATTGCATTCAAATTTGTTCAAAAAATGTGTTCACTAAGATAAAAAAAAAAGAAGAAATGATATCATTCAGGTTTATGGAGATGTCCTATGTGCAGGAGCTTGATTTGAGTCAGAAATGAGCTTGCTTTTAAAAAAAAAATTGAATGCCACCTGACGATTTTAATTCTCTTCAACAGCACATGAGCTTGCGACACTGGGCAAATAATACTCGTGAGTCCGACATTAGGCGAACAAGGCCCTTAGTTCGACACTAGGCAAAAATGACCCACAAGTCCGACATTAGATATACAAGGGCCACAAGTTCGACACTTGGCAAAAGAAAAAGGGCCTTCGAGGTCGACATTGCATCATGAGGCCTAACGTGTTTGTCTTGTGGGCCTTGATTGCCTATATAGTGTCGCACACATGAGCCTTATTTGCCTAATGTCGAGCTCGTAGGTTGTATGACTCGTTGACTGTATGACTTGCGGATGTCGAACTCGGGACGTGCCCCCTATTTTTTAAGCACGAAAGACCAAGAAGGCCTAGTGTAAACAGCACACGTCCCCTACTTTTGCAACCGTAAACGTTTCAAAGGAAAGATGCAATAGGAACTATGAAGATCTATATTCTTGAAATGAGACTTGACAAGAACTAAGTATTCTTCAATTCAACGCCATTTTTCAAGCACTTTTTTGATGGTCTCATAACAAAATTAGTCAGGATTCATGTAAACTGACCAGTATCGATACACCAGCTGGATCCCTTTTGTACCAACTTTTCTTTACTCTGACCAGATTACTGACATTTGCAGATTTGGGAAAGGCATTATTGTATTCGAACCAAAAATCTTGACAAATTGATGATGATGCTGCCTTGTTTCATCAAGATGAAATACTGCATTTTGTAACTTAATCTTTTACCCATGCAGTTGTGATTTGTTTACGTTGTAGCTATGTGTGTGGGTGTTTGTCTGGCTGTCTGTATGTATGTATCCGTATGTGTACATGTACTGAAATATCATTTCTTTACAGATCGGCATGTTAGCAGTGCGTTGTTAAATAACATTAACATCGAGAAGTTGACTATTCGCTTATGAGATGACAAAAATCAAAGCGGTTGTTGGCGAATATTATTTGATTGTTTCAAACCAACAGTTCATGACAAGAGTTCAAAAACATGTTGTATCAAAACAGATATAACACTTGTTATGAGACAAAATAATGAAGAGTGGAGAAGAAAAAAGTAAAAGAATACATCTTCGCTGGCATCGAGTTACAAACAAAAAGTGCATCACGAATATTGTTCTTCTTTTGTTCGTTACCAATTGCTAAATTTGTAATGCCGCAAGGTCGACCTTGCGTCGTTCACACTACAAAGGAATACGGAATAATTGCCAGCGAGGACTTGCCCGGGTAATTGGAAGGAAAGTTTTCAGCCAGTGCCAAAAAAGAGTCTATTTTAAGCCCCGACAGTTTCATTTATCGGTCTTATAAATGCCCGGCAAGCCCCTTGTCATGGTTGAACAACACGAATGACTTTTCTGGTTTTGGGAAGCGACGCACTCGTTCTCTCAGAGTTGTTGTAATGTAAATTTCTGTTAGGAGTTTGCTTGCTTTTGTCTGCCCAGATATTCAACTAATTTTGCATGGAAAGGATTAAGGAGAGATTTGACCACAGCGTTAATTCATAAGCTTTGGATGTCACACAGACGTAGGGATGATGCTCGTTATTCCAAAGGCTTGTTAGTCCAAATTTTCGTTATTCCGAAAATTACACAAGGTTCCTTACTCAGAAGGTTCGTTATACCCAAATACACAAATTGTACAATCCGAAAATGAAACAGGATTCATTACAGGAAGCGCTTGTGGTATTATTCCAAAGGTTTGTTATCAGGAAGTTTCGTTTATCCGAAAATGAAATGAAGTTCGTTTGTCCGAAGGTTCCTTAGTCTGAATGTGAAATGAAGTTCGTTGTTCCGAAACAAAAAAAAAAAGAAAGTTCGCACTAACAAAGCTTCTGAATTACGAAGCCTATATCGTTTTCGGATTAATAAGCAGAGTATTTTGTTGTATTTTCTGCTCTTGTTGTTGGTTTTCATTGCAGAAGTTGTATTAGCGGTAATGGTAATAGTAGTAAAAAGCTTGTTTAGGCAGGTTTGTTGACGGCACTGGAATAAAAAACAAGATCCAGCAAATTATCGAAAGGTCTACAAAATATGTAGAAGTAGTTATTTCTTGCTGATACAATAAAAAGATAGATGTCACTTCTAAAAGAAATGTTAATCAAACTTTGCAGTTTGACGATGCTTGTTTAAAAAACAAAATCTAGGGATCAAAATTTATGCAGAGGATACTGAAGCCGTCGATGTTGATATTCTGCCAATAAAATAAAATTTGTGAAACAATATGCCCCGGTGGTAATCATTATCATTACGCTACCGTTTCTATGCTTCTGAAATGACAGGGGACGTGGCATGTGTTTGGTGTCAGAGAATGCCTAGTATTCCCCAATACTAGTATTCCCCCCACACGCACACGACACAAATAACAAGATATAAAACAAAGTACGCAGAGAAATGATATAACAACATAACCAATGTAATAAGGTGTGAGCAATCAAAAGAAGCTATGATATAGATTTGTACTGGGAAACTCAGATCAGTCGCAATGCCTGCGTCATGTACCTAAGAACCCATGCTATCTAAACTCGCTATCGAAAAACGTCCCCCTATCTTGCCAAACTCCTCAAAATTGACTAACAAAGAAATACGAAGGCAGCTGCAGTTTCTCCTTCTCTTAGCCATCATTCACTGTCTTCTCACATATAGCACAAACTGTCATTTCTGGTGACATTTCCCAAAATATTTTAGGTTCCTCAGTAATTGGGTGTCAACTATAATGCTTGCCAGTGATCAGATATTACCGCACCTTTCAATACGCGTACATGTCGATATACAGAAAACAGAAATTTCAACTTTGTAATCGCTAGTTATGGATGATTGAAAGGGAAATTATGTGAAATAACTTTACGACTGTATAGAAACTGCGTTCCTTCCTTTGAGTTATTTTGAGAAGAATATAGTCTCTGGCCGGTGGATGATGACCAGCTTATATTTGGCAGGTGCAGTAATACTTTGTGAAACAGGCCCCAAACTTCTAAAAGCATATTACTCACCTCAATAAAGCGGTTCGCATACAATGGGAGTGACGGTTTGGGATGGCTTCAAGAATGTCTTTTCTCTAGCCTCTCTATGATAGCAGAAAAAAATGCGACTCATTCTTATCCGCGTAGGTCGTCGGAACGAATGAAACCAAAATGTATATTGAACTTAACCTCAGGCTAAGGTATCGTTTTTAACATGAGATATGAATTTGGAGACTGTGGCCCCGGCTGACTTTATCTGTTGGCTATTGGCATTGGGCTACTACAGTCTTCCCGTTATAACGATATTGCTATAACGAAATTCTCGTTAAAACTAAGTAAAAATCCAGGTCCCAAAATTATCATCTATATTATCTTTATGTACTTTCTGTTCGGCTATAACAAAATTTTGATATAACGAAAGGAAACTGCCGTTCCCGAGGACTTCGCTATAACTGGAGTGCGTTTGCTCTTCTCACACTATTCGAAAGTAATCTGTGTTATTATTATATCTATTTAAGATTAGTGCATCGTAACAAACTCAGTGATGCCTATCTCTGCATAAAATATTAGCAAAATTACATATTGTACCCATATTTTACTTTCTTCACTTTGCCTTTAATCTGGTTGTCAAAATGATTTTTTTTTTTTTTGGTCTTCTTGAATGAAGCTATTTTTTTTTTCTTTCCTTCCTTCTGTCTGAAACAGTAACCAGATTGAAAAAAAAAAATCACGAAGGCATTGACACAGTGAATCATTTCGTTGAGGGCTTCCGATCCGTGCCAGCATCGATAGGTCACTGTTGTTGATCTTCTTTTTTTTATTCTGTCCTGTGTCGTGTTGAGCGGCTGAATGGAACCCTTGACAAAAAATAAGAGTGACTTCATTGTTCATGTTCTGCCTGCGTGTGCCAGACGTGCTGTAGCATGACTCATAGCGAAAGCATTGCAGGCATGTTACCAATCGATCAATATCCACTATTGGTTTTTACACTGTCAGGGCGTGAATCAGGTAAACAAAGAGTTTGGAATGCAAGCACACTTTTATTGGTGGTTGCACCTGCTGATTAATAAGGTGATAATAGCTCTCTTTGTACTCTTAAAGATGAGTTACACTTGTTTGTCACCTTTTCTTCTATTTTAATTTTAGAATGCAATGTTTATGGAAAACACCTGTTCATACATGTGTAGAGAGTGGATGAAAGAAATATGATAACACTTAATACAATAATTACTTTGACGCCCTCACAATTAAGAGTAGTAAATGATAACCGGATAGATTATTAATTCTAGTCGTAAGAATTCTCCATCTAATATTATCTTTTTCCAAATAAAAGGGGTTGCGATTATGACGATTCAGCTTGGCATATTTTTATTTATGAGGATGGGCAATGTGTGTTGTTCCTAGAGGTATCAGTTTTATAACACCGTTGGTTTGGTCTGAGGAGATTTTTGTGAAATCATATTCATAATAATTGTTAATAATATTAATTATTTTCATGGATTTGCACTCTTCACTTACACGCAGACACACAGACACAAGCATGCACACACACACATATATATAATAGATATAGATATAGATATAGATATAGATATAGATATAGATACATGTTGACAGATATGAGTATGTTTGTGTGTAGGCCACTTGTTTCAATTTCTTACGTGTCTTTCTTTTTTTCTCTCAAAATGGGTAGTGATACGTAATTTTCTGTCCTTGGCCATTGAATGGGGGGAAATCCACCAAAAGTATGTATTCATGATTAAAACCTGTCTAAAATGCTTGCGCAGTTAAGCATTCGCCAACAGAACGATAATAAAATCAAACAAGATATTAAGATACTTGGAATGCTCGTAAAGTACATGAGGCTTTAAGTTAAACCCTTATCTTTAAACGCAGTTCACTTCGCCTTGCCCGTTTCCTGCCGGGCGGTTCACGTCGCGTGTGATCCGCAAGGTGTGTAAATATGACAAGTGAGCTAAGCAACAGACAGAAATAAGTTGCTTGGGGAACGGCTCAGGTCGTCTAGAAAATCCCAGCTTCATGATTTGCCGGATGTTAATACTCGGGACATGATCTCTAAATTCATGACATTTTGGTTAAATCTGCGTGTGGACCTGCGCCTCGTTTTCCAAGCAGTTAATGAACTTTTGACTCATATCAGCAGTCTGATGATTTATACACGCCTAAAATCAAGCAAAGTTGATTATAGATGAGGTTTGTGCAGTAATAAAAGCTTCATATCAATGTAAATACATGTCATTGCGTCATCAATACATTTGAACATGCAAATATATCTTTTTCTTATGATTGGATTGCATTCGAAAAGAAGAGAAGGAAAGGAAAGTGAACTCGTGTATGCTTGTTTTTGTTTTTTGTTTTTCAAGTACCCGTCTTCAACTGAAAAAAAGTCTTTGCGTCTTAAGGGTCTAGAGATGCACTTTGGTAACTCAAACTAACGTCTTGACGAAGGATATCTAAGGCAACCATAACCTACCTGCTTTTCCCGTCTCTCATATTACAAGCAAGACAATATTCTCCAGCAATTGCCCATTAAGATCCTTTCCTGAATGGTGTCTAATTTAAAGTCATGACAGCACACGATATGGATGTCGAGCTGGGGTAGTCGTGTTTTGGGTCCTCAGCCAAAAGACATCCAGACCAATTTCCCGGAGTTCCTCCAATGACGTCATCTTTCCCCAGGCAATACATCCGTTTTCAATATCCTCTCGTCCTGGGCAGAAAGACGGTAGCCCATGCGATGGCCTAGAAATGTCCCCGTGGTGGATAGGTATAGAAAAACAGGGACAAGTTAGCTGAAAGGAAGATGTACACTGAAAGACAAAATTCCCTTTCTCTCTCTCTCTCTCTCTCTCTCTCTTTAACCACCTATTTTTCTGTGTAGTCATTTATCTCATCTCCTTTCTTTCTTTCTTACTTTCTTTCGTTCTTTGTCTATTACTGCTGTCATTACATTTCTAGCTCTATGGCAAAGATAGCTTCTGTGAAAAGAAAACAAAGCTTTTTTACTCTTTCAATATTGAGAATATGGGGGCTGCAAAATGTACAATGATCTTATCTAGGCGAATGGTGCAAAAGCCCCCTGCAACTGCTCACTTGATTTGATTACTTTGCTCGTCTTTGCTCATTTCCGTGTTGTTTCTGATGTTGTCGTTGCTGTAACATTGTATTCACGGTTTCTCTGAAAACGAAAAAAACAAACAAACACGAAAAATCAAAGCAAAACAAAACAACATTGTCTGGCAGATCGACCTAAGCGTTTTCTCCCGTGAATAAAACAAACAAACAAACAAACAAACTTTATTGAACAGAAATTCTAATCCATTGGCAAAAGAGATAGTGAAAAGAATTTATATGTAAACAGACAGACGAAAACGGGAAAGAGTAAAATGTTGGAGACGTTGCATATCTTCTTCGGACTGTCAAAAGATCGAACTGTCATATGAAAGTCGCCAGTTGTGTGCTTTTCTCGACATAGAAGTTTAAAATCTGACGAATGCCCCAGTTAATCATTCCATATTTTTCTGAAGACGACATTTCATATCTGATTAAACATTGTTGCAAAATAGGGAGGTTCGTACCATGAAAACCAACAAACTTGAATGCACATATGATAGAGAAGAATTTAAGATTTAATCATGACAACCTTCTCCTCAAACGGACTTACAAGGTCCTGTCCCTGCTCAAGAGAGGATCGGGATGGGGTGGGGATGGGGTTGCGACGGGGATCCATAGCCCCTCTCGATACCCCCTTTGATCCCTATGACTAAATCGACGTTTAAGTCTTTCCAAACGTTCTTTTCCACATGGACTTTTCGTGCGGCATTGTAACCATAGAAACGTGGCGTCTGTCCTGATGAGGTTTTGAGATAAAGTACATAACAATGGGCAGCTTCTGACAGTTGGTCACTCAGCAACAAATGGTCTTACTTTCGTCTGAAATCAGTTCAAGTTCCCATGCTACACATCTCCACCCCAACTAGTCACTTTTTCTTGTTCTAACTTCTTGCAAAATGATCACGCAGCCCTGAAAGCTGCACTGGCTTGCTCGATCATTTTGGAAGAAGCACACACATGCATTGCTTTCAAAAGAGGGATTGCGTAACTCAGTGCTTATAATATAGAGCAACTTCAACGCTAATTAATATTTCCACGTGAATCATGCGTCAGGCATTGGCACCCCCAGGGCAACTTAAAGCATGCCCGATCATTACAGTTAGGTAGGTTATAAGGAGAAAATAGATGTTTTATAGCCCGTATACTTGGTGATGATACTTCCTGTTAATGTCACTGGTCCATTGAGGTACACTGAGTGGGAAGGCTGGACATCATGCTGAGTGTCGTCTAATCGATATTAGATTGTTCCCTCTGTCACCATTAGTCTGCAATAGCAACAGGCAAATGCTTGCTGCAGTCAGGTGCGTTGCGAACAATCATCTAATCTTGCAGGTGTAACTAGATTTTCATTCTTCACGCGTTGATTATTGTTGCAGAATCTCGTGAGTATACGTGAATTCACACAAAGACCACCATTATTCAAATCAATAACCCAACTTAATGACTTTGTGCTGTGAAAGAAGTTATTCCCAAGAAGAAGAGAATCCAATATCAAAATGCAGACGGGAAGATCCCTCGCAGTGAAAAAAAAAAATGTCATATTGGTTCAGAGAGCGCGTCGTTTTTGATAAAACGGAGGAAATTCTTCTGCGAGCAGGAATCAATGGGGAGCCGGTGGGGAGTGTTTTTTTTTTTCTACTGTTTTGATTGTAATGACACAACGATGAAGGATCGAGGTCAGAGTCGAGTTGTTAAAAAGCCAAGCTTTAAGACGAATATACACATTTTGATTGTGTGCATACCTGTGTAACAATAAAATAGTCTACATGGGTGCCAAAGGCAGATTTTGGGCCTGTTGAACCATGTGGTATCATCAGCCCAACGTTTTTTACTCTACTTCGAGGGTACTCAACCTTAATCTGGATGATGCAATTCCTGCACTCTTGAGGATTTTGAGATATTCAAGAATACATATGAATTAAATATAATTATATTCTACAATGAGTAAATATGGGCTCATCTTGTCAACAGTTTTTGTGTGAGTCGTGCATGAGCAATTTGAGCTTTGCGTTGTGTGTGTTTAGTGAATGGATGGACGTAACTCCTGTAATCTTACATTTTGCGCCAATATAAAAACGTCCAGAAAGAGTCGACACTAAACCATGGTATTCTTACGTACACCGGCTTGATTATCCATTGACAACTCCAGTCTTTTGAACTTAATCCTCGACCATACCTAAAGAATACATGGTGTCCAAAGTTCCTTTTCAACAACGGGTAAGGTCTACCTGTATTGAAACTGTAATCCCTATTCACAACTTGTTGTATACAAAATCACTAGAAATCTGGAATTGTGGCTTCGAGGGGGTTAACTCTTTATTTTGTAGCTATATTGTGGGCACTTGATCCCGACAATAAGGGGTTTGTTCTTCACAAGCAAGTCTTTATCACAATCACCCTATACATACAATTCCATGTTATTGTGCTGTTGGACAATGTATTTTCTAGATTTTAGAGAAACGACTGGCAAGAAAAGACTAGGCTACCCGCGCTGTTACATACTGTCCTCTCTATAGATTTTAGGGAAAGCGGCTGGCGAGAAAAGACTAGGCTACTTCAGGATCATTCATGCAGAACAACCAAGAGTCAATAAAAGAGATGCAACCCCCGGATGGTCGGGCGGATTTCTTCCTGGGTGTCGCCGAAGGCGGACACGCCGGCACAAACCGCTCCCGCAACCATCACAAAGACACCACACACAGGCCGCCATGCGCCGACATAATGCAGCACACGCCCCGATGCAACTGCGGACATCACACACCCATCGCAGGGACAACACCCACACACTACTACCAACGCATCCACACCATCCCGAACAACACAGCAATCTGCGAAAACGCTGAAGCACCTATGTACCATAACAACCCCACACCACCATACATACCCATTGACAGCAACATCAAACCACCACAGACATTCGCAGACACCACCACCATCCACACTCACGCCCAGCAACAATTACCACCACTTTTGATTATCTTGAAATTAAATCTTTTTACACCACCACCATCCACACTCACGCCCAGCAACAATTACCACCACTTTTGATTATCTTGAAATTAAATCTTTTTAACTACACTGTATTCTCATTCTTTACGTGGCGCAGGAGTTACTTTTACTCGTGTCAGGAACACGCAATGAGAGAACAATTTTTTTTTTTTCGACAAAACTACATCCACACTCACGCCCAGCAACACTTACCACTACTACCACTACTATACAAATGATGCACAGGATAGAGTGCGTTAGTGGAGATGTAGCGCACTCGAGGGTATTTACAATAATTGTGAAACATGCACGAGGCGAAGCCGAGTGCATGTTGCACTACATTGTAAATACCCGACAGTGAGCTGCATCAGACTTGGTTCTCCACTAACGCCACGAAATAATCCTGTGCATCATTTGTTTTATAAAATGGGTCGAAAACTAACAGCATTTTTCACGTACCTTTTTGGGTCAATACCAGTCAGCTACATAAAAAGCCAAGATGTCCGAAGATGTTCGTCCCAAACATAATTACGCACGTCGCACTCGGAAATCCCGCACATATAAGTACTGTACGTATAAGAGTATACGCAGGCGCGGTGGAGCACCCCAATTATCTCGCAGAAATCCATCGGCAGCCGAGCCTCATTTGCATAAAGTAAACAACATGTACTCGCGTAGTTGAGAAAAAGTAAACAACTTCTCAAGCTAATAACAATTTAAGGAAACCTATTTTCGGATTAAATTTGAGTTAGTTTGAATTTGAAAACATGTCCGAATATGCACATATAACATATTAAAGGATTTGACAATGATAAAATGTGAAATTTTAGCGAAAACCTGGCGAGCAAAATTACCAAAAATATACCTCGAAAATCATCCTAAAATTCACGAAGTGTATTTGTGGAACCAAAGCGCCATTCAAACAAAGTACACCGAAATTTATTTATCTGCCTGCATTTTAAATGTCATACCGTAATATTCCCTGCCATGGTTGTGTCGGAAAAAAACAGAAGGTGATGTCAAAAATGACACGAACGCAAAGCGTACAGGTCGGTCCCATGTATATATAATCGCGTGACCGACTGTAGCGTTGCATGTCACAGCACACAACGCTTTGCTGCATGCAGCGTGCGCGGCAGCAGCTCAGCAGTCACCGCCGTGCGACACTCAGCAAAATTGACTGCGTCACATGCAAACCAACAATGAGCACGAAATCCTGAATCTCACGTACCACGCATGCCCAATATTACGGGAAAAGAAATGACGTCATTTTCAATCGTTTCGCTTACTACAATTTTCTATTCCAAACCCTGTAGAAACATGTTGATTTCTCAAAAAGTACAGGTGGAACCAAGCGAAAACTTTCACCATATATGGATTGAGGCCTAATAAACTTATGTTGTCAATTTCGGACACATTGGAGCCCGGCCATAGTCCAGTCGGAAAAAAACAGAGAGCATGTTTTGCGAGAGGTGATTTTCAAAACGCTTTAATATCTCAAGTTCTAGTGCAGCAAATTTCATAATTTTTTCATCAAAAGGAAGGTTTTTAAAAACTTAGATAGTGTGGGAAGTTTGAGTTTACTAGCGGCACGCATAGCGGCACAAGGAGAAGGTAAAGATTTGACTTTTTCATGCACACAGTTTCGGGCAGCCGTGGATGCCCGTTGGAAATTCAAATAGAACGGGGCGATAATGAGATGCAAATTGGGGTGCTCCACCGCGCCTGTACGTACGCCACACATGTTATGCACACAGAAAGGCCGGCCGGCAGCCCGAACTAGAAGTTGTTTACAGGCCACGGATTGACAGCGCGTATAGTAGCGCGCGACACACTTGGACAAACTGATTGAGTGCGCACTGCTAGTGTAAACATTGTGACGTCAGGCCGTGCATGTTAGTGAGAAATTAATGCAGGCACACGTGACTCATTTCAGCGCTTCCAATTGGCTACATTCTTGAACCCATTTTATAATTTAGATTATCTTGAAATTAAATCTTTTTAACTTTTCTCATTCTTAATGTGGCGCAGGTGTTACTTTTACTCGAGTCAGAAACACGCAATGAGTGTACAAAATTTCATGTTTTTTTTCTTCTACAAAAGTGTATATTCAGTTTTCTGAATTTTTGAATGAATCACACATTCGGAATGTGACCAGGCCAGCTGACATTATGTTCAGATCCACATTGACCAATCACAGGCTTTCACATAGCAATCCAATCACAGTAAAGTCTTCATTATTTTGACCTGATCAGGATATAAAAAGTATATTGTCAAGAAGCATAGATGTCTAAGCATAGATGGCATGGAAGCCAATTGAAAAGTGCCTCTATATAGCAAAGGTAAATAGATATTTTCATATACCACCTGCATTGTCGTAAATTTCGCATATTTCTCAACAATTCAAACATGTCCCATGCAACACTTATACCTCATAGTAGCCGTTTAGACTTTATTTTGACTCGATATTACGTGGTAAAGCGAATACTGGACTGAACGGATTTACTAACGTTATAGTCTACTTCTTCTTGTTTCTCGCAGAGATCAATGAATGCCTGTCTTTTCCGTGTGAGAACGGAGGAAGCTGCGTTGACCTGCCTAATGGCCACATCTGTAATTGTGGAGCGGATTGGACGGGAAGATACTGCGAAATTAGTAAGTACATTATGTTGGCTTGGAGTAATATAATCTGTGTATATGATGCATAGGGCCTACATAATATCTGACATTGCAGCAAAACAAAAACTATCAATAGCCCAAAAAGAGACTTATTTTAAGAGACAAAACTTTTAAATGTCTGCAACTTTATACACACACATACTGCAACCTTCTCGTCGTTGAAGAGTAACAAATACCGGTATATAGGCCCTATATATTTTACCCCGATATTTCTCCGTCTTTATAATTTCCCCTTCTCCCTGAGCTGTAAGTTTCCTGCTTGTACAATTACAACAACAATGATAACAACAATAACAACATCAAAATGCTTTACTGCAACTTACTGCAAACTTGACACAAATCATGGGAGTTCCCCTATTAGACAATCGCACGTTCAACGGGGCCAGAAAAGGAAGTATTGCTAAGGGCCAGTAATTGATGTATATTGATGAGTAATCGCTTGTACGCACTTCCCACTCAAGCAGTCATCCCCCCCCCCCCCCCCGTCTTTGCTCCAGGAGGCAGGTTTTCACCTGCAGAAATGAGTTCATGACTCTCCGCAGATTGCATTTATACCTCTAGAGAGCAACATCCACTTTTAGCCGTTGTTCCATGTTGCTTTATGTATTAGCACATGCTGCAGACACGTTATTCGTTGTGACAGAAAATATCAATATAGAACAAACATAAATCTGCCAGACAGTTAGTTTAGATAGTTCCAACACTATTCCATACGTTAACTTTAAAGTCTACTTAAGGCTATACTGCACAGAATGTCTTAGAAATGATTGTGTGTTGTTTTAATATTCGCTTAATTAGTGGATTACGAGCATGCACGCTTTCCACAAAATTTGCGTGCGGTAAATTTTGGCAGCAACATTGATCGAGGGTGTTAATGTGTGAAAGGTTATGACGTGTTTCTCAGCGACGGTAGCGGAACTTCAAAATTTGTCCAAATGGACTAAACGAAACTTTCTAGAGTGACTCACAATTTATGAAAGGTCTTGAAAATTTGAGGGTATCATGTGAAGAATCTACCGCACGATATAATTCGAAACAAACCAACAGCATAGCGCCGACATGGCGTGGCTTGGCTTATTGTCAAGTGACAAAATAATGCTGTTTTTGATAGTTTTATGCCTTTTTCTCAATCTCTCTTGAGATTTTGAACACCTCCTACCCCTCCTCCTCTTCTCTTTCTTTCTCCGTTATCGTGAGAGAGAACACGATGGTACAGCCATGATAGGCATGATAGGAGCCCTTTAAACAAAGTTTGCTCTCCATTAGTCTCGAGATAGGATTCTGGAGCGTAGTGTATTGGATCATTTAATTTATATTCAACCACCCCCTAGAAAATGATCTCATGACTAAGCCTGTATACATATGTATCCAGAAGGAACCAATCAGAAACCCGTGTGCATGCTTGACCGCACTTTGACCCCGGAGCAAGGCCAGGCTGGCTAATTTCCTGTGCTGTGTAGCTTTCAAGATGGCCCAAAACAAATATAACTTGATTATTGGCTGTGAAATGTTTCATTTCTGTGCACATGAAGTTTTTGATGAGATGAAGGAAAGAGGAAGAGAATGTGCAGTGATGACATCATCCCAGAAGAATACACAAAGTAACAAAACTAATAACGAAAACAAAAATTTACGTGTTAGGCATCACTGTACGCAACGTTTTGTTCCAAAAGGTACAGATATCCACAAAATTAAAAATATAGACCTATACATATATTCTTTAAAAATCAGTGGAGACACAAACAGATTTTCCAAGGTACATTTTCCTTGTCCTATCATGGAATACTATAATGGGTCATAAAATCACTGCATGAAAACACTTAGAATTATGTGAAATAACTAAAACAATAAAAAGCAGGTTTTTTTCTCTCCTTTCCATCAAAAGTGGATTTAGCACCTTTTGATAGGAACTCTTCGTATGTACCATGTAGCGCCTCACAGTCAAGGATCACCACGTAGGAATCATTCTTTCCACGTGAGGACTGTTCAATAACCACAATTACCTACTTGGCGGCTATCCCACATCCAGCTGTGACGTAAGAATTAGTCACCTCGCGCAGTCTGAATTGTAACTAAACAATTAAAGGAACCATATAATGCATGTTGATTTATTTCAAATCATAAGACCCTCAGCATAACTTATGTGACCAAATTAAGACCTATACCTAAAACGTGTTATATACTGTATATTTGAATTTTTTGCTCTTTTTGTGGATTAACAAACAAACAGACCAACAAACTTCTAAACCAAGATTCAGCCAGTGACATCATCTGTCGGTCATTGTCAAAGTACTAAAATGGTTCAAGTTCAAGTTCAAGTTCAAGTTCATATTTACACAAAGGGCGTTGTCACTGCACCTTAACCCAGACTGAGCGTAACTTGCCTGTTTTTATGTTATGTTTCACAAAAGACACAGCTGAAGGGAAACGTGCAAGTTATGAAATATTACATTATGATATCACAAAATATATTGCACTTATTTGAATATTCTTTTGGCCACATTGCATTTTGATAAGTGATGATCAGAGTATCTTGAATCAATACAAATCAACACGCTTTTGCATTGCATAAAGTTCCTTTGAGAGGAAACAAGAACAGCGTGTTTACGTGTGTATAAGCACCACTTTCAGACTGGTACATCCTCTCGTATACGGGAAGAATTTAAGGAAGGAACTTTTGGAAATTCACGGTTGTTGTAAATTTGTTAGTGATCCGCTGGTTCTGCTGACCCTGTGTATTTATTTATTTACTTATTTATTTATTTATCTATTTATTTATTTATTTATTCATTTATTTATCTATATATTTATTTATTTATCTATTATTCTTTTATTTACTTACTTATATATATATATATTTTTTTTTATTCATTCATTCATTCATTCCTTTATTAGTAAGCAAGGTACGGTAATTCAATATTTCCTTAAGAAAATGTGGCTATCCTTGACATTAGAATCAATGCAATGTTCAAGACATTTTGAGGTTATGACAGAATAAGATGCTCGAATAATAACTGGCACGTAATAGACCATTCCAAAGAAATGGAATTCTGAAATAGACGCAGATGCCCCTCACTTTGTTACATTTGAAGAAAATACCATCATTTTCCAATTTAATGGCTTAATAAATCTCAAACCTACGATGCTATCACGCATCACTTTTTGAAATAGCTGAGCTCTGTATTCTGTTTTCCCTGAAATCCAGTGTCCAAGAGGCAGCTTTAAAAAAAAAAAAAAAAATCATTCATCTATCTATGATGATGACCACTTCTTTTCGATGATAAGCCATAATTATTCAGCATAGGGAAGGAGAACAGCAACATCGAAACTGTTTTTTTTTTCCTCGTCAGGCCTATTGCCCATAAGTTTCCCCGAGTACCTTAACAACCTTAACTAAACTCACTTGGCAGCAGGTTCGGCTCATTTAGTACCTCCTTAGTATGACCTGTCATTGCGTAGTATTGATATGGCACTACGTAATTTCATGACGTAATTTGCGCTTGAGGTACAGCAGTCAGTTCAGCTTCGCATACTATAACATGGGCGAATAGACGGTGTGATGTATGTTGTGACGCTATAGGCAGGTGTTTGGTGGATATATGAACGTTCGTTATTTACGTAATGCGCTTTATGCATACAAAGTTAATGAAAATCATTTGACAATTGCAATATTGAAAACGCCTACACTCACTAAAACGTACGTTGAAGTGATTACAGCACTTTGTGTCTTTATATTTCATCTTTGTCACAACCACTTTAACTAAAATTAATGCAACCATATACTACATCTTTACAACAACCACAGCAATAAAATTAATGGCTGGATAAAGTGATACTACTGGGCATAAAAGAAACTTGAATTAATTCCCTGGCCAAAGTAACCCAACCCAAACCAAATTCCTGCAACTTTCTCTGCAGACTGAAAAAAATAACATTCCCCCTCTTTAAATAAGCCGTTGGTACCAAAACGTTCTGTTGGAAGACAAAATTTGCCTAATCACTCTTGTCCTAGTGGTTGACAATTCTGAAGAGAACACTAAAAATAATGATCTTGTTCTTATCGGTACATTTCTAGGCTAAGTTGTCGAGTGATCCCATTGCCTTTTTCCGTTTCCGTCACAGTGAGTAGTCGGAAAGACCCAGTGTTGCCTTCTACAAGAGGGATATTGTGGGGGAAAACATGACTTAATTAGTACTTAATCTGGTAACCGCTAAACCGGCCTTCAGGCATATAGAGAAAGACACCCAATCATCTTAACACAAGCTACATTTTAATTATGATCAATTCTGTGCAGTGAATTTCCATTTAAAGGTTAAATGATTGAAGTGTACCGATAACGGTGAAAGCTGGTGTAATTACGGTATGGTATTTCTTTGGTTGTTGCTACTGCTGCTCTTCAACGACGTGTTTTCACCGATACATTAACTGACCATACTTGTAATTCATACCTCCTGCAGAAATCACGACTCCGGCACCTACAACAACTACCATACCACCCGTGCCGACCACAACCGAAGACTGGCTACCAAGCGAGTTCATCGAATCGTCATTCGATGGTTGGAGTCACAGCGAGAAAAGTGAGGGAAGCGAAGGCAGTGAGTACTTTGAAACAAGTACTTCCCAACCGACAACTTCTACTGCAACACCCACCACAACGCAAAGTTCAACCTCGTCTGGTAAGCCTATAACAACAGTTTCATTGACAACCGCGAGCACTGAGACTCTTACAACAACGAGGGCTTCAACGACCCAGCGAGCAACTACCACAAGCCAGGCAACTACGAGCACGACTCCGATGACAACGTCTCAATCAACCACACCTTCCACCACTCAGACACCTACAACAACTCGCCAACGTACCACCACAATCCAAACGACTACCATCTCACCTTCCACTGCCAGTGCAACCACGAGACTGGCGCAACGAGTGACTACTGACGCGAATAAGATTGAAGTGAGTGGCACGGCGACGCCTCGAAATGATGCCAACCCTAATAAAAACCATGATGGCCACGCATCGGCCAAGACTCAGAAAGCCGAAAACAAGATCGTCATCATCGCCACGGTACTAGGAGGTCTTCTCCTTGTCGTAATCGTCTGTGTTCTTCTGGCGATCGTCGTCAGAATGCGACGAAAGGCGGGGCTGGGCCAATATCATCAGTTCACCATGGAGGAGGCCGACAAACCGTCAAGTGAATCAAACGGCTGGCACGAGCTGAAATTCAGATCCTTCGGCGATCGATACAATCGCTTGGACGATAACGGAGCTATCTGATCAGCGATGAACACACTCCTCTTTACAGACAAATTCTGTCTCCCATCGGGGAACTAGTCACAAGGGGTACTGTCTAGACGTAACTATGTCTGTAGAATCCGCACCCAACCTGTGACGAATGACAAAGGAACAATATTTTAATAGTCGAACCATCATCGGATTATGCCGATTGTTTTTTATTGCTTTGGTTGAGCAAGTCTCGTCTGGTGTCTTATCAGGGTGAATGCTTGCTGTTAGACCTTGGAATTGATGAGTGACCATGCAGTGTTTGGAGAACGCAGAGTTGAAAAATGATTGTGAAAAATCCAACATCCATTGACTGCCTGATAATTTTTAATCATACGCGAACTGATTAGCAACATTGTCCTATCGATGTTTTACTGTCTCCAATTCTTTCATTAACTGAGGTGGTGCAATAGTGGTTAGATACGAGCACTTCAACATACTCACACTTACTACACAAAAATCAAATGGAATCACTTTGATATAACAAAAGTAAAAGCAACTCCCTAAAATGCTTTCGCATTCTTGCTTATGTGATCCGGATCAGGATTTATACAATCGCCCATATACCTGTATAACTTTTTTCTTGTTTGAAGATTATACGTGCAATTTTATGAAGGAAATTCACCAGTTTCATTTACATTATTTCATAATTTCATAATTGTGGTTATAACTATAATATTGATTGCATATGTCGGTTTTAGCTAACTTTGAAATCAAGACGTACGTTAACGGACCCGCTTGGCAGGTAAATATCAAACCATGATGCTATGTGTATGTTTGTGGAAAGTTCTACATGACCCGAACGAATTCAGTTTGTCTATTTGTTATGGGATTCACGGCAACACTTCAGTGATAAAATCATATGAATAGGCAAGCTTTTAACCAAAATACTGCATGCATCGGAGGCATCCCAACGTACTGCAATGATATACAAAATAATCGTACTAAATTTAGAGAGCGTTCCCTGATCGCCTAAAAATTGATGTACTAAATACACTAAGTACTAAAGATTTCTTCGATGAAGAACACATTTTATGTATAATATGAGGTGTTTATAATGTACAAAATTGTTTTAACATTCATAACAAAATGTCATAAAATTTCATGCATGTAAAATGTACAAAATATCAGTAACTATAGTAATAGTACCATCCGAACATGTAAGTATAAGTCTTCATCAGAGTCCATGCTTAAAATAAAGACACAATAAAGTATTTTTAGTTTATAGCGAGTCTTGACTTGTGTTCGACGAGTAATTTTCTTTGTTGAGCGTAACTTTGCGAAATGACTAGAAATTCTTCGCTTGATTCTTTACCAAAAAAAAATTGTTGACAGCTCGATGTGTTTTAACGAATTGAAAAGGCTCGTAATGTAATGAAACTGATTGACAATTGCCCTTCATCGACGTAAATAAATACTTATCATTCAGCAGTGTTTGGGTAATAGTCATTATAAAGAAAAACATGGGCAAATATATACTCGGATGTTTATTTACGACTATGAATTGCAATTTATCAATCACTTTTAATAACGTCAACTCGACGCAGGTATCATTCATGCATAAAGGCATAGGAGAGTATTTTTCACGGTACTTATTTTCCCCATTTTCATATAAGACTGAAATAATTCTGAATAGTCTGTAGCGTATGTAGATACTGAGGTCGACACCGGCTGTAAACGTTAATTTCAACTAGATGATCGAAAAAGAAGAGGAATTAGTAAAGACCTTTGATAGTACACACATTAGACTCTTTAAGGGATATTTTGTGGAATTATAATTATATTGGTACTCAAATCGTCATTGTTAAATGAAGTGGAAATGTTATGATTCATAAATTTCCATTCAAATGATAAACTTGGTAAAATATACAAAAACAAAACAAAGGAAATAATAAACACATGCATTCCACCCTCATAAAGGTATAAAAATGTACTTTTCTGGAGATGTCCTCACAGCAACATGTAAACGGATGGCAATGATGATCTAACTTATATCGCCAAGCTACATGCTTAATTTTTGTCCAATTTGTGTTTGAGAAATTTTTGAAACATTTGTGCACCTAGCGGAAAAGTATTCAGTATCTGGCTGCCATTGCTGGTTTAGGAATGCATCTGTAACTGCCATACAATGTATTCCATTTTCCATTCACAAATTCCTTTGCTTTTTACAGAATTCATATCCCTCCACACTAGCATATTATCTGTCAATGTCTGTTAAAGATACTGTACATGATGGTCTAAAAAAAGCTTTTAAAGTGAGTTATTTAAGCTTGTTCTACTTCACTGAAAGTTAACTTTGATTTGTAACGCCCATCATAATTAGATCCCATTGTGTGTGTGGTTTTGTTTTCTATGAATCCCAATATTATTACACGTCAGGGTGATAGTGCTTACGAGCTTGTTTTTTATGACTTTGTTTATCAAAACAAGAAAATTTATAAACGGAATCTGAAACACACATTTTACTTAAATTGAAGTAATCCTAAGAAAATAAAAATCTCTTAAAATCACGTATGTGTGTGTGTGTGTGTGTGTGTGTGTGTGTGTGTGTGTGTGTGTGGCTGTCTGTCTGACCGTCTGTCATATCGTCTGTCTATGCTATGTCATGAAGTATATGTCATGTTCTTCTTTCCTTTCTATCTCAGTTTTTTTTAAAGAGTCTTTGGATTAAGTTTCCCGCCTGCCTAACATCATTTGCAAAATTCCTCGCTTGATCTAAATCGAATCAAAAGGAGGCGCTATCCTAACAAAGTTTAACCCCTGGCCACTTTGACTTTTACACACTGTATTGATAATACGGACTGGTGGCAGATATCGGCTTAAGGAGAGAAGAGAATGCGTTGTATCATCTCCCTCTCGGTACCCCCTCCTGCGCCAATCTACAAAGTGACGTGAGTCAGGCCAGAGATTTGGGCAAATAGAGTCAGAAATGAGCAACTGTCGATGGCTCTGTCCACTCCTAACCCTTCCAGAGAGCATCGAACTGCCCTCCGTTAGTCTTCTTCATCTCATGCCTCCTTATGTTACACCTCTCATTCGTCTGGATTACATAACCATGATAACCCAGATCGATTCAAGAGCTGAGCAGGGTTTCGTCTATCAATACAAGAATTAAACAGGTTGCAGATTATTTGACAAAATTTGATAATCTAATTAAGAAATGAAAACATACCAGAGTGTTGTGTCTAACGATGATATTTGGTTTCTGGCGAATATCCTGACTGCATGCACCTTCTGCAGACAATGTTTGTAGACCTGAATCATAACTCATTTGAAGCTCATTCACATTCACCTAGTTGATTTGAATCATGTCAATCAACAGAAGAAACGCGATTTGAAGTACATGGAGCAGCGAAGGTATATTATCGAGAATTGCCATGTTTTCAAACTGAAATTCTTTACAATTTACCTTCTAGCAGATTATGTCTGACGGCTGACTTCAATAAATAAAGCAAAGAGTGGTAAAAAGTGTTCTAATGAAATATTTACCCCAGTCTCTTTATTTACCACCTTTTCCGTTACTACTCGCCTCAATCGTTATGACGCAATATTCCCATAGATTGTAGAAGCTCGGAGCATGATAGAATTAAGGTAACTGAATACACCGGAGAGTGTAATTCTACTGTTACGCCGCTATTCGAGGTGTTACAATACGTGTATAACGTCCATATAAATATGTTTAGATTTTCACTTTCTCAGTATTTTTTTTTCTGGATTATTATTTTTTCTCTCTCTCTGCAAGTCCCTTGTAATCACATTTCCCAATCTAGTCCGCCGGTCTTGTGCCTTGAAGAGCGTATCAGTTATTTTCGGAGAGTTCCTTTCCGTGCCTCTCCTACGTGCGTGTCGCTTTCAACCAATCAGCGCTCCCAACTTGAGTTCCTTTCCCCCCTCTAACTTTCGTTTCCTCCTTCTCGCAGCGGCTCCGGGTATAAAGTGGGGAGTGGTCCGCAGACTCGATGCAAACGGTGACATATTCTGCTTTTGGGAGAACTATACCGTGCTCATTAGTTTGCCGGATTCATCTGCGGGAAAAAAGTAATTCCAGCGAAAGTCTAACACCATGAATGTATTCACAGCATGCCTGGTTGCCTGTTTCGGTGAGTACAGCCGTTATTTTTTCAATATTATGTACTGTAAGTATTAATTTAAGATTTAATGGTGTAGACGTCCTGTAGTTTCCGCTCATATTTTGGGAAAAAATGATGGAGCGCTGGTGAATTATGTATGCCTAGGTGCTATGATGCCGATATACATTTTGATTTCCTTCCAATAAAGAAAAGTGGCCATGGTTATTAGTTTTATCAGCATAATTATGACCAATCCTAAAAGATGTAAAAAGTGAATTTTATTATAGTAGTTGTGCTCCTTTTTATATTGAATGCATGCATTTGGCCCTCTAAATTAATTTGTTCAAGATCGAAATTCTGTTCTCTCCTTCCTTTTGTTTGTCATACTGTTATTATTCATGTACCTCGGTCATCAGGAATTTATCAAACTGCTTTGTATTCCAATCATGCTCGCAATGATAGGGGGATGGTTTTAATGGACTTTTCCGTAAATGAATGCACACTCTCTTCTTGAAAAAAAAAAAAGTGGTTTCAATTCGTACTTGACGCTGGTTTATGGTTTTGAGAATGTAATAGTACTTTTTTTATTCTCTTCGTAAAGATTCTCTTTGAGTCCTTGTAAACACACAAAAATGCCACTTAATGTATACACCAGATTTCTGGCATAATACTTAGGTCTAGACGTCTGCGTGGTATACTTGAATGTCATTCTCTTTCTCCACAAGCCTAGGTATCTTTGGTCGCCATTCAACAGAAGGATATATTATCCTCGTCACTTAAGAGTGTCTAAAGTAGAGCCGTAATCATGATAATCATCCTTGCTCTTAATGAATGCCAGTATGCACAATACTGATAAGAATTATTCCCTTTGTGGAAAACTATATAAGGAGTTTTGCAAAATATTGCCAAGTTTTATTTTCACTGATGTCATTCGCTAATAGTTTGCAGCCTTTAGAGGGTTGACAAGGTATTGAAGGTTTTGCCCGTCATGACTGGAATGAACGAGTTTTCTCATTGTTAAAGGTGATAGTAATAATAATAATAGTAGTAATATTTTATTGTAGCTGTAGTAATACTACGAGTAATAGTTATAGTAATGGTAATAGTTATACTAATAGTAAGTTATAGTAATTATAATGGCAATAGTTATAGTTATATTAATACTTATAGTAATATTGATGTTCATAGTAATAATAATAATTGTTGTTTAACAAAAAGATAAAAAGTAGGGCTGAAAGAGGAGGAGGGGAAAAGGAAGACAGAAAAAGAAGAGTGTTAAAATTCTAGTTATTCGGACTAAGTGGCCAATAGTAGGGGAATGATTTTCGACACCTGCATGTGAGGGCGGCTGCAGACCATAAGTTAGGATCAATCAATTAGACTAATCGCACCTTGCGCGTAACCTACATCCGGATGACTTACACCAGCAATAGGCTATTTGAGCAACTTTCTTGATGGCGTACTACCGGGGCCCCTGTTTCACCGCCGTGTCATATCCTCATTAGGCTCCGTAATATTCATGCAGCTCTCATTAAATAATAGAATTACTCTATTGACTTATCTAACATTACGGTGACTTACATACATGAGTTGGTATTTGAATAGATAAATAAGTAGATTTACAAAATGGATAACTAGATAGATAGATGGATATGTATACTTTTGCAATAATAATGATAATAATAATAATAAACATGATAACATCTTATAAAGCACATAATACAAGCATAAGACTCTATGCCCTTCACATTCATAACATTACGCATAAACAGAAAAACAAACAAACAAAACTTAATCTACAGAAAGTTATAGAGCATAACAGTGCGAAAAAGTAAGTTTTTAGTGAGTTCTTGAAGCTGTTGACAGTTGATGCATCTCGGAGTTGGGGAGGAAGAGAATTCCAAGAACTATTTTACTTCTTGAAAAAAAAAAGTAGCAGCGACCTTCTCCAGTTTATCTCTGATATTTGTCGTATGGAAGTAACACCCCCCCCCCCCTGTGTTATTTTCATTTAATTTAGATCTTATTTTTGTGACGAAATCGGAAAACATTAGGCCAACTTGATGATGTTACTTTGATATCAATTCTCATGTTCTTTTTTTTTTACCTGTTGAAAGCATTCTGCCATTCTGCTATAGCTTTGCAAAACTGTTATGGTTACACACACAACGCGAACTATTTCTTTTGAGTGTTGAAATGGCATGCCGATTTGTCCAGAACAATTCTAGATGTATCCCTTCAAAAGCATTTTTCGAAATATAAAATGTTACTATCATACTTTGTGCTCCAAATATTTGTTGCTTATCCGTATGGCGTGAAAGCGGTATGAAATACTATTGTTCATAATACTTTTCATATAAGCATATGATTAATCTTTAACAGACCATTGTCACATGACATGCTCATATTGTTCACGTTCCTTTGTTTTCTCTTAAACTTATTAAGCTCTAGGAAAAGTAGATTGTTCGTCTATCTTTAGACGGTGTGAAAAGGAAATATTCGATCATCGCTTGGCGAGAAAAGAAATGTAAATGGTGACAAGCGATAAATTCAGCGCCCGATCCTCAATGTCACAGCTATTCCATTTTTAAACGTTCTCACCGCCGAGAAGTATCAAACCAGAAAAACGCTGTTGTAAATTAACTAGATTGGCATACTGCCTGCTGAAACGAGCATACTGTATTGCCGTGCACATTACCCCGACTCTCGGTTAGTTTGTGAACAAAATTCTATTTTTACAAGATGCAGAAAAATACTGATTCATCAGATAATAAATGTGGTTCCAAACCGATGCGTTAGTGCCTCGAAGGACACACGTAAGGAATTTTGAATTGATAACAGCCGGCTTTGTACATTACTGTGTGAAGGAGACTGATTCTAGCTGCTTTGCAGCATCTTTAGCACACTATAAAAACGCAAATGTTGAATCAACATTTAAAAGGGCCGAGGAGTGACAGCATTTTTTGAAGTGTTGCATCCAACTTTTAAGATAACATTTTAAATGTTGAATCTAGCAAGAAAACCAACACTTTGAAAATGTTGTCACTCCTCGGCCCTTTTAAATGCTAATTCAACATTTGTGTTTTTAGAGTGCACGATTTCCTTTGAAAATTTAACGGAAATTCGGCAGATTACAGTATGTTTTGTAAGGGCACCAATAGCAAGCGTGAGTTGGTAATCTAATTATGACAGTAAGTAACGCACAATGTGTTATTATTGTGCAATTGGCTTTCTCACGATTCGATAAGGCCGCTAGAAAACAGGGAAAGAATGATAACTGAATTATTTCACAAACAGAAGAACATGTAGGAGAGGTGATAGGCGAAATATCAGAGGAAAGAACAAAAAAACAAAGAAAAAATAAAAATGAAATAGACTAAAGTCTTCATGTGAGCGACTAGTCTTGCTCACGCAGAAACTTCTTTTTACGAGGATTTTATCAAGCTTAGAGCAATATCATTGCACTTTGTGAAGGGATAACGTTAGATGAGATAAATCATTAAACTAAGAATTAAAGTTAGATTAGATGAGATGAATTATTCGAATGTCAAAATATTGGGTAGCCAAGGAATTGAGCGGAAATACATTAAATTAAGGACTTTTTATTCGCTACTTTTTGACAAGAAAGCAGAGTTTAGCAGTCTTTTCATCCTGTGGTAATAATAGTAAGCACCTATCGCATGCGGAATATAAGAAAATAAATAGTTTGTAAGCACCTGTTTCTGAATGTAGAACAAGTTTTTTCTTTACTCCAAAGAAGTGATTTGATTGGCAGGCGACCGAATCGATAATGTTCTAGAACAACGTTCTATTACATCATTATTATTTCAAGTTTTGTGTGTCAATCTTTTCACACGTAGGCTTGGCTGCAGCCCAGCCGGACCCATTTGGTGAGTTTCCAGACTATGGGGACCAGCTGGCAGGGTCCAATGTCGGCAACTCGGGCGAGAATACAGGCTTCAACGCATACGACCCGGTAGGTGCTGCAGGGGCAGGCTTTGGCGGTGCGGCGGGCGCTGGAGGTATGGGCGGCTTCGGCGGTGCTGGAGGCGGAGGAGGAGGGTTCATGGGCCAGGGCCAAGGCCAAGGTCAAGGCCAAAGAGCTGGTGTCGGCTATAATGGTGGCCAACAGAGAGGATTCCCAGGAAACGGCGCAGGGTATGGAACGGGATATGGTGCTGGTGCCGGACAGCCGTTTGGAGGTGGAGGCGTTCCTGCTGCAGCCGGCGGTACCGGAATGGGCGGTTCCCCTTACGGTGCAGGTACATTTAACACCGCAGATCGGCTTCCGTTTAACAACAACCCGCACCTCGTAAAGGACGCAAGAGGAAAGTCGCAGGCAGTCTCGGCATCCACTGTGGCAGGAGCCACCATTGCCGTCATCGTCATCGTCGTCGTGTTCGCTGGGATCGCTTTTTTCGTCGTCAAGCAGAGGAGAAGTTCGCGCATGGCGCTGTCGTCGGCTTAAAGCCTCCGCACGAGACCACATATTGGACATGTTGAACTATTCATGTAGTTTGATAGTACAATGTACCAAACTTTGGACTGCGCAAAATAAATGTACATAAAGATATCAACCTGACCAATATTATCTAGTGACGATTTATACCACGGTAGTGAAAATCGTGACACCAGTGGACATGAAATCAATAATTATCATTACATAAGGCCCTATGCAATCTGTGAGTGCTTTTCCTCTAATAGCATGCCATGTTTCAACAAAATAAAGGAAAAGGCAAGAAAAGAAAAGAATGTATTTCAGTTCCACATGTTCTTAGCTTGCCACATGTATTCATCTGCCACGTTTTAGTGCTTTCCACATTATTCTTAGCTCTAACCTTGACACATTTTTTATCGTTTTGCGTCGTTTTGTACATAATATAGATCACTCTTTGATACTCTTTGCTATGTGAGACTTTGTATTATGTAAATGTTTGTGTCATGTACAGTTGTCATTGTTTGTTTTACATCATTCGTAATAAAAGAAAACATATAGAAACATACCTTTTTGACAATTTACGATTCTATTTACATGCTTCCTGCCGCTTAGGTGTAATACTAATATACTCTTCATGAATTATATACATGGTAAAAATTAGGATTACAATATACACTGCATAACCTTTTATTGATAGCATTTGTTTGGCAAGAGCTTAAAGGGACTGTACAGTACTGGTTGAGGTGGGGATTCATGTTTTGAACATTCCTAACTGAGATAATGAAAGGCCTCTTATGACATATGAAAGAGCATGTAATTTTAAGAAGGATTCAACGTTTATTTGATGAAAATTGGTTTTCAAATGGCTGAGATATCCAAAAAAGTGCTAATAATAAAAGGCGACATGCCACAACTTTATTAGGATCTCTTTGTTTCACCTTGTTTTTGGATATCTCGTCCATTTCAAAACCGATTTCCATCAAATAAACTTTTGATACCCTTTAGAAGTGCATGCTCTTTGACATCTCATAGAGTGGTTTCTGAATATCTCGCAAAACGTTAAAAGCTAAATCCTCACCTCGACCAGAACTGTACACACCCTTTAAAGAGATTTGCATGAATGTATCTAACATATATAATAATATATAAAAACACATAAACATATGATACATTAAACAGATAGATAAATATGTATATATCATATACCTATCTATCTATCTATCCATCTATCTATCTATCTATCTATCTATCTATCTATCTATCTATCTATCTATCTATCTATCTATTTCATGTATCTACATAACACGCCTGTACAGGCACTCACACACACGCTTTTATATGACATCATTAATTATATATATATATATATATATATATATATATATATATATATACATATATATATATATATTATATATTATATATATATATTAATGCATGTGCTCTGCTTTATCATGATTATGACGCAATTCAGTGCTTATTTACGTCGATGTAGGGCAATTTGTCAATCAGTTGCATTATTCACATTCTTTCTCATTTGTTTCTAAGTTGTTGTTTTGTGTGGGTTTTTTGTAAGGGGTTTGGTGGTGTGGTGAGGGACAAAAGACAGTGCTCCTTTTCCCTTTCCTCCTACTTCTCCGCTTTCTCCTCCTCATTCTCCACCTCCTCCTACTCATCCTCCTCCTCCTCCTCCTCCTCCTCCTCCTTCTCCTCCTCCTCCTCTTCCTCCTCCTCTTCTTCTTTCTCCTCCATCTCCTCCTCCTCCCCCTCACCCTCCTCCTCCTTCTCCACCTTTTCCATCTTCTCCTCCTCCTCCTCCCCCTCCTCCACCTCTTTCTCCTTCTTCTCCTTTTTCCATCTTCTCCTCTTCCTCCTCCTTCTCCTCCTCATCCCTCTCCTTCTCTTCCTCATCCACCTCCCCCTCCTCCTCCTATTAATTACTACTCCTCGTAGTTTACAAGAGAGACAGGCCATTTTCTTGAGGAAAGACATTAGTGTTTCAATGCTCTGGCAGAGTATAATGAGACTTCGACGATGATTGTGTGAAGATGGTAACCTCCTGCTTAGAGTAATACGCCATCTACGGCAATAACGCGGCAAGCAAACTCAAAATACACGTGTAGTAGCCAGAACTTCTGTTTTTCCAACAGAATTTTTCTGAAGCCTGTTTTCAAGTCTGATAATCAACTTAAAGAATCCTGTAGCCATGAAGTATTTTGTTTTCGTATTTTGTTTTTGTATGCAGAAATCGAAACCATGACAATCATACGCTATTGATCAGTGTTTTAATAGTAGCCATGATAAAAAAATTATGGGCGTACATACTCGAGCAGGATTCGAACCTACGACCTCCTGATCACCGGACAGGCGTCATCTCCACTAGACCACCGAGCTTTCGCCCGACAGCAAGTGTTGGTTCTAATCCTACAGCATGCAGCGGGTACTGCGTAATTATTCAAATTCATGAAATTCTTCCGTCGAGGTGTTTTCATTGCAACTGATTGACAAATTGCCCTACATCGTCGATGTAGGGCAATTTGTCAAAAAGTAGTCAAAAGGGGCCTGGGCTTTCAATCCTTGTAGAATCTTCGTCAGAAACATGCCAGAGGCAAAAATTAATGACAAACATGCAAGGTAAGTAGACATGCACGCATGGACTATACACAATATGCGCTGTCTTGGACGGGCTTATTGACCGATTCGGGTTCGTTGAGGGCAGCAGACATTTTATGGCACTGGGCGCAGCCATGAGCTCAAATTGCGGTGTCTCAGCCGACCCCCCCCCCCCCTGCTCTCCCCCACCCCACGGGCAACATGTTTATCGCGCACTTGTAACAAAGGTTCGCGCACTAATACCCCTTTAGCTTTCCCGCTGAAGAAAATCTTCCCCGGGGGCACCTGGGGGCACCCGGGGAACCCCGCAGTGTGAAAGGTCACTCGGTTGAAACCTAGGGGAAGCCTAGGTGAAACACCGATGAAATTTTGGGCAATTTTTACCCTAGAAGCGTCCTGGGTGAACACCGATAGTTCAACGGGAGATTACCCGGTGGTTCACCGAGAGCGCCCAGCGTGAAAGGTTGTCTCGGTGAAACACCGGGGAAAATATGCAGATTATGTCAAAGGTCATGTTTTGTTTCTGGTCATGCACACGTTTTCAGCTAGCTAGCGCGCATTCGACCTCCCAAATCCACACGTACAAGGTACTAGTAATTCGTGTTTGTAAACATACACACGACACTACATAGTACTAGTATGTCGTTTCGTGTGCAATGGGGCGTTCACAGTGCGACGGCATTGTTTTGCATCGTGCTGTGCATTGTATTGTTTACTAGTAATTAGCACGCCGTGTACTGTATACAAAGCTGATATAGGTTTACAGTGTACATATGTACTTGATCGATTTGATGCTTCCTCCTTCTTCGTCTTCCTCTAGTGTCTAGCTCTTAACTCTTCCAGTAAAGTCTGATACAGTGCGCCTTTTGCTTAATTTTTTCGTATTTTGTGCTTTTTTCGTCAAGTGCTGGGTTTACAGTGTGCAGGAGAAATCCGTTGACGTTTTGTGCTGTTGAAATTTGAGGGAATTTTGCAAATGGCTGGAGCGTGGACCAAAGACGAAGAGAGACTGTTACTTCAATTACGTAGCGAGGCAGCAGTGAACGAAGAACTGAGCGGGACGTCGGCTGACGCTGCCGCGTACGAGTCCCTCCTCCGAAAACTTGCTGAACATGGGATCGAAAAAAACAAATCGCAGATGCACAAAAAACTCAAGTACATAAGATCACCCACGTTGCGAGCAGAAAACCCGTCTAGGGGAAAGTTTCACCGAGAGCAGTGTGAAACGACGGCACTCAAACTTTCACCGAGAGGTTCCCCGGTGAATTCACCGGGGAACCTCTCGGTGGTTCACCGAGACGGGCAGCGGGAAAGGTAGTCTGGTTTCCAGACCCTTTGCCAACTGGACCCCGCGACGAAGTCGCCGCCTTTGCCGAAAATCAACTTAAACTATACTAGTTTTCGACGTTGAGGGCGTTAATATCATGGATAGCGAAATAGTATGGGCAGAGGGTCTGGAAGCCAGACTACGGGAAAGGGGTATAAGCAAGCATTCGCGCACTCAGTACGAGATGCCCATTGGCTAAAACAACCATGCATCAGTTTTTCATTCTGCGCGCGTAAGAGGGGTGGGGAGAGAGGAGGGGGGGTCGGATGATACACCGCAGTAATGGCGCTGCCCATGCCAAAAATACACATAGCGCGTCACAGAATCGGTCAATAAGGGACTCAGAACAATGAGAACAAGAGGGATTAGGCTAGATGTGAAAGATAGAGGGCCAAACAGGTGAGGGGATTAGAGCAAAGGGGAGAAGTAAAAGGCCAGTACTGATCCTAAGAATCTATTGCGGACAACCTGTGAAGGATATAGATGAATAGTCAGGCAACATCAAACAAGATCAGGAACAAAGCAAAGGTAAAGATCAGACGAAAAGGGTGCAATAACAACAGTATGAGTGAGATAAGGGGTTCAAGCACAAAGCACTAAAACAGGTGTAAAAAGTGTGACGAAAAGTGAGAGCCAACTAACAAAACTTTATTGCAAAGTATGCCTACATAACAACTCAGCAGGTTAAAAAACAAAACAAACAAAAAAAAAGCAATGCTTTCTGTACAGGGTGAGATAATATTATGCAAAAAGCACAAATCCATTAGGGAATCACTATAACTATTTATATGAAAAACCGATTTTTACAACTTTCTACAGCTCTTTCAAATATGTACACCCCCCCCCCCAAAAAAAAAGAAAGAAAAGAAAGAAATCACTTTAGGTTTCCCTTATCCTTTGACTCCATGACTTACAATTAAGATATATCTCTGTAAAATCACGATGCCGCAATGCATGTATTATTATCCAGTTTAGATATAATGCATGCATATCCGAGTCATTTCCAAATTATGACAAGAATAACATCAAATGGGGTATATCATTAACCATTGACACGTTTGAGTGAAAAACAAAAAATACTCACCACTTGCAAGTTTTTGATATCCTAGTATAGCTCTTACTCGTTAAGGTCTTCGCGACCAATGGAATTTTGTGTAGAACCAGGGAGTAGTCTCACCTCCCTGGTAGAACCATTCCACTGAAGAGTAAATAAAACTTGTTTTATTTATGTTTAGGCCTGTGTCCTTCAATAAGCAACTTTTTTTGTGTGTGTCTGTACTAAGGAGTTTCTGAACGCACCTTGTAGATAAGTGTTCATGTACATGCTCTGCGTTAAACCCAAGCTATCTGGACCCCTTCCAGAGGGGGGTGGGGGTGAGGCCTCCCCTATGTATCACCGTCATATTTGGCACATGGGTAAGCAACCCGTACTCTACATGACGCAACATTTGAAATTTTTCAAGGTCACCCAATGAGGGTGCTATTTACCAAAGTATAAAGAAATACGTAGGAAATGTGCAAAAAACATATTTTCCTTTATATTTCTTTATCCCCATTATTATAATGTTTGTATTTCATACCAGTCAGTTCTATATAATTTTGCCACAAAGGAAAAGCAAGTCAATCTTCACTATTTTGTTATGGTTGAAATGTCTCAAGGTCATCACATGGGGCGCTATTCAGTATAATGTAAAGAAATATATGAGACCAATGATGCATTATGTGGGATTGACATTGTTTTGAACCCTCGACTTGAAATATGACATATGTGATTATCAGTGAGCAAAATATATATTTATGTTTAACCAATATATTGTCATGGTAACAATTTTTTTTTTGGTTCAGTGAAAAGCATGGGAAATAATTGCTGGTTCAGCTAATTTCTTCCGCGTTAGTTGGGGGTATTAATCACATTGAGTGATAGTTTTAGTTTTTGATGAAATTTATAGTTAACTTTTTGGTTATAATAGATACGTAGGCCCACCATGGTATTATTGTTTGTTTGATTACTGTTTATAAATGTCAGTGTATGGTTATTGTGTGATTGTATGTATGGGATTCAGTGGAAGAACTGTACTTGTCCACGTACAGTATAATCTGTTCTGTATGTGCAGGGCCCCCAGGAAGAACAGTACCTACCTACTGATGCTGCTACCCTGTTGAAGACTGAATAAATGAATAAATGAGTAAATGAATAAATAATATTGTTATTACATTTCATATTTCCATTATTATTACCATTATTATCATCATTATTGTTGTTATCATTATCAATTCGGCTTTCAGTCACAAATATCAATATCACGTTATTCAAAATTAAAACACACAATGAAGAGCTGTGGGTGCATCAGGTTGGCAGCCCGGGTCTGGAAAGAGCCAAATAAATGACTTGGGCCCTCAGGCCATCCTCCCCAACCCACCTGGTGCACCCAAAACAGTACCAATACATTAATATCACAGTTTACAATATAAAGATACAATTTTCATTAAAAGGCATAAATTTTAAAAAAAATGAAATCTAAATAATTATTCAGTCTCAAATAAAGATATGTGAATATATTGGAATTTCAGAATATTGACATTTTGAATTTGCAGATTGATAATACAATGAATAAAATTTATTCATTATATTATCAATCTGCAAATTCAAAATGTTACTACAGGCAAAACTTGTGTGTTGTAATGACACAACATAAAAGGGTAATCCATGGAAAATGCTGCATTTTCAGTTATTTCTATCATATATATTGTTTTACGCCTATGTCATATAAAAAATAAAGAAAATAAGAAGACCATTTCAGGGTATAATTTAAGACCATATAATTAGTTCACATTTTGGTCCTTCACCAAATTACACCCAAGAAAACCCCCGTTTCATCCATTATTATAATGTTAACTGAAATTGGAACAGAAAATCACGCAAAATCTGACTGACATATAATAATATGCTTGTCATTGTACAGTTACCACGGCAACAGCAATATCGGACATATAGCTAAATTATGTATCGCGCATAAAATGTTCGCAATAAGAAGTCACCAAATTTAGTTGAAATGGGAAAAGGGCGTGGGAGTGGCAAATGAAAATATGGTGGGGGACACAATGTGCCCCCCCCCCCACCCAATGGGCTTTATAGCGTTAAGCCATCGCCATCTAGGCCTACATGTACCGTTGTCCGTAACATCATCATCATCATCATCATCATCATCATCATCATCATCATCAAATCAATCACAAGTCCCCAAATCAATCGCAACTTGCATTGCAGCACACACAAAAACTTGTGACGGATTTCTATCACAAGTCTTTAGAAGACAGGCCCCAGGTTCGCGAGGAAGGTAAACCCTAATGTCGAGCTCCTTCACTGCGAAGTCGAGGCCAGTAGGTGATTTCAAGTTCGGTGTTAGTGCTATAGTGCTGAGATAGGAGCGAACGCGGGCGCGCGCACTGGCACAGTACAGGACGCGTACAGGACAGCACACCGCGTACCGATCCTACATACACCATACACCGAACTTGAAGTTCTTATCGTATCATGTCGTGTGGTCGACTTCAAAGTCGAAGTCTATTCTACCCACTAAAACGTAATTTATATTGTGCTGCTGCTCTACACATGTAATGCTATTGCCGAAAATGGCACTTCGGCTACTCTGTCAACAGGTTTGGTCAGCTTCTAGTAACAGCTTTGCAAGGTAATTTCTTTATGCTGTTTTGATATTTCGATGCGCTGTGTAAAGCGTTGTCCCACATGCGTCAAATTATGTGGGGATTTACTCTTGCTGTCTATCCGCATATGCATGCGATGCGCATGTTTCGATTCGGCTGTTGACATCGCAGAGCCAGAGGTAAATCGGTCAACATAGTGCTTCGCGCTTGTAATTGCTTACGTGTTTAATTATTATCATCGTTTGTAAAACAATTTCACATGAAATGTGTACGTCATAGCATTTTGTAAAATCTGCGTTTTCTGTCAAAAAAGTCTATAAATTTACGTCTTGATCATGTTGATGGTCTATAGTATTGCTATTGCTGGTCTAACTAGTAAAAGAATCACGAGAATCTAAATTTACTAAGCTAATCGGCCTTCTAAAGTAATATAAATAGATTATCTACTATTTTAATACTCTTGTGGGTATAGCGTCAATGTTATTCAATACTGATAACAATACATGACAATACACGTAGACAGTCTAGAACTAGTACTCTACTACTAGGTCTATTTGACAAAGATAAAAAAAATGAAAGTATCGTCATTCCTCTTTGTTTTTGTCGACTTTGATCTCATTTCTGTCCTAAATTTAACTCTAAATTTGTGAGAGATACACGCCAGACCATCAATTAACATAGGCTATGATGTTTCCAGCCAGAGAAGTCTTTCCCTAAAAATGGGGAATAATAAATAGATCTAGACCTGTCTAGACACATGCCAATATTAAACACAATTGATTCAATCACTGTCTTATCAGAACCACATTTTGGTGCTGGTGTGCGTGCTAACCATTAATGTTTCTATGGAAAATTTAATTTGATTTGTACAATCAGCTGTTTAAATCAGCCAGAAAGTTGGCAAGCATCGCATTGTTTACATAGCAAGGCGGTGGAATATTCGTGTGAGTAATGGTTTACAATCCAGTATTGCCTGAAGATACATTGTAAAGATGAACTTACAATGTAGACCCCGTTTACAGTGCGGGGCTGGGTCGAGCTGCGGCCGAGCGGCGGCCGAGCCCCGCAATTTTGTCCGTTTACACTGCCGGGCTCGGCTGCGATTTTAATTAAAACCTTTCAATATTTTGTCGTAGTGGCGCTCTGCTTGTAACCAAACGCAATTTGGTATAGTCTGGTTTTCAGACCCTTTGCCAACTGGATTCCATGGCGACGAAGTCGCCGTTCGGGCAAAGGCCTTTGCCGAAGGAAATACCCTTTGCAGGACAAAACCTTCTTAAACTATAATTGCTTTCGACGTTGAGGGGGTTAATATCCTGAATAGCGAAATAGTACGAGCAGAGGGTTTGGAAGCCAGACTAAAATTGGCCGCGCATTTGGCCCAGTTTGTGTTTACACTGAGAAAAGGCCGGGCTCGGCCGGGCTCGGCTGCGGCCGAGCCACAGCCGAGACGACCTCCAGAGCGAGGCCAAATGCAAGGCCAATTTTGGCCCCGCATTTGGCCTTTTGCGCGTTTACACTGAAGCGGGGCTGGGCCGAGCCTCACACTGTAAACGGGGTCTTAAACAAACAAACTTGCATGCGTGTGATACAAAATGTGTACCTTTGAGAGGAGTGATTTTAAAAAATGTTCAAGATATTACTTTTGATGCATAGGAGTACAATTTAGGTCAGTTGTATCAAAAAACATCCTACCATATAAAATATTGTGCAGTGAAGTCTCAAATATAAGGCGATATCATTATTTTTCTCATTAAACCATAACTGTAGATGGTTAAATAGTCTGGAAACATTTTTTATTATACAACTATTGTTCACATTTTGTACATTTAGCAATACCTAACATCAATTGTGACCCAGCATCACAAAACAAACATGAAGTCACCAGACATGAAATTTTAGGTAAGAGCATATTCTGAAAGAGCAGACTGTAAGCTTTAAAATGATGTATAACTCAAATCAAATGGACTCTCCTAACCTATCTACATATTGGAAAGAAAGCACACACTCAGGAAAAGTGTGAACTGAGAAAAGAGGCTCTGAATTCAGGAGCTGAAGTGCAGTGTCTATTCAAGCACTTAATCTTTACCAAGCCGTGCTGGCTGTGTGATGAATGGGACAAAAAACAGGAAGTAAACAACCGGAGCAACAACAGTGAAGGGATTATCAGATTAAACTGAAATTGAGCATGTCTTATTAGCACATTCTGTCCATAATCAATGCCAACTTTCAAAGCAGTAGCATCATCTTTTCAAAAGTTATTGGAGTTGAAAGTGAAGAGTGTGTACAAGGTTTTTCAGAAACGAAAAGGGGATTCTAAAGACACACTTTATCACACTATTCTACTAAAAATGTTCGAGATAAACTGCTGAAAAAAATGAACACACTTTCCTGCCCATTTTATGATCCCAAATTTTAGCATAATGTAGAAGAAGACTTGCTCTTTCAGAAAATATGAAAAAGTCAAGATCGGCTAGGTTGACCCATTTCACCTATTTTCAGTCCTCATGCAAAATCAGTGTGTGCGACTTTTTTTTTCGTTTTGTGATGCACGGTCACAATTATATTGGTACAAATTTTTACATTGGTTGTTTCTATCCCAAACTCACATTTTAGAACTATTATGAAGCACTAATGCTGGGTTTTTGTTTCATCTGCACATGGTAAATGTACACACCGTATGCCTTTAAGAGCAGGTTTTAGATGTCATACAGTGACTGTATGTGAGTGACATTGAATAGAAAATATGCTCATGAGAAATTTAAAAAAAAAAGAATATGTTTTTCTTTTCCTGTGTCAATTAGGTTGGTCACCTGCAGTCTCCATTCTGTCAAAAATGGTGTGTGGGAGCCTGTGTGCTTATCAACTTTGAACAGCTCAAGAATCCCCCATACACCACATCCAGTTGCTCATAGACGGATGCTCTGGCTTGCGTCACACGCTGCGAGCGTGATGTTGGCATCACCCCAGACTGGTTCATCATCGCTACTTGGACAATGCACCAATGACATCTTGTGCCAGCAGCCCTGCAGAGGGAAGGCACGGGGGAATGAGTACCAGCCCAGCAACAGGAAGAGGAAAACCAAGCACGGGTTTCACAAGCGGATGAAGACCCAGGGAGGGATCGGTGTGATCTGGAGGCGGATGATCAGAGGAAGAAGATTGTTGACTCACTGAGAGGCACAGACCATCTTGGAACACTGGCATGCTGCTTGTGCGATCAAATCCAAGCGATGATGAATGGTGCCTATGACTTGGGTCAAACTGTGATATTTTAGGAGTAACATCATTTGGGATTTTATGTGCTGTGCATTGTGAGGGTTCAATGTCAGTGAGAAAAGAATGAAAATAACAAGAGGTGAACAGTGTCGTGTGTTGAAGCACTGGATGATTTTATTACCTTTCCATGCTTTTGATTAACAGAAGGAAAAGTGAATATGCAATTGGTACACTGTCCTATACAAATCCTGGCATTTGTTTTCCCTCTCAGATGATTAGAATGTAGCTTGAAACTTTGTGAAATATGGTCAGTGGTGTAATTGTAAATTAAAGTTTCATGATGCACCTCTTGACATGTTTTGATGTCATGGTGTTACACTTGTAAGCTAGAGACAATGACAAATGTTTGATGCAAAAGAATCAATACAAAATTGGCATCTACACAGGGGTCGCACTTAACTTTTTTTTTAACTAGCCAGGCGGACTACTTAGAATCAATTTTGACACTGAAGCAATATTTTGGCTAGCCAAACGGACTAGTTACTACAAAATTTTATGATTTTTAGCTAGTCCGATGTGATTTTGGGTGGCCAATGGCCAGCGGACCATCGCCAATTTCGAACCCTGCTACATGTACAAGTGTATGAAGTACAATTCAGTAGACAATGGTAGGGTTCAATAAATTTGGACACACCACCTGTTGAGTTCTTAGTGTCCTACACCTACTGACAGTTCATGGACAGGGACGGATCCAAGAATTCCATAAAGGGGAGGTGCCTTCACAAAATTAAAGGGGGCGCACTTGTCCCCCCCCCCCCCACCACCCATGTTTCCCTTTTTTCTTCTTTTGCTTTAAAAAAAAAAATAATAATAAATAAAGAGGTGGTGCACGCCCAGTGCGCCCCCCTCTGGATCCGCCACTGATGAATGACATACACACTTGATGGCATTACCCTACTGTGCTCTGTGTGATGCAGATACTTTGTAGTAAAAGAACGTAAATTGAGGCACTTGGTACTGAGTTGTCATACCAATTAGTACTGATCAAAGTACCAATTTTTTTCTTCAAATGTTTCGCAGTAGTTTCAAAGATATGAAGATGTGAATATAACTTCATAAGATAGGAAGATATGAAAAGACAAAAACTCAGCAGCAGTTTTGTGCATTTACAATATGCAAGGTCGAATTAACGAACAACAAACTAAATACCTTTCAAGGGCCTACTCTTTATTGTTGTTTCATAAACTAGAATAAAATGTTACACGTATCTCTCACAAGCCGAATTTTGGTTACTTTTGTTTATTTTGGTTGCTACAATATCAAAAACCTAAAAATTGCTAACTTCATGATAAATCATCTGATACGTACTGGTAATTGGCATCACATTTTGGAATGATGAAGTAAACTAGTCTGTATCAACTTGCAATTTTTTTATTGTTTTATGCAGATTTAAATCACTGTGTTCTGTCTTTTCTTTCGCTGATATGGAAAATGTTCTAAAATTCAAAATTGCAAATTTAATTATGATAAACTGATAACTCTTATTAGTTGATCACTTGATAGACCTTAATAACAAGAGTTAACTGGTGTACATGTACATGAAGGCAAATACTGATGCATCAATCTTGTTTGAGGAGTACAAGAAGAGAAAAATGTCATTCTCTGACAAGATATTAAAAGTTTTTCTAAGAAAACAAAATGTTTCTCTTGTGAGCATTAGTGTTTGATCCATATTATCCCCTCCTTTTTTCTTTTCTTTTTTTTTGGGGGGGGGGGGTGGGGGATGTCATGAATGTGTCAGTGATGTTGATGATATTTGATATGTTCCCATTTCTTCAAATAGCTGCTCCAAACTTATGATGTAACATAAGGCATATTTATAATATGCCCTCTTGAAATTGGCAGTACGTTATGTGATGAAACAAAAAGTGACTGAAAAAAATACAAATATATAGGCACACACACACACACACACACACAACCTGAATAGTCCAAGTACTTTATACATGTATATTAAATGCTCAACTACTAATTCAGGATTGGGAAGCCAAATTCTTTTGAGATATTAACACTTGCATTCTTAATCCTGTCAATATGTAAATACAATGTACAATGCACAACTGTGAATGAGTACAAATGTATGCTGGCTGTGTCATGTGACTGCTGTGTGGGTCAATCTTGTGTACAGTGCAATCATGTGTGAGCTACCAGGACATACAAATTGTACATTGTATTATCGTACAAAAACTTGTACGTTGTGATGCACAAAGAATGATTTGTGTTATTTGCATGAATGTAATCAATGGTTCAAGATGAGTAATGTACATACATTACAAGTATCTTGGTGTGCATGTGTGTTTAAAGACCTGGTCGCCTGGGGTTTCATGGGTGGTCCAATTTATTCGCTGCCCACTGGGGGACATACTAAAACCACAAATAGCACAGATCAGCTATCCGTGCATTGAAGCGTATTAAGCTCATCAGTAATGGCCGACTCCAGTTGAGACTCTGCGGCCGTGTGTGTACTTAGAGTGGTAAAGCTGCATACACAATTCATTACAAGGGTTCTCAAATATATCCGCACCCAAAATCTTGATAATTATTATATTCATATCAATAGTTGTGTGTTGTTTGTAGGTTTGCATGGTGAAGTAAATGAGGGAGAAAGATTTGTGGTGACACCATGTGTATGTAGTCCTTAACCGGATCGTTGTTTGGCAGAAGAGCCTAGAAAGAGGAGAAATGAAGAGGGAAGCGACATATGGGGGTTGTGAGGAGGGCATAAAGTGTTCCTTTCTCTACCGTCTCCACTAGTGCAACTTCAACTTCTAGCCCATTACTGTCCCCCACTCTTCACTTTTTGCCCTCCTCACAACCCCCATATGTCGCTTCCCTCTTCATTTCTCCTCTTTCTAGGCTCTTCTGCCAAACAATGATTCAGTTAAGGACTGCATACACATGGTGTCACCGCAAATCTTTCTCCCTCATTTCAATAGTTGATATAAAAGTGAAAACATACCAACAAAACTGGTATAAAATTCTTCATTTAAGCACAGTGCGCTCCTCTCAATCTCGGCTCTATGTGACGTGTAAATTGAGTTGCCACATCTAAACACAGGGTGTTTGGTGTTTTGAGGGTGCACATAAATCCCAAGTTGGTGAGGGTAAAGTTGTGCACTCTCATTAAGCGGCCACAGAAACACCTTGCATATACAGTACTGTCTACTCGAGTGCTAATCAACTCATCTCCTCAGACAAACAGAAATACAATAACTTCATAGAATGATGCACCTGGCATCCTAGATGTGGAAGAAAAGCAAAAACAAGCAATCTTGTTCAAATAATCATTCAAAGTTGACACATCACTACCATTTCAGCTCAGTCATAGACATCAATGAAAAGAAAGAAGGTAACTGGGATATGGCTGCTTAGGTAAATTTTGCTGAACTTGTTAATGGACAACTGAAAATCACCAACATGGAACAGTCATTTTATATGAATTCAACAATGCACTATTTCGGAACACATGGACAAGCAGGAGAAAGGGTGTGCAATGTTTGGATATGGATACAGGCCCGTATATGTGACAAAATGTTCCATTCTCTGCTTTTTTATGTGCCTCAACAATGAAGATTATATATTTTCTTAATACTAATTTGTATGTGGAAATATGTCTTGAACACAGATGAAAAATATATGTATGAAGCAATTTACTTAGTACTTTCAAACAGCTTTGCATTATTCATATTTAAATTTTCTATGGTACAGCACACCTTGCTGTAGTTACCAAAACAGCAAAATATGTCCAGATATAGGCCTACAAATATTCATTCATACTATAGCAGAAAATCTGTACAAAATCCCATGAATGAAATCGTCATATAATATTTCAAAACCTGAATATAAAGAAACTGTTTCATAAAATTGTTATAAATGGATAATATAACTACGAGTACATGAAACTTAATAACAACCTATAACAAGATCACTCTCAAATGCATACATGTTGTGCCTCAAAGCATTAGATATTTAAATTTTTTTTTTTAGATTTTTTTTTTAAAGATATTTTGAGATGCATACTTATGTACAAATTACCATCACAATGATATAAACTGCTCTGAAAGCTTCATTTAATAAGGACACTTGATGGAATTGTACCACAAGAGCTTTCCAAGAAATCCTACAGCGAAAAACAAAGGTAAGCATGTGATAAGCAGAACTGTGCAGGACTCTTTTGTAGGCTTTTGAAGTATCAATGAAAAATCTGGTGTAAATTTCTCCACTCACTTTCATATGGTGGTCTAATACTGAACAACTTCATGTATGTATGCTTTAAATGTTGAGACAAATCAAATCATTTCAGCATTTCCTTCACTCAACTGTTGTGATCTATCTACCTGTTCAGGGAAATCATCAACATACATTGTATTAGCGTATATCCGAAATACACAACACACCATTACAATATGAAACACAATGAAACAAAAATAAACCTCTTACAAATTACATATAGATATATAATTACAAAAAAAAATCCTGTCACTTTGTTTCAATTGCACAGTATTGATATATTATCTATTAATCTCCTCTTAAGCAAATCTATACAAGTCATAGTTCCTAGAGAATAAACCAAGCTGTGTCGAGGAATGTCATTATCCACAAAATACATTGAAACCATCAAGGACTGAGTGATAATGTGAATGCATCCTGGCTCACTAATCCATAGATCAAAAATAAAGCTTTTAGGAGCATTGCCAGACATGATGAATGAATGTATGAAACAAATGCATCAGGAGATGCATTGAGCTAATAACACTCTGCAGCTTGTCTTTGACATGTTTTGTCTTGTAATATACTATTCCACGACAAATGAAGACTGATGCTCACTGGTGTACACAAATATGTCTTATATCTACTTCCTTCCAAGAGACTAGGCATATAAAGCATATTAACAGGTACTTCCAACAACAAGAAAAGAAAAAAAAGGTGAAGTGGTGTAAAGATGAGAGATCCACAGATCTAGATCTCACCTTATTAGTCTTGCCTTCATGGCACTCTACCTATGGTAAACCATTTAAAATATCTTGAAAATCAGGGATTGCTGCAGGCCCCTTGGGCATCACCCTCTTCACTTCTGGGTGTAATGAGCCCTGTCTTAAGTGCCCCCTGAGGTGCACCACCACTATTTGCACAAACTATGATCCCTCCTCCCACTGATGATTCCTGCTAAGGTTGGCCCAATAGTGTTCACAAAGAAGATGAAAATGTGAAAAGGTTTATGCAGAAGGACTACAGATGATGCATGATGGACACTGGATGTTGAGCAATTGCATAAGCTTACTTCAGCTTTACATGTAGCTCGGGTAAGCTAAGAATGTGTCTCAAAGTAATCTGTGTGTTTTTCTTTTTTCTCCCAAGGCACTCTACATGTAGCTTGACATACAATTCTTCCCTACTCTTTCCTACATATATATTTCAATCATTTATTTATCCCTATATTCAAAGTGCTGCTTGTAATATAAAGATAGATATCAGCCTTTACACATTATGAGTTGATCAGCCAGAGATCTACGACACATGAACTGTATATCAGTGCATTGAATGACATTGTATTAAAGCCATCATATTCTTCAAATATGGAATTATGCATGAGTGACTGATACATTTAATATCATAATCTGAACGTGTTCAAACAAAACAATTGTTAGAATAACGATGAGTTAGAAACATGTATGACCCTTCACCTGCATATTCTTACTGTTTGCACAAAAAAACATGTATTATGTGTAATATGTAAATACTTACTTTGCATACATGGAGTATACTTGTGTGGAGTGGCCTCTCAATGGAAACATGAAAGATGGTCTTTGTAGATACATGAAGTGGCCACTAAAGACAGACTGGGGCTTAGAGAATGTTACCATGTGATACCTGTAATACTCAAAACACACGTCTACCATAAAGATGCAAATGCAAAAGATCATGAGATTGCCATATGTCAAAAGCAAATGTGTGGAACAAATCAAATACAAAACCACTGGATATACATGTATTGTAATAGTTCCCTACAATCTCAGTTTGTAATCTACTACAGGGCACAATAAAAAAGTAATATTCAAGAAATGCAGATTTAGGTGGAAATCAGGTCTAGTCACATTCAATACACATCCATCGCGCACTAGACAAAGAGAGAATCAGAAAGAAAAAGAGAAAACCTGAAGTTATCTACGAGAGTCATCACATCATAATTGTGAATGCGGAACAATGCCAATGAAAATCGAGGCTTATTCTATATCATGAGAAATAACCAAATACTTGATATCCACTGTTTCTATACCAAAAATATACACTTCACAAATGTATAATTACAATCCTTTAATAGTTACATACACCAAAGAATTTTGTGAGGTCATGCATGACATAACAACAAAAAGAAGTAGAGACATTATACATTATATACTTGAACCCCAAGTAATTTTCTTGTCAATTGTGAAACTTGGGCATACTAGTGTTGTACTAGCATAGGGATAGGATTACCCCCATTATGGTCCATTAATTCTAAGCTTTGTTTATAATTTTCTGTCTCAAATCAATACTTTCATACAAATTTATTCAAGTTCTTAAATTGTCACTTTAGTACTAGTCCACAAACAGTCACACTCTGTTGAGAGAAAAAGATATGCAAATGATGAATGCTGTGGTAAACACTAAAATTGGTTCAAATTCAGCAGTATGAAAACTGCCATACATGTAAACAAACTAGTATTTCAGTAGTTACAACATGCTCCTTGAAGTTTAACCTATTCTGAACAAAAGATAGCATTGTCACCAAAACAAGAGTGGGGAAAAATACCAACTTATGAATTGCTCAGCGGGTGGACAGAAAGAACAAAACTGCATTACTTTGACTGTCAAAATCTAGTGTTACAATTAGATATAGAATCTTTCGCTGCTGATACATGCTATACTACAAGTACATCAATGAGGCTGATGTATTCTTATTAGTCACATATTTGCAGTATTAAAGTGCATCATTGTATTCTGTCTACTCTAGAGTTTAATTAAGCTAAAAAGTGACAGATGTAAATGCAATATCAGCTTCCTTTGGGTGGGTTCAGTGCTTAGTACACACAAAATCTAACACTACCATGTCTACTAGGGGGCTTCTACTTCGGAGTGTATACACAGGTGTACATGTAAATGTAGCAATGAATGAAATTTTAAAAAAAAATCCTCACTTACCTTGATTTTCACAGTGAAAAGAAAAATTATGAGTTGGACTCATTACTGGCTGATTGTATAGAGAAGACAAATATACTTAATAGTACATATCAAGAAACTATTTTAAATAGTAATATGGTTTCCCTCATATCTCAGGATACGTAGATGAAATGAACTTTGTGACATCATACGTGTAGTGCAGTCATGGCAATTTTTGTCCTCTGGTGCTTTTCACACAGTCCATCTCTCCACATGTGACAGTTCAAAAGACTGCCATCCACGCCATGAATGGAAAGACTCAATACTACTAACAATGTTCTTCTTCCACCAACTTTTTTCCACCAATGTTCTCAGTTATCCCCTAAAATGATGCTCTGGTGTTACGACCCTCCATTCTCTGTCTGTGACGCATCCCCACCACCCTGAGAAGTGGATGCTTCCACTGCCAACTCCGGCTTGGGGTCCTTGATGGAGTGGTCCCGGGCGCTGTACCGCCCATCCAGGAAGCGCCTCAGGTGGATCTTGAGGACAAAATGAGAGACGTGAAAACCGATGGAGAGAGCACAGCATGATAACTTATTACTGGCCCTATACCGTATCTAAAAAAAAAAATAAAAAATACAACAGGACCCTCCACAATGATTACTGTAAAAACATGGAATCAATCCAAATACAATTTCAGGGTATGAAACTATGACTCGTTACTCACATCTTACAGAAAACTCCAACCGATTTGCTTCAGTGGTCAAAGAGAAATGAGTTTTGTAGAGCATGTCAGGAATCCATTCCCTCCAAGTTATGTCCATTGTGTTCACACATTATGCAGATCTATTACAGAACATCAAAGTGCTTCACTTGGAAGAACCAGACCCATGACATAATTTACAACGATCCACATTTCTCTGTAACCACTTAGCCGAACTGAATGAGATTTTCTGCAAAATATAGCTATTTAAAGATGCTATATTTCATGGCCCTGAAATAACATTTAGACTGTTTAATCATATTGGTAGTTATCAATGCGAAAATCCGATTTGTAATTTTTTTTTTTTTTTTTTTTTGGGGGGGGGGGACATACTGTATAGGGACTGCTGACATGCAGTATGAGTTTAGGATGAGGCAGTTTGAGGTAATTAGTGAGTGTAATTATACTATGTGTCGGTGTGAATGGGGTTGGGGAGTCAGTTTGATTTGTTTTCAAAGTTTTCACTAGTCTTTATTTTTGTTTTCATTTTGTATACCAAGGTAGGTGTGAAATTAGTGTGTTGGGGAACAAATGAGTGGTCAGTGTGATTTATTTTCAAGGGATATTTGCCGGGCAATCTTAGCTTTCAGTTTGCAATAGTGTGCAATTGTTGTGTGTTGTTGGAGGGATGGGGTTGATTAGATGGTCAGTTTGATTCTGTTACATGGATTTCACTTATTTCATTTTTACTTAAACTTTGTAAAACTGTGTAATTGGTGCATCTGTGGGGGAGGGGTGGGTTGGGGTTAGTCAGTTTGATTTTTCTTGTTTTGGTACGTTGAACTTTAATGAAACCTCTTCAGTTCTATTTGTCTATTCTACTCATCAAAGCCAACTTACACATGGTAGGAATACTTATACAAGTATAAGTAATGCTGACAGCAATGTCCGGGGTGCATACTACCATCCAGTTTGAGCTCTTGTAACACTGGTGGCCCTGGCACCCAACATCACAATCCACAGTGACATGGATTAAGTGATATCATTAATCTAGCACACCATACCCAGAGAGGCCCCATTATAAGACTGTCCCAGTAGACTTCCTGTACAGGACTTCTACATGGTCCAGTCCAAAAAGTGGCCTCTAGGGACATTTCTCCAGCATAGCATCATTTGGGCTTAGTGGAGTCATGTGATGTGCACATCAAACAGACAAAGAAGGTGACAAAATGTATCTTTAATAAGAGGTGCTGCCAGGCAAAGACTTTTTTTTTTGTTGCTATTTTATGAGATACTCTACCCATTAACACATATCACAACTTCTTCCATTTTAAAAATTCCTATCGACTCAATGAAAGGACAACAACTCTATGATCTTCTGCAGGGCTGACGCTCTGTGATAATACATCAACGTTGCACACTGGCACTGGTCTGATGGTCCAGGACCAGTAAAAATTATTGTTGGGCCAGGAACTTTTTCAGAAATGGACCAGTTAAAAATAGATAAACTGGGTACCTACTGGTCCGAGAGACAGGTCGGACTAGAAGAAAAAATAGGTTAGTGTGCAGCCCTGAATACATCACTCGACGCAATCAAAGTAAGAAGACACAGAGCGACATAAATCGCTGGCCATGCATGCAGCCAGTTGCAACCATCATGCGTGCGTGCATGATGATACACTGTGGCATGTCCGCATGTCTATACCTATTGTACGTGCATGCATGATTCTTTACCATTATTGACACAGTCCCATGACAGAGGGCGCCCTTCAGTTACTAAGGCTGTGTGACGTCATATGCATAAGGTCTACACCACGTTTATGGCTCGCTGCTTGTCCAGCTCCCACCTCCCTTCACTCCTACTTTTGCTATTTCACCCTTTTCCTATTCTTTATATTTCTGTTGTTCCTCATCTTGCTTGATGTTGCCTCCCTATTCATATTTATCCCTCACAGGTTGCCCCCTGTAATCCTTGGGATCATCACTATCCCACCACTGTCTTTTGTCTGTTCACTCCCACTTGCTTTAATCCCCCCTCCTCACCTGTTTGGCTCCATGCATTTGACTTCTACCCCACCCCTTTTGTTTTCATTGTTCTGTGTCCCTAGCTCTGCCAAGACTGTGCTTGTGTGTAGTTCATATGGTGTATGTGATTGCTTTCCCTACATGTTTGTCATTTGCCTCTGACGAAAATTCTGTTAGTTAAAGTTAAAAAACCTCAGGTTCCTTTTGTCCCCATTTTTATAAATCAAACTTTCATCTATCTGTTTACCTAACCTACAACATAAAGATTTGATGACAGCATTGTTACATTGCAAAATTAGTGAATAATCATATGAATTTGATAATACTTGATTACTTGTTGTCAGTCACTTTTTCAGGAAATTCCATAATCCTTCCACAGCAAATTGAAAGAGATCATTCCCCTCCCCCCCCCCCCAAAAAAAAAAATATGAATTATAATTAATCAAAGCGCTAGTAACATGCACATTAAGTGTGTGAATGAATGCACAGGCACCACATTGTATAAGGTTGTTAATCAGCATTTCCCACCCACTACACTGACGTATTCTTTCATATGATTATGGAATAAGACCGAAGTCATGTGTTCAGACATGTTTGGTCATGTTCTATCATGATCTTGCTCTATCATTGTTGTTTTTTTCTTGTTCTCTCTTTGCTATTGCCAAGTCCTGCATCAGTGGGACTGACCACCTGTAAAAGGGGGCTTCACCTACCTCAAGGTGGAGATTGACTTCATCACTGGCACACAGGTAAGGGAAATTCCCTCCGTTCTTCATGTGGGCTCTCCTTCCCTCGGGGTAGCACTTATACATGTCATCTCTCACTTCTTGGGATAAGGCACATTCGTCATACACCTGAGGGAAGAATCAACCTTTCTTCAGAACAGCATAACATACTGAGCCGTATTGCAAAAATGAAAAAAAGAAAACAACACGGATTCATCCTGGACAATTGCTGCATGCTGTAATATTAGAAATCATGGAAAATGTATATGTAGACATCTTAACAAATATCTTTCTAAAGTTTGTTTATTTTTTTTCCATGATGTAATAAATCACATGAAAGTGAAGTCTGAATATGAGGATATAACTCTAGCTACGATTAACACTTGATAACCATATACATTGTTTGCTTTTTTGTTTTCTTTTTTCTTTTTGCTCTCTTTAAAAACACTTCTCAAAGACTAGTGAATGGGTTGTCCATAAGAGATCCGAAATTCCTCTCACTTCTTGTTCCAGGTCATTTAATTTCTGTTATAATTCCTTCTCATCCCTCTAACACATTTTCATATCAAAATACTGCTTGCATAGTACAGCCATCACTAAACTTTTCATACACTAACAAGTTTTCAAAACTATTTTTTTTTCCTTTGATCCTCTCATTTGGCAATACATTCACCCCCCCCCCCAAATGTTGTGTTCTCAAAATTCCTATTACAGTATTTTCTAAGGGCTGAGAGAGGAAAGGCATTAATGCTGTTTAGACTCAACATTAATTGCATCTTCTATGGGATGAGGGTATCACAGAAAGTTTTCAGAAGGAAAGTAAAGTTTGGAGGAACAGGCCACAGCAGATTAGGCCAGACTGAACGCCTGAATAAAAATACACACAGACACGAACACACACACACACGTGCACACAAATAAGTCTGCACCATGAACTCTCTGACTGCCAGTCTCAGAATTATTCTGTAAGTACACTGTGCAATAAATGCAAAAATTTCTCCCTCTGAAAGGCAATGGCTTCCAAAAAAAAAAAAGAAAGAAAAGAAAAGAAAAGAAATAGTAACACAATCTCTTCCATTCCAGTCACCTGAAAACCTTTTCTGTAATCCCTATTGTACTATCCATAAACCACTGAATACATGTGCAACCATGCATAAAAAGGGGTATTGATGCCATTCCACTGTGGCTTAACACTGCCTGCTTTCATATCCAGCTCACTGGGCTACTCCAGAAATTTTACTTTCAATTCGGGATAATGTGACATGGCAAGGATAAATACAGATCTGGAGTCAAACAGAGGAAAGAGAAAGTTATACTGGACATTCTCTTTGATACACAAATTCTCACATGATCATTTTGTCTACATAATTCAGCTTTCTTACAACAAAAGGCTCAGGTTTTGCATATCAAAATGCAATAGGACATACTGTACACACCATATATCTAGCAAAAGTCTTTGTGTGTGTGTGTGTGTGTGTGAGTCAAGACTTCTCCACAATTTCACAAGTGGTTAAATTTGGGATAGTGGAGTACGGTATTGATTAACCAATGTACATATGGCCCATTCTCAGTAAAAGCGTTCAAATACGGAATTTTGGTGTCGCCGACATTCCATGACAGTTTGCGGTTCCCTGAAACCTATTAGATACTATTTAAATGTTTATAATATATCACGAGGACTTTATTTGTTAAAAATAAACACGATCAAATGCGGTTGTCTGCCTCTTTGTATAAAATTTTGCTGTTAAACTTCGTTAAGACCCCCAAAACGCAGTGTCGCCGGCTATTTCAGAATTATGTTTTATTGCTCCTCTCCGTCCACAAACATACTTTCCAAATATCATTTTATGGACGATGAGCATATCATATGTGCTAATCACAATACTCAAAAAGTTCCAAAATTTATGTTGACTTCTTTTTTTATAGCCTTTTGAAACCTGTCGCCAAATTCACCGCCAGATACGTTACCACTTTCTTTAGTGTTACAGCATTGCGAAAATAACAAGACTATGCAATGACCCTGTGTATATGAAACCCTGAGGATATACTTCATACACTACAAGTACTTAGATTTTTTGTGCAACAGCTCTTTATTGAGAATACAGTACAATGTTTGAAATATCGGTTTTCTACACTTTTATTTGGACAGATACGTTACATACTTTTCACGCCACCCACTGCGACAGATAATTTAATGTCAGACAAATTGTATATTATACATTACTCCTGGGAATGACGTATCGAATCAACATTAAAGTTTAGTACAAGTGAGAAATATTTGGTAGATATTGCTCTCATAATAATATGATCGACCATATACGTTACCACAGATACGTTACCCCAGATACGTGACCGAATTTTGCTCATTGGTCTTGTGCTTTCTGGGGATCAAATCTGGTCAAAATTCATCCCTACACATTACATGCTTCGTTTTGTTGGACCTCAGGATTATATTCTTACACCAAAAGGACAGAGAGGTGAAAAAGAGCAACACTTCCTTATGATTTTTCTTTGTGCGTCAGTGTCTCACAACTTAATGCCAAGTTTTCCGACAGATACGTTACCACATTATCAAAATGCTGAAAAGAAATTGTAAATGTTTTTACAAACAAATCGTTGTGTGCTCATAAACTCCAAAGTTCTATCCTATTAAACCCAGCCACTTTCATATTCTATGCAACAACTTTGAACGTTTATTTTACAAGACGAAGCTAAGATTCAGCATATCAGTTTTTTCCTTTTCAGTTTTAGCAGATACGTTACGTATAATTCAGGGGACCCACGGTGACAAATAATGTTATGTAAAACAAAGTGTTCATAAAACAATTCTGCATAGAATGACGCTTCCATAAAAAATTAAAGTTATGTTCAAATGAAGAAAATTCAGTAGAAATTGCTCTGTAACTTCACCGACAGACTCATTTACGGTACGCCAGATACGTTACCAAACTTTGAAAGAGTAAAAAAGTAGTTTATGAAACGCTTCCGAGAAAAGTTTCAGTGTTCTGTTGCATAATTATTCTAGTGTTTTTCAAAATATGCAGAACTACTCACGATTCATTGATAAGTTGAACAATTATTTATTCATTTTCATTAAAAGGGATGAGCCAAATACGTTACCATAGGTCAAACAACTGTTTAGCATATCGAGTTCATAGAGACTGTACCTACTTCCTTCTAAGTGCCCGCAAAAATATATTTTTTAAACCTTGTTTGCATTATCCATCAAAACTTAATGAATATTTATAGTCAGATGGATAAATACATTCAGACGTAAGATGAGAATATTCTGTGAATGAAGAACTTAGCTTTCACATTTAGGGCTCTTTTCCACTACATTTCATAGTTTAAATATTACGTACAATGTTTAAAATGGTTAATTTGGGCTTACATCATTCATTTTTACATCAATTCATGGGGTAAATAATTAAAGAGGTGATATTTATCAATTCATAGACATCTAAAATTATTACTTATATTTTACCAGATACGTTACCAAAGGTGATTCAATGTTTTTCAATAGTTATTTCCCCAGGAAAGCAATTCATATTTGTTTCCTGTGGAAATTCCAGATCGGATCGTTCCCTTTGCATGATTTGTGGGATTCGAAACTTTATTTGTAAGCGAAATTTGCTAAAAATACAAAGTGAATCTTAAGGTTATATTTCATTTCAGCAAAAAGCATATTTCAACCTACCACACAGAAATAATTTCTACCAATTAGCAAGGGATGACAACATCTTTACCTCTTGAAAAACCCCAATATCTTTAGGGGGGACAGATGTCTTTTCCTGAACAGAAATTGGATCAAAACAATAAATTTAATTCAGAGTTAGGAGTCCATTACAACATGTAAATTTGCGGTAACGTATCTGATTGGTGATCAAAAATCATATATGATGCTCTATTTCAATTCATTTTTACTCAATGAATGGCCATCATTTAGAATGTTCCACTTTTTGTTTCGTATTTGACTAGTTTTGAAGTTTCCGAAAACACATTTTTGAATGTATTACTTTGTGGTTGATTTTTTCGGTTTTACTCACATGGAATTGAACACTTAATCTGAGAATGGCCCATATACATGTAGCATTTATATCAGGATCATTGTTTTGTATGCTGTTAAATTTGTGAATAGCACCTGACTGGTGAAATTTGTGAAAGCAAAAACCCTGCAAAGTACATGGCGTATACAGTAGATTTCACCCCTAAAGGATGCTGAACTCACATCTATAATTGTGACATCAAGTCCTCTCAGCTTCTGTGGCTCAACATAGGAGCTGACACAGTTGAGGGTGAGGCGGCTTGCTAGCTCCTGTTGCTTCATACCGTCAAGCTGGAATTTTGACAAAAAAAACAAAAACAAAACAAAACAAAAAAAAAAAAAACGTTACAAGAACATCTAACACTACATATGTACATTATTATGTACACACTTATAACTTCCAACAAGAAACATTTGAAAACTTGCTTCTTTGCATTACAGTAACTTATTGGTCTAATAATTCATAATTCTGTGATACCACGTACTTCATAGAAACAATTTAAGCAAGAGATTGAAAGATCTTGTGATAAGTAGAAGTATCACTATACACAGGCTCCACACTAACTAATCCTCAATTTCAAAGTTTTGGTGGCCCGAGAGAAAAATTTGATGGCCCGAAAAAAAAAACAATAAAAAATATTGAAAGTCCTTTTTTGTTTAATAGGTCAAATATTAAAGTTTTATCATAGTAAGAACTGGAAGTTGGACATATCTACTCATAAATAAACCTCAACAAACTCGCAACTCACTCTCAGGCACTCATTCAGTCCTTTTCATCCATCCTTTAAACAAGTTTGACTGCTAATTTCTGACGCAAAAAGTTACGAATTTATTGGCATACTTTTCAAAAAATATTGGTGGCCCGAGGCGGGCCACCAAATTTGCCCTTTTTTGAAATTTGGTGGCCCGACTTTCATTTTTGGTGGCCCCGGGCCACCGTTAGTGTCGAGCCCTGCTATACAGCTTACATACTCAAACTATTAGTGTCACTATTATCATCATCATCATCATCATGGTAGTAGTACTATCATTTAATACCATTATCATCATATCATTATAATGATCACAATCTGCAATATCATCATCTGGGGCATTACCATGACAGACACTAACATCTGCTGTCAATGACATGCGTAGCCTTTGCTGCACTCCATCAAAAATATTAGCACATCCACTAGATTAATGCTTTCCTCATTTATAAGCAGAAGTGACCTGAAAGTGGTTAATTTGGACTCATTGTATCCTATTAAATCTAGTATTTGCATATGAATCAACTTGGCAAGTTCTATAAAAAGGACACATTAACAGGGTCAGAAATTTCCCATCTCTCTACTATCAGCGCTTCTATTCCTTCTCGTTCAACAACCACAAGGTTCAACAACCACAAGATGTGATGTGGCACACAGCGCTGTTCCTGTTTGGCGTAAATTCTCATGAAAAACATTACAAAAATAGTTTACAAATGAAATTGTTAAGATCAGAACTGCTGATCTACATTTTAACAAACATGTCAGAAAAAAAATAGAAACCAGTGGGAATTGAACCTATTATCTACTGCTTTCTGGGCAGCAATACTACCACCAGGCTATCCCTCGTTGCCACCAGTGACACCTTAATCTTGAAACAACTACCCATGCAAGCCTCGAAAATCTTCATCCCTCTGCTTAAAAATCTTTTGCTTTCAAAAATAATGTTACCTGTTTGTAAGAATTTATTCTTAATTCATTTTCCTACTGAATCACTGTTCTACCATTGTTAGTGCCATATCATGCAGTGATGAACTCATATTACTCAGTGAGAAATCTGCTGTCAATATTTCCTTATTTTTGTACCCCCAAAATCTTCTGGTAGCATGAAATACCACGAGCCTCAGAAGAGTGCAACAGATGATAGTGCTGAAGCTTGCTAAAGTACACAACACTAATGGGTAAGCTACCTTTTCCACCATGAAGTCAATAGAGTCTGCAATCTGGGGTTCCAACAGGGACCTGTTGAAGCTGGAAAGAACCATCCTTTTCAGCATGAAACCAGGAATCAACCAGAACCTACAATCAAAGACACGAGATGGAGGCAATGTTTAGGCAATGTTTAGAATGCTAGCCCCTCACAAAAGGCATATCATGCACATGATAATTTCATTAAACTGATTCAAATGTAGATACATGTATGACCAAAAACAAAAAAACAAAAACCAAAAAAAAACCAAAAAAAAAAGATATATACATTGTAGAAACATGAATAAAAGAAAATTTTGTTTCTTCATGCACAAGTCTATACCACATTAAAACAAACAGTTATGATGAATGGGCTGTATGAAAAGTCCATGTATAATAGCTATAATGCTAAAAGATATCATGTACTCGTATAGACTTCTAATAGATACACGATACACAAATGTCTGCTTTCTTTCACATGCCTGCGCGCACACACACACACACAATCACGATTTCCACCACCATGAATACATACAGGTACTTGTAATCAGGAAGATAGTTTGTCTATGTCTGTGTCTGTGCAGGTAGATATGTGCTTCTTCAAAGTTCCATACTGATCATAAATTACCAGCGTATGTAAATTGTCCACAATGGGCAAATGGAATCAATTCCTGCCAGCATGTCACACAGGTTTAGCACCAACATGGATCAGGATATGTTATTCCCATTTTCCATATTTCCATGTTTTTGTTTGCTATTTATTTACCATATTAAATTAAAAGAAAATAGGCATGTTTGTTTCATTTCCTTGGTTTAGCATACATCTTGTACAAAATACAATTATAACTATAATTGTTATTACAGCTGTACATGGCATGTAGGTACCCATTTCGTGCAGACATCAAGTTGTATCCATTACTATTGTACTGCACTGTATAAAGTTTCTCATATTCTTGCTGCATTGTTCAGATGGAAAATAAATAGATGCAAATGAAAGATAATCAAGAACTGTCACAGTACGCGCACAGAAATCACAGTACAGTGAACTCCCGTTATAACGACTCCCGATAGCTAAACTCTGGTTACAACGAAGTAAAAAATTCTGGCCACAACATTATTTGCTAAATGTTTTTTTATTGTTTATTTATTCAGTTATAACAAAATTTCAATACAACAAAAGAAAACTGCAGTTCACTGTATAGACAGGTGGTGATAAATTCTAAAGTATTCTTACGATGATGCAGCGGCACTCTGCTGGAAGATTTCGGTGTCTGTGAATGAGTTGCAAAGGATGAGCGAGGCTACCCTCGGACTCCTGAAGGTGTACTCTGAGAACTTCTGGCCAAGGTAGCCGCCAAGCGAGGAGCCAAAAATGTGGATCTGTTTTGCATTAAAACAGATGAATGATGTCAGAATCATTGAAGTGTTCACATGCAAACAGGGTTCATGTGTATTTTCCTGGTAGCAGGTGATATTGCATAAGCAACAAATGATAATAAACATATAGGCCCGAATTCACAAAGGTGGTACAATTGAAACCATGGAGCGCCAAGTGTCGCATGGCCTATTTTGTTACGAAATCAGTCACTTTGTTGACGAAATGACCATAACGAAATGTTCATTTCATTACAAAATGATCAAATGACCACTGAAGCAAATCGAATAGGGTTTTCAATAAGATGTGACAAATGAGTTTTAATTTATCACCCTGAAATTGTATTTGGATTGGTCCACTATTTTTAAAGTTATCATTGTGGAGGGTCTCATTTTGTTGTTGTTGTTTTTTTGTGGGGGAGACATACATGTATGGCATGTACACCATAATGTTCACATACGATTTGGCCATTTTGGCATTAAGGTATAGTATCACATGTGCAATCAACAAGGTGGACAGACATTTGATCCCACAAACCTTGTCAAGATGCAAGTGGTCCAATAATTTCCTAAAACTCTCACAGAACTCCTGGATAGTCCAGTGAACTGGGTACTCCAGCTGTAAACACAAGCAAACAAACATTTACAAGAAATTAGCCATTCTTTCCCTCCTCCACAACACACACACACACACACACACACACACACACACACACACACACACACACAAATGAAGGAAGAAATGATCAGGCAAATAAAAATGAATACTGAACAATTATACATCAATTTATCAAAAATTACAAATAAAAAAAAATCTGGTACCATACGAAACAGTTGGATGAGAGATCTGGAAAAGCATGGTTCGCCACACATTTGTAGGAATTTTATCAATTGAGTCTTCTTCTATGATATGCATAATGAACAGATGCATAACACAATGCAAGTTATGATTGATACAAAAAAAAAGAAATGGTATGATATGATTCAACACAAAACTATCACGGTAATAATATTGACAGTGTTGCTACAAGAGTTTTAAGTGCTTTAGGGAGGTACAATGTACATTGTATTTCATAAAAGAACTGTCTTACATTTGTAAGTGTGGATTATGTTGCAAACTAAATTCACTTACTCCAATGACTCTGTATCCCTTGGCTGATAAGCCCAGGATTTGCTTGAAATATACATCTCCTGTCCCACTGACCGGAGGCAAACAGATGAGTGGACATCGGACATTCTTTGGACCGGCATCATACATTGTCCAGTATTTGTTAGAGTCATCATCAACAACAACCTATATTGCAATGTAGAGATATCACATACTTTGTCATGTACATACAGTGTAGCTCAATTACACCTACAGTATGCCCGAGTATCAGGGCTGCCAACTCTCACGCATTGAGCGTGAGACTCACGCATTTTGGTCCTTTCTCACTCTAAAACTTTATTTCATTTGCATGTATTTCTATTGATCTCACTCATTTTGACTCCTAAATTATAGCATTGGCCTATGGGAGTCTCACTCTCAACTAGTTTCCAGTGTTGGCAGCCCTGGAGTATTGTTGGGCAGGCATGCATGTTATCACTAAAATATACACTTTGTCACATGATGGAAGGATAACTTAAACACAGCTATGCAGAATAAGAGAGCATGTCCATTCAAATTTTGGCATGATGCCAAGTGTTAAAACCTTTGGCACTATGATGCATTGTTTTGTGGAAAGAAAATAAAACAAAAACAAAACAAATACTGAGTATGTAGGCCTAAAAGAATATTAGAGTATTGATTACACATACATATTTTGCTTGTTTGCATACTGTAACTTTGGGGAAAACATAATAAATCCACAATATTCAGTTAATTGGCTACCTGACAAGATTTAATCCATGTCACTGACACGGTCCCTATATCTGTGCTCAAGTCAAAATGGGCACAGGCCTGAGCAGGGAATTTGGCAGATCCTTTGTTTGATTCACAAACATTGAAATAAAGCTAGGCTCGCTGAGTATTATTACAAAGTTGCCACAATGCAGACACAGTATTTAATGCTGGTGTTACAGGTTGTAGCATTGGTACACTAAGTCTACACCTACAGTAGTACATATCACAGTATGTTTTGCAGGGCTAAAGAATTAAGTTTTGTAGTGCTTTGATATCTTGTACATTGTTGTTCTTTTCACTGTGACAACCCTGTCACATCAGGCATATAATATAATATGTGACCTTGCATCACAAAACTAACAAAAAGTCATCAGATATACTGTAGACTTTAAGGTACATGTAAGGGCAGATTCTGAAAGAGCAGATCCTAAGCTCTAAGATGATGTATAACTACATAATACACACAAACTTTCTGTAGGTCTGTCTAATGGAAAGAAAGTGCACACTCTGGAAAAGTGTGAACTGAGAAAAGAGGCTTTGAAGTTCAGAGTTCAGGGTCTATTCAAGTTTTTAATCCTCACCAAGCTGTGCTCTGCACAATGAATGGGACAAAAAGCATGATGTAAAACTTCATAGAAACCACAATGAAGGGATTATCGGATTACACTGAAGTTTTGCACAATCTATTCCTACATTCTATTCATTACTGACACTAACTTTCAAAGCAGTAGCATCAGCCTTTCAAAAGTTGCTAAGAGTTGGAACTGAAGAGTGTGTAGAGGGCTTTTAACCTGTTAAGGACGGACTGATTTTGCTACAACACGCATTTCCCTTAGACACTTGCCCGAGTTTACTCGGGACTTGTCCTCAATAGGTTAAAAGATGAAAAAAAAAAAACTATTAAAACATGCGTAATCACACTACTCTACAATAAAGACTTGTAGAAAAAACTGCAAAAATCATTGTTTTCTCAGTCATTTTATAATCCCAATTTTGAGAATTATGTAGAAGCAGAACTGCTTTTTTAGAAAACTTCAAAAATCTACAGATTGACTATGATGAACCATATCACCTATTTTGAGTCCTCATGTAAAAACGGTGCATGCGACTCTTGGTTTTGTGCCATACAGTCACATAGCAAAACAAAGTTGAGTTACATGAATATGTTGATCAATTCGGGAATTCTCATTGACCATTAACAGTTTTAATTGTTGATGTTCGTTATGTAGCTCTTGACATGTGGGAGTTGAAAGAAGGGGAGAGGTCAGTCAGTCACCTGAACAATCAGAACCTATATAAGCCCTGTGGTCAGTACAATGTATCACACTCTGAAATAAACATTTCACTTTAATTTACAGGTTTAGACAGGATAAATCATCATACAGCTGGTAGCTTACCCTCTTTTGAGGCACAGAGCTTCTGAAACTCAGATACTCCGGTGACTGAGAAATAGCAGATGGCATCTTGGGAGATGGTCAAAAGGGAAACACTGACAGGTCCAAAGAGAAACACTGACAAGAGATTTCTTTGCAGAACGGCACGAGCTCTCCAAAAGTGTTGACGCTTCAAGACACTCCATCAGACACTGGGGCTAGTACTGAAGACATCTTTTCACAGAGGAGGAGCCTCTGTCTCTGATGGAAGAGAGCAATAAACAGAGATGGCAAACAAAATCAATTTTAGTCGTTATTATTATCATTACCATTATCATTATTACTGTTGTTGTTGTTGTTGTTATTGTTGTTATTATTATTATTTTTTTTATTATTATTATTATTTTTATCAATGTTATTATTATTATTACTACTACTACTACTACTACTACTACTACTACTACTACTACTACTACTACTACTACTACTACTACTACTATCATCATCATCATCATCATCATCATCATCATTATTAATGTCATCAATGTTATTTTTATTTAGTCTTAGACAGGGTAGCCACTTCACTGATCAAAGCACTCATCTCCATGTGGGCCCTGTTCACATCAGAGAGAGAAATACAAATACAATTTTTACAAATACAACAAAATAAAAATATAAGAATTTAGGAAGTGCTAATGAATATTATTTCAAAACATGCCTTCTAAAGATAACCTCTACAAAAACTTGTTTACTATATGAATTACGTATGCATAAAGGGTAATGTGTTGAAGACCACTCTAGAAAATAGAACAATTTTTATGCCTTTCTTCCACTCTCAGTACTAACTTACAATCCATTATTTTGGAGTCAAAAGGGGCCTGAGCTTTCGATCCTAGGAGAATCTTCATCAGAGGCAAAATGACAAACAGGCAGGGAAAGCAAACACATATAAGGAGTTCACACAACAAGAACAGTCAGGGACAGGCTGGGTACAGAGAACAAAGAAAACAAAGGAGAGGGTGGGAGGTCACGGGCAAGGAGCCCAACAGGTAAAGGGAGGGGGATTAGAGCAGGAGGACAGACAAAAGGCAGAGGAGGGTCAGTGATGATCCCGAGGACCATCATTTTGTGAATTTCTAATTCTGTATTCATGTGTGTTAATCTGCACTCAGTCTGATGAATCTTTAAGCTACAGATCACAAAGTCACATTTGCCTGACACAACTATGTCACAATTGAATAGATTCTTAAAAAAAAAAAAAAAAAAAAACAGATTTAAATAGATACAAATATCCCTACAAACATGCTTTTTTATGTTTAGGTGTTTACTTTGCAAGCAAACTGAACAAAATGATCAACACAGGCAGGCTCTGAGTAATAGGCAAATGAAATCTTCAAGCCAATATGCAGTATTGTGAATATTTTCTACATTATGTTTTCAAAAATCAACGTTAATGCTGCTAGTAAGCCCACCATCAAAAGTATAGAAGACCATCATAGGGTCTTGCTGTCTCAGATCAACTGTAGTATCATGCAGTTCTATGGCAAATGAGAATGCAAAAAGATGAAGAAAAAAAAAAAAATTCCTATCATACATTTATGACTATGTCACTTGAATGATAACGTCATGCTTACAGTGCAAGCATGAAACTACAATTGCAACACCAGACACGTTTACAGGAAGTTGTGGGGAATCCTGCTAACAGGATTTAAAGCACAATGGTTCTTTGGCAGAATTGATGTGAGGTACAGCTGTATATTGCTGTCTACTTTACAACAAACATTTTTCTTCTCTCTTTACAGTATCTACATTGTATTATACACTTTTTATAGGGTGTTTACTTTTTGGTTTGTTTCTTTGTTTTTTGTTTGTTTGTTTGTTTGTCTTTTGTCTGGCTTAGTAGGTTTACATGTACTGTCCAATGTAAAGGTTGTGTGTCCAAAGTGTAGACCAGCTTCACATGTTGTTGTACACTGTATGATTTTAAACATATTTTGAGTATCTTTTGTCATAACAGAAAGCTGATCTACATTTGTATACAGCATGATATCATGCAGTATGACTCTAAGCTGCCTATCTGCTTGTCCTAATTTCAAAGTCCATTGTGAGGAAGTGACATTGTCAATAGCCGGTGATGGTTGCATTTTTTTTTAACCATATCGCAGGCTGCTTGTTAGACAGGAAGATGCTGTTATAAGCGTTAATGGTCACATGCCATCTCTTGATTAACCCACTAATTGCTGCTGAGTAGCCACTGAAGGTTTGCACGGATGGTCTTAAATGTAGTGACAATGAAACTGTCAGTGTAAATGTATGATGTCCAGTATAGTCACCATGGGTTTATCGATGTTTCAGTTTTGTGGAGTTTGAGTTACATTGTATATACATTAACTGCCCAATCCTCCAATCAGAATGCCACTGGTTCAACTTGCTCTTTTTCCATAGATATATGCAAAGTAAAGTTCAACAATATTGACATTGTGTATACCAGTAGCTGTGTGAATTTCTGAGTGTAACATGCATTCCATCCTATGTTTTTACAATTTATACAATGTATTCTGGGTGACCCCTCAGGCAAGCTTTTGTGTAGTCAGGAATATGTTCTATTGACTTGGTAAAAGGTAACCAAATTTGTAATTTGTTGTAATATGTACATATTTGTATACTGTATATGCTATTCACAGAGAAGCTTAAATACTACATGTACAGTAGGTTGTAAAGGGCACTTTCCTCTATTTCAATAATCATGTCTTGCATTGTGCTATTAATACTATTGTACATTTACATGCATCATATGTTGAACACCACAAGGCAAGGTGCATTACAAAAGTACAGCCGTACATCATCATCATCATTATTATTATTATTACTATTATTTATAGTGCGCTTTTCCCACAAGGCCCAAAGCGCTTACAATCAATTCAAAGCATGTACGACAGTATAAGTAATTGGATAAATGTTACAGCTACGAACTAGTTGCTACTAAAAAGATGTGTTTTCAAGGCTTTTTTGAAAACACTGACTGATGGAGACTGTCTAACGGTAAGTGGTAAATTGTTCCAGTGCTTTGAAGCAGACACAGTAAATGTCCTATCACCGGCTAAGGTGCGAGTAACAGAGTATGTGAGACGAAGTGGATCACTAGATGACCTCAAATTTCTAGTAGGTGTATATAAAGTCAATCAGGCATCTAGGTATTTCGGAGCTTGATTGTTGAGGATTTTATAGACAAACAAAACTAGTTTGAAAATTATCCGTTGCTTCAAAGGAAGCCAGTGGAAAGAAGTGGCTGAGATGGGTAGTCCCTAGAAACCTGAAACACTAATTGGGCTGCCCAATTTTGAAGTCGCTGCACACGATCCAATTGAGTTGAAGGAATGGAAGAGAGAAGCCCGTTACAATAATTTATACGGGATACTGTAAAAGTGGATATTTTCGCGCGACTAATTTTTCGTACTAGGCCGGGTCAGAAGAGTTTCGCATGTTTTTAATTCCGCGGAATCAAGACATCACGCACAGGAACGTATGGCAAGCAAAAATATTCGCATGTTTTTATTTTCGCGCTAGTTTCTGGTTGCGCGAAATGCGCGAAAATTTCAACACCGCAAAAATTTCCACTTGTACAGTAGAACTAAAGAACGCACTGCATTATGACAAGCAGATTGATCAATAAATCTCCTGATTCTAGCAATATTTCTTAAATAAAACGTAACAGTACTACATCAGGTTTGATCGGGATAAGCACTGAATTTGAAGACTGGAAAAGCTAACTGTAAATTGGAAGGGAAAGAATAATTCAGGAGACAGCGTCACCTCCATGCATTGTGTGTCCATGTGTCTTTGAATTGTATCACCAAGTGAATCCAAAATGAAAAGAGCTACAGATTTATTAAAAAAAAAAATTGTTTATATCTCTTCCACATGAGTACATTCAGGGGCAAAAACGCAAGTCAAGCGTGATTGGAATTTTTGCAGTCCATGTGTACTTGACTGTCAAAGTAAAATACAACATGTACCTACATTTCGAAGATGTACTCATAATTATCCTTAATTTGCCTGTTTGCTTGTGCAGTTCTTACTGCATATCGTGGAGGCAAAAATAAGTACCAGTAGTACAGGTGGTTTCCAAACAAGTCTATTTCAGGCCATAGTGTGCTTAAAGGAATGGTACAGTATTGGTATTTATAACTTTTAGGTGAGAATTCAGCTTTTAACTTTTTTGCAAGATTAGAAACCACTAAATGAAATGCTACAATTTAACATACAATTCTAAGAGGAATTCAAGGTTTACTGTATACACTAAATTTTTGCGAGGTTTTCATTTTTGTGAATTTCGCGAGTCAGGTGCTATTTGCGAAATCAAAGACATGCGAAAATATTGACTCTGATCCCTATAGATGTTAATGTGACGTACGCGCATACACTTCTCCATTCAGTACAGGACTCCACGATCGTGAATTTAACCACTCGCGAAATTGTTGGGAATTTCCAATTCGCGAAATTTAGACTCATGAAATATATGGCGTATACAGTATTTAATGAAAATCAGTTTTGAAATGGCCGAGATATCCAAAAAACAAAGTACAAAAAAGTGATCCTAATAAAAGGTGGGTCCCACCTTTAATTAGTATCACCTGCTTTGGATATCTCAGCCATTTTGAAACCAATTCCATCAACTAAACACTGAATTTCTCTTGGACCTACATGTGACATGCTCTTTCATATTTCTTTAAGATGTTTCTCATTAGCACTACCAGTAACCATTACAACTTCACTGCACATGTCAAAATGTGCATGAAGTACCGGTATAACACAGTCAGTACAACTGTAGTTTAGTACCCAGCAGTAGTAGACTTTAATAGAGAGTAGCAGTACTAAGTAGTAAGTGGAAATAATGATCATAACATCAAATAATGATAATAATGGTACCAATAATCATTTTTGTAATTGAATATATGCAGTATTTTAGCCCACACATCTGCCCCCCCCCCAAAAAAAAAAAAAAACACTCCTTGCACACAGCAATACAGTTAAAAAATATAGTATACAAACTACAGTGTACAATTGTACATTGTAAGCACAGTTGTAATATGAAAATATCTTCATATGTATGGTGAGGTAGCATATAATTATTTCTTTTAATAATAAAGTGCATACAGGAAATAAACAAGGCTTTACATCATCACAGGGTTTGTAATGAAATTACATGATCTATATGCATTATGACCTTTTGCTCAATTGTCTAACAATCAATTTGAAGTTAAATACTTGTAGCTGTCACATATAATTCTACGTCCAAATAGTACAAACGGAAGATCCATCCCTTAGCATTAACTTAAATCATAATTCGTACAAAAGACAAGGGATCCGATGTCTGAAATAGCAATTTTCAGTTGACGAGAGTTGATTTTTTTCCTAGCAGGTAGTGTATGAACTGTGTGCCATATAAAGTCATGAAGGACTTCTTGCTTAGCTTTCAGCTTCACTTTTGAACTTTCATTTTTAAGTTCTAAATTCATGTACACATGTATACAGTATTAAAGATAATAAAAAGTTTTGGTACCTCAAAAGCTGCCCTGAATTTCCTTGTCTTGGTATGTGTTTCAGGTTAAAGTACGTTGTCTGTGAGTTGTCTTACTCGCCCCAAAGTGCTCTCATGTCTTAGTAATCATGCAATAATGGTTCGTACCAGAGCCGACGCTGTACAGCGTCGATAAATATTGTACGAAACCACTGACTGCGACCAGCAGCGTGCAGCCCATTGTACGCATAGCTAACTGCGACCAGCAGCCCCATACGCATAGCGTAATGGGGCTTCGCATTGTAGCATTCAGGATCATGACAGAATTAGTATCGCGGGTAAATGTCAACTTAAAATCCAAAAATTTCTTCGATTTGAAGACTTACCAATTAAGTTGAAGTATTGAAAACAGGCTTCGAACAACGTTTGGTTCTGCCAATAGTCCCTTTCTGTTCGAATTGATGACTGAATGTGACTCTGTCGAGAGGACCTTGGGAGAGCTACATACACTGGATACAATGGCCAGCGCATGCGCACACAAACCATTTTATCCGTTCATGGATTTGAAATTTGTGTGCATGTGATGTGTTCGCATTCACTGGCTGTAGTATTCAGTGTACTGTATGTAGCTCTCCTAAGGTCCTGTCGACTGAGTCACATTCAGTCATCAATTCAAACAGAAAGGGACTATAGGCGGAACCAAACGTTGCCCGAAGCCTGTTTTCAATACTTCAAGTTAATTGGTAAGTCTTCAAATTGAAGAATTTATGGGATTTTAAGTTGACATTTACCCTGCGATACTAAATCTGTCATGATCCTGAATGCTACAATGCGAAGCCCGATTACGCTATGCGTATGGGACTGCTGGTCGCTATGCGTATGGGGTTGCTTGTCGCAGTTAATTGCATGTTACTAAGACATGAGAGCACTTTGGGGCGAGTAAGTCTCACAGTGTTAGTTATATGAAAGGTACTTTAACCTGAAACACAAACTAAGACAAGGAAATTCAAGGACACTTTTGAGGTACCAAAACTTTTTATTATCTAATGTGACTTTAGTATGAAAAATTCTCATACTGAAATTAAATGAGTACTACGTTGTATTTTGACTTGTCTTTTAAGAGTCACCAAGACATATGATGTGCACACACACAGACACACACAAATGATATTAATGATATCCTGGTCAATCCATGGGTATCACTGGACAAAATGCACAATGACTGGCAAATATTACATGACATAGAACTGGCTGGAAGGACTTGTAATTACAATCTAATCGTGAAATTGTCTGCTAGTCTCGTAGATCTATCTTAGTGCCACCTCTACTTGCACTGTAAAAAATCGTGTGAACAACAAGTGTAGAACTTTCTACAGTGTAGGCCCTAGATACTATTACTACAGTCTACACTTCATGACTTAACTTTACACTGTGGCTCCGCTGTAGTATGTGGTGGAGGTGAAAAGATAATTTATCACTGCCACATGCATATAAAATATAATGCCACGCATGTGCTACAGTCTAACAGTGCTGTTAGAACTGCTTGCTGCATGTTGCAGGCACTAATGGCATGAACTCCATCACTGGGTGACTGCAGCTGTGTTGCACTGTCATACTGCCATGGCAGTGCAACACAGCTGCAGTCATCCAGTGATGGAGTTCGAGTGGTGAAATCAAAAGCATGGTAAAGCTAGCCCGACCAGACGCTGTTAATACGCTACGCGAATACAGCGTCTGACCAGCGAGCGGGCACCTTCAAAGTGGGGAACCACAACACAACTACAAAACTTATGAAAATTTATACGTTCTTTATAAACAATGTACACGTTACCAAACGTTACTCACCTTAAGTGCATGCTTGTATTACAGAAGGTTCGTAAGTCCATTGAGAGCCCTCGTGATAAGTCCGTGGAACCAAAAAATGATACTTTCTGGCGGATTCCCTAACACCGTCGTGGTTCATCGTTGCAGAATTCAAAATGGCGCCTTGATCTCTGCGGAAATCTTTTGCGTGCGTGCGATGCGCTGCTTGAGTGTTGGTGTAGCAGCACGGTCGACAGAGGCAGCGCGACCTTTTGAAAGGGCATTCAGATCATGTGACCTCCCGAATATTGGAAATGCCCTGGCGTGAAAGACGATGTACCATTCGTGAACCGTTCACACATGCTGCATATAACCATCAATTTAGGTAAGTTATTAAATCTAAATTTCAATACTCATAGCATAGATATGAAGTCTCATTATCATTTTGTTCGTCAGATGAGTTTGAAGTGGCAAAAAAAATGATCTAAAGTATCAAAATTCAATCCGATCGCATGCGATCGTTGGACCCTCTTCGTGTTTGGAGCTTCGTTGGTCATTGGTACAGCCCTGTCGCGCTACGTATGTACAGCGGCGACTGGGCTGTGTATAGTTAGGTAAAGCTAACAATAACACTGGTATGTGGAGGGGTTATTGGTCCCACTTGTAATAATTTTATGTCCATTGACATTGTCTTACTCTATTGTCACTGAAGTCTGAACTTAATATCTACACATTGTGTCGTTAAAGTAAATTTAGATCAGTGTCTAGTACAAAAATGTATGTCTAGACTCTAGCCTGACCAGACACTGTGCGTGCTGTCGCGATTCGCGACAGCGTGTACATGTAGTTAGTCTAGACCCTAGGCTATAAACTTAGCTAACCAAGGCCTAGTAATATTTAACAATTGAAGTGGAGAAAATGATCTGGTGGAATTTAGTTTCATGGTAAATTTAATCATTGCAATTTATTATTTGATCAGCATCATCATCATCACCATCATCATCATCATCACCATCACCATCATCTGCATCCATACTCATCATTTTTCACAAACATCAGTACATGTAGGTGGGACTACGCACCTTCAATACCTTTTCTCGCAAGTGCGAGAGTATACGACTATGAAGTTTCGTACAATGTCGAACGTTCAAGCGTTAGCTACGTGTAAATCACTAATCTCGCATCGAACTTGTCCTCTTACGAGTAGTAAATCTTTTCATAATAAACATCACGTTCAATCTCGATCAAATGTGTTCATATACATACACGTCTGTTCCGGAGCCTTGTTTGGAATGGGGTGGACACGATCGACTCGCTCGCTCGCTGATGATCGGTGGTACGGTTGACGTCGGGCGGGCGGGCGGGCGACTACGACTCGCAGGCCATGCCAAAGCTAGCAGATTGCAGCGCGCATCCCCAGCGCTTGCTCGGCTCTCCATCGGTACGGTGCCTGTGACGTGCATGGGCATACGCCGCGTATTCAGCGTATTGCGTGCATGTACCGTAATCGCACACGTATGATTATAGGTGTGTGTACCGATACCGCTAACCCGCACGTCGACCTAGTAGCCTACTCCATGGCCATCAGTCCCCACACGCAGTCACTGTACGTGTGCGTACGGCCCGGTGTGTTGTACCGTCCGTACACATGCAATTTGCATGCAGTTAGTGACCCGTACCCTCTTTCGCCCTTCTTGACGTGATCCGTTCTTGGCAGATCTTCACTAAAATCTACATATTTCTATACCAAGAATTCTGCAACGCTTGAACAACATGGTGAGAAAATCCAGAAGTCTAATCTTTGCAGACAGTAGGAAAGTACTGAGTAGTGTATGTTCGTTAGACTTGAAATAAATTGCTAAAAAATTGATGAGAGTGTTCTGAGCTGGGCTGGGGTCAAGTGGGGATTCTCTCACGCTCACCCATATGATATAGAAAGTCTATCATTGATTGCAGCAGTGTGACCAAGAAATAAAATACTTGAAGCTTCGATTTTATACCACTAACTAGGCATATTTTCTACTACATGTACTGTACAAATATACTGTACCACGTATTGGAATACAATCTAGTCGTCCTGTTCAATACTGCGCTTAGTTTAGATTCGGTTGTGTACAGTGCAGTGCCAGTGCAGTGGAGCTAAGTTGAGCTCGAGAGACAAAAATAGAGACTGGCTATAAACAGATGATAAAACTCTAAAAGGATGCCCTGTTGCTGTACACAAGTGTCGCACGGCTTCAACTAGTCGGGGTAAAGAGCTAACTCTGTTAGAGACTGACGTTAGAGTCTAGAGGGTAGGCCTAACGTTAGAGAGAAAAATCTGTCTGTCCACCAAGTCCAGTGGACTATTTATCGTTTTTTGACTTTATCAGCTCTCCTCCATAACCCATCAGAGGGGATTCCGTGAAGCCAGACGTCAGACGCAGTCTCCACGGAACATACCCCCGACGACCAGATACAACAGACCAATCTTTGTTATTCAAATTCATGAAATTCTTCCGTCGAGATGTTTTTCTTGCAACTGATTGACACATTGCCCTATGTAAATAAGCACTGAATTGATCAGTGTTTTAGCAGTAGCCATGATAAAAAATCATGGGCGTACATACTCGAGCAGGATTCGAACCTACATGTACGACCTCCTGATCACTGGACAGGCATCATCTCCACTAGACCACCGCAAAAAAAAAAAAGGTCATCAGCTCCTTCTCCTTCCACTTCCGGGTTTCTTCAGCTGACAAGCAAAAAAAAAAAAAAAAGGGTCTTCAGCTCATCTTCCCCTTCCACTTCCGGGTTTCTTCGGGTTTCTTCAGCTGAGAAGCAAAAGAAAAGGGGAGGGGGGTCTTCAGCGCAAAAGCATAACATTTCCACGCGTCTCATCTATTTCTTTATAGTTTCGCTCACACACTTCCGGGGTGAAAAAAAAAGGGGGGCAATGTGGTGACACCTTAATTCCTTTGTTGGGTGCAAAAAAAGGGAAAAGTGGGGGCCCAATCCTGTAATGCCACATGCCACATGTGGACAATTCTGTTTTCCACGAATGTAAGCCAGTATACAATTGTACATTTGATGCACAAGACAGGGTGGGTCTGTGAGCATTGGATGCAAAAGTCTAACTTAGATGCGCAAGTTTAACAGTCTAACTGTGTAAATCCACTTGCTGCACTCTTGGATTTTAGACCGTTTCCAAACTTAATGAGAGCAACCTATTCTCACCGATTTGATCATTAAATTCAACCTTTCTCCCCATCATGCATCCGATACACCTACAACCAACTACACTGTATACACAGCCCTGTCGCTGTACACAAGTGTCTGTGCTTCGCACATCGGTGTCTGGTCAGGCTAACCTACAACACTACAAGGCTTGAGCCATGCATTCAGATTTTACAGGATGCATGGCTCGGTGTGGATCAGTAAGAATCAATTCACAATAATTGACCAATCAGACTGCAAAGATTCTAAAGCCCATTTCATAATCAATAAAAATAGAATCTAGGTGATGTGTTTTCATGTTTAATCATCCCCTAATGATTGATCTTTTTTTTTTTTTTTGCAAAATAAGCAGAGAATGCGATTAGCAGTGGAAAATTTGACATTCATGATTTCTTAAAGTGTTGTATATCTGCGATAAAATGTGGGTAGAAATTGGATTAGAAGAAAATTATTTACCCGTTTATGCGGAGAGGCAACCCGATTATCAGGTAATTTTAATGTGCATTGGAACTGATTTTCACATTACTACCCAATTAAACGGAGTACCCGTTTAAGCGATACCCGATTACGCGGAGAGTACTGTACCACACTCTAGCATCTAAAATATCTCATATTGTTCATGTCATCAGATGTTCTAGGCCATTACACAACATTTTGAGATGGCATGTCTTAAACATATCATGTCAGATTGTGCTAATCCAGAGTAACAGTCCATATTTAACAGGAAATGTGTGAAATTCACTTGATCTCAACGAATGAAGTACGGTATATAGAAAAAAACGTAAATGATCTCTTCTAGATCAGATTTCATGACATCAAATATATGTACCATATGCTGTGTGTGAGGTACATGTATCAAGGAAAACTGGTAGTAGTGGTATGCTCTGCTGCATGATTGAACAAATGCCATGTTGAATGCTTGAATGCTTTTCTTATCCTCCCTGCCCCCATGTTTTTGTTTTGTTTTGTTTTGTTTTTTTCTTTCTGTCAGAGTGTTGGAGAATTACTGAAAGGCCTTCCCTGCCACAATGAAAATAACTTCACAAGGTTTCACACAGAGCCAAATCGAAGCACTGTAAGTATATACATTTGTATGTAATTAGCTATTTCTGACTGACAGCCCAAATATTAATTCCTAAATCAAATAAAATTGTGCATGTTTAGGCAGTTCACTTGCTTGCTTTGATGCCCCAACATTTTAAAGGGGAAGGCTAGTAACTGATCAGTGGGAATCAGTGCGAATGCTGAGGGATGATTGTTCCAATCCTTGTGGGATTCATTTAAGAGTACATTATATATCTATTGTTGTGTGAAAATTATTTGCTTCAGAACGGTCTCATATTCAAGTAATGTGCAGCTTAATGCCCCGTCACTGACCAGGCATGTTAACCTGGAAACATTAAACTGCACATTACTTGAATATGAGACCATTCTGAAGCAAATAATTTTCACACAACAATAGATATATAATGTACTCTTGAATGAATCCCATAAGGATTGGAACAATCATCTCCCAGCATTTCCACTGATTCCCACTGATCAGTTACTAGCCTTCCCCTTTAAATGGTTGTGTCATTAAAGGACAAGTCCACCTTCATAAATATAAAGATTGAGAGAATGCAGCAATATTAGTAGAACACATTAGTGAAAGTTTGAGGAAAATTGGACAATCGATGCAAAAGTTATGAATTTTTAAAATTTTTGTGTTGGAACCGCTGGATGTGGAGACTACTACAGCTTGTGAGTCATATGCGTACAACAGTATAAAGAAAATGTAATGAAAATTCAACATATTTTCACTTTTTTTTCGCATAATAAAAGAGCACTTGACTTGCCTCTTTCTAAAGGCAGGGGGAATAATATTACCCCTGACATGTCGGTAACGAGTCAAGGGAATGTGTGCTTTTTTCAAAAGATGAAATTTTGTGAAATTCTCTTTATATTTTCCTTGTATTGTTGTACGCATGTGACATCTAAGTTTTTCATACACTGCAGTAGTCTTCTCATCCAGCGGTTACTGAACAAAAACATCAAAAATTCATAACTTTTGAACGGATTGTCCGATTTTCCTCAAACTTTCAATGATGTGTTTTACTAATATTGCTATATTCTCTCAATCCTTATGTTTATGAAGGTGAACTTGTCCTTTAAAAAGAGAAGGAGCTTTTTTATGCCTTCATCATGTAATGGTGACTTTAGAACACATAGCACAACTAATTTCAAAAATATCCAACTGTCTGCCAGATGAAAAACTCTTTATGTTGCTTTGAATTGATGTTACTGAAGGATGTGCTGGAGGTATCCTAAAGAGGGTAGGTAAAAAGGTATAGCACATGACAGCCTGTATGAGCTACAACTCTATTGGCCTAATCAGAATGTATGATAAAAGCTTTGAATTCTTATTGCATACATGTATTTCATAACCAAGGTGAATATCAGTGTTCCTTATTTGAAGTACATGTATTACAATCAGTGTGCAGTGTTAATAAATACTGTTGCTTTGCAACATTAAAAATCTGTCATTTTTGGATTATACTATGTTACATTACTTTTCAAATTATACTTGATGTATCACTTTGTGGATACGTGGGGAGTTTCATTTTCTTTTCTTTTTTCATCTTAGTTCTGATACATGTACATGTGACTCTGCATACTGGGTTTTTAATTCATGAAAACCTTCATCTTACTGTTTTATCAGGTATTAAGCACTATATAAATGTTATTCATAATCATTATCATTATTATTATTATTATTATTACTTGATAACATTTGTTTGTTTGTCTTTTACATCATAATTCAGCAAAGTAAGAAGCCCAGTGTGTATCTACCAACCAAAGATTATCCATCAGAACAGGGTATGTATCTATTAAAATGATTACATACAAATGTATTTGTTCATACATATGGATGTCATGAACATAATTATTGTATTTTATGTGGTTGTAGCAGAATAATGTATGCTTGTTATGTAATTTTCAGATTTTAGCACTTTTCAGTTTCAATTCAAGTTTTATATTTGAATATCCACTTGATTTACTTTGATGTTTTACAGTAGTACATTCTCTGCATGCTCTCCTCCAGTTTCTTATGAATTGTTAACCTCCCCTAGTCATTGAAGAAAAGTTACACCAGCATCAGATATGTCAATTGCAATAATTGGGATGTTTGATAGCTGTTTTCAAATAGATGTAAAGACTTTAGAATGAGTGTTGCTGTTTTGGGATTTGAAATTGTGACTTTGAATTATTGTGCAACCATCACAGGTATTTCATTAAATAGCAGGAAAATCTTTTCAAAAGATTAAATATTCTAGTGAACATCAAAGCAATGGCATTCTGTCAGTGACAAAAGCATTAAGGCCTGAATTTAGGAAGGTGGTTTAAATTTAAACTATGGTTTATGTAATTTTTTTTTCTGTGTAAATAATGAGTGACAGATTGCGTACGCCGACAGACGTCCAGTAACAAACACATGTTAATAGGCGCATGTCAAAGTTATGCCTGATTCACGTTTATTTTAGACTATGGTCTGAGAGTAAACCACCATCATGAATTCAGGCATAAGTTTCCCACCCTGGGAGTGGATTTTCTGATGCAATGTACTGTATGAGTGTAAGAGTAATTTGCAATCGTCATACAAGTCTGTATTTCTACAGCAGCAACCAAAAATTATCATCTTTAGAATTACTTTACTTTTAATCCCTGTTTGCCTCAATATATACCTGATGTGATAAATATTCTTTCAAAGAAAGAAAAAAAAATCCCTTGAGGTAAGCATGCTTTGTCTGAATTGCATTGAGTTCCCTGTATGAAATGCAGTTGTTTCGTTGAAATGATTGCATACTGCATTTTAGACAGAAATATATTGGGTTATGATTGACTCATTGAATTGCTGATCACTGGAATCACATTCATACAAAATGCAGTTAATTACGTTTTGTTTTTTCACAGTGATAACAACAGAAAAGACAAACATTCTTCTGAGGTACCTGCATCAACAATGGGATAAGAAGGTAATCCTGAGAAGTGTATGTTACAGGTTTCTTTTGCTGCCAAGATAGATGAGTCTACATTCTGGAGTAACAATCATGGCTAGAGTACTAGGTAGTTTTAGAAATGCCTTTAAATTTGCTCGCATTGTAAAACTCCACAAATATCGAAAAAAGGGGGGAAATTATTCAATGTTCACTCATTATTATGCCATTGCCCTGAAACTCACAATTCTTTTTTTTTTTTAATTGGGGGGCATGACGATTTCAAATTCTGCAGACTTAATGTGCAAGAGTTTGTAATTATGATCAGTGTTGTTGTTGTTTTTTATAGTTTTTTTTCTTCTTTGTGGCATGTTTTCTTTTACAGTCATACAGATGATAACATGTTTACCATCCTGCCCTGATGAAGAGTGCAGCTAAAGAGATTGATTGTAATATCTACAAGTACATTATGCTCCATTCTGATCTCAGTTTGTGCTCCCTAAAACAATATGCACAGTTCTACTTTGAAAGGTCTGATCGACAAGTTTTTGTTATGTACTACAGTGTAGGGTGGACTTCGTGACGCCCTATGCTTTATTCTTGCTGTAATTTGAGAATTAGTGCAGTATATTATCTCACTTTTACTCCCTACTGACGCATTCAATTTTCTTGTACCTCACTTTCAGAATGTTCACAAAAAGCGAGATCAGGGAAATGCCAATCTAGATGCCGAGTCCCCACCAGCGAGGAAAATGCCCAGATTACAGCACGGGAACAGCAACAGGGATAGCGCTGGATCATAAGGCTACTAGTCAAGAGACATTGTGGCACTTTAAGAAGAAAAAAAAAAGTTATGTTACTGACCCTTTTCAGCTTCTGCATGCAGTGTTACACCACCAAGTGGGCCGCGACATTTTGGCCCCCTCTTATGGCCATTGCGCAACATTAATGGAACATATTGCTCACTGTACGTCAAGTTGGAAGGAACAAAGAGACATTAACATGGCATGGAGTGGCTTGTAACCCCTGACAGGAGCAGTTGGGGTTAAGTTTTGTGTCAGCACATCCAATCCCGCCAAGCAGCTGCAGACAGACAGACAGACAGAAAGTTTTGGTGTATAGTTACACCTGTGAAGATAGTGGTGATTTTGCTATGTTGTCTCTCACCTGCGTATAAAATCATTCATCATAAACCAGTAACATTGTGATTGTATGTGATTATTTCTAACATATTTGACAGCATTTAATTCTCAGTTGCCTGGTAGTTGTGGTATTTCGGGGATGTTAAGATAGCAAGAAATTCACGTATCAAACTAGACTGAATGAAAATATCTTCAACTTTATTCTTTTAAAAAAAAATGAAAAAAAAAAACCTGCATTTCTCTTTTGTTTTGATATTTTTATTGCATGCAAGTACAGTAATATCTTCTCATTTATTTTGAAATTGCATCCATAATATTGAACCCAAAAGCAGCTTCACGCAGCTGGTATTTGCCTGTGTAGGGGGAATTTTGTTACAACGGGAAATTGAAGCAGAAATTGTTATCTTGTCACATTTGGTTTCTCTGTCAAACCCATACCATTACCAAAAGAAGAAAAAAAAATATATTGGATTGCAATTTCATTTTTTAAAGCTATGAGTGCACATATGATACCCCTAATGGTTTGACGGAGGTGTATATCTTTTATATGACATAATGTACACCTATAAATCCAAAATAATATTATAGTTAAGCTGGGGTCTTCTAAGACAATGCAGTCGTTTTGCAGACTTTGTTGTCGTGTGCATGTATTGTCAAGATGGGCATTGGACAGGGGCTGTCATGATTTTCTCCTCCTCATTTTCATACATTCATGTTAAATCAAAGAGATTCCAGCCTTAAGATGAGAATTTACGTGCAAGAGAGAGTTGTCACATCTGATGTCGTCAGAGTCGCATCAAAATTTGGGGAGGACCAGCCAACCCTGACAAGGACAGCCATGACAGTTGACAGTCACATGATCAATGGACATAAAGCAGGGAATGTTCACGGCATGAAATTTTTGCGAATTGGAGCCGACGATCTGTTATCCGGCATGAAATTTTCGGAAATTGCCACTTGCATTCAATGCATAAATGCAGACAAGAACTTTTGCATGAATTTTGATTTCACGAATCTTGGCTGTCACAAAATTTGCGAAACTAAAATGCACATGACATTTCTGAATTTACAGTAGTCATTTGCCAGAGAGACTCATCATTATCAAAGTTTTACTTCTTTTCTTATCGTGCAAGCCTCAAAAACTTGACACTACTTTCAGAGGTACAGGTACCTTGATAGTTTATGTGTCACATGTATGCTACCAAGATAATACTGGTGGGAGACATTCTATGTCCGCGACACACATTGTAAGCGTGACTAAGGAGCTGTATGGATGTGTGAGTGCTAGGGAAGGAAAACAAAGATCATTTTTGTGTTATCGGATTCAAGGAAGGATATTTCTTTCACTGTCATACTTCAGTCAATCTAGATTTTTAGTATCAAGAGAGATTTGCCGATCAAGTGATTAGGGGAGTATGGCTCTATAATGACTGTGAGCAGGAATTGGGACTTGGGTGATTCCCTTTCAATGAGCTGCATATACATGTATATGTGACCATGCATCACAAAACCAACAAAAAAGTTTCATATCCCGATTTTATGTTAAGACTCAAAATAAGTGAAATAGGTCAATCTAGTCAATCTCTAATATTTTCTGAAAGAATCACTTTTCTTAGCACTGCAGAATTCTAAAGTTTGGGATCATAAAACAAACAAGATAGTGGGGGACAGGATGTGTAGATTTTCTGGAACACTTTTTGGTAGATATAGTGTGATTAGGTATGTCTCAAAAGACCCTTTTCATTTCTTAAAAACCCTTTACACTATTTTAGCTCGAATAATTAATGGTGTTACTTTGAAAGTTTGGTCATAGTCATGAGTAGAATGTGTTGATAGAATGTGCCAAATTTCAGCTTAATCTGATAATCCCTTGGTTGCTGCGGAGTATAACATCCTGTTTTTTTATCCCATTCATTGCACAGACCACAGCTTGGTGAGATTAAGCACCTGAATAGACCCTAAACTCCAAAGGCTCTATTCTCAGTAAAATACTTTTCTAGAGTGTGTACTTGAGTTATACATGTATGTCATTTTAAAGCTTAGAGTCTGCTCTTTCAGAACCTGCCCTTAACCATGGAGCTACCTTTGTAGCTCCATGCCTTAACTAAAAATACAAATTGGAAAAACAGAATTCTTTCTCACAGCATGACTACCTTCGTGTCTCAGAATAACGTGGCACACAGGGGGTTTCCACCATGGCACATAAAGAGTTAATGAGGTATAACACGTTGCTGTCAAAAGCTTGGGAAGTTACTTGTGACTCTTAATACCAAGTGGAAATGTGTGTCGGTCATATGCATATGAAAATTGTGGACCTTCTCCATTGGGAAGTTGTAGTTTGCTTCTTCTTCTTTTTTTTTTTCTTTTTTTTTTTCTTGAAGTCAGTAAATCTCTCTCTCAAACAACAACAACAACATCAACAACAACAAAAATATTTTGGTAATCATATTCCTACTTGGTTTGTGATTTGATGAAGAGTACAATGTACATGTACTCATATGGCTGAACGGGTTAGGTTTGCAATTATATTGCAAATTCTGTGGTACATTGAGAATCTCATAATGCAGAATATATGTGGCCAGTACATGCAGTATACATGTACATGTATTTCAATGAGTGGGCGTAGGCCTACCGGTACTTTTTGTACTTGTACATACTGGTGTACATGTACAGTACTCACAGTGTCGTATTAAAGTGAAAAGTGTAAAGGCTCATGCTGATACTCTTTTAAGCTCCAAATTATACCTTGTGAGAATATGTATACATGTACAAATCAAATCTATTCCTTGGAGGGTTTTTATTATTTTTTTTTTTCCAGTCAACAAACAGATTATTTGTAGGACACTGCCCTCTGTGGTGACTTTGTGTAGAGTCAGAGTTCAGGCTTTCAAGAGTTCATGGCTGTCCGTGCTATTTGGAAAAAGTATCTAGACAATATATTTTTTCTGTCATCAGATGGCAATTATGTTTGTGTTTTGTGTCCAGAAAAAAAGTGTCTCCTGTATGGTAGTTGCATGGGAAATATGCCGGCAGGGATACATAAGCTCAGCACGCTGTATTTATACATTCTTAAAGCTCTTCTGCTGGACCAAAAGGAAAGAAAGTAAAAAATAAACGACAACAACAGTAGAAAGCCTATCATGTTATTGTTTTCTTTTATGTAAGCATTCAGGGACATGTGAAAGAGGCTTTGATAATAGGTTATGTTAAGTGTTTTTAGTTTGTCTTTTTTTTTGTGGAATGGGGAGGGGGCAGGACTTGGATGCAGAAAGATGTGGAAAAACTTTTCAAAACTTATTGAAGCTCTCAAGCTAATGAAAAGAGAGCTATTCCCTGTAGAGAGACAAACCAAAAAAAAAAATCCAGAAATGAGTCTATGTCAATTAGAACAAAGTCCGCCTTTATGAATAATCAGTCCCCTCTCGCCAGCCGCTGAAATTACATATACTGTAGTGCCTCCAGCACTTTTTGTTTTTAGGGTTTCACCATCAGCCAGAGGTTGCAATGCACGGATCTCTCAATTCAAAGCTTGCAGAGTAGTGTGTATATATCAAAAGTTTGAAGAAATAAATGCTGCAACACATTCTTCTTTGAAAAAGGTAATCACAGCGAACACAGGGAATTTTGTTTCAGAGGAATTTATGAATATGTTGCACAAGGAGTTGTTGTGCTACTGTACGGTATAATCATAAACTGCCGTTATAATGTACAGTTACTGTAAAACAATACACTGTATTGCCTAATTTGCGTATACTACATGTATTTCAAGTTCTGGCCAGCTTTATGCTTATGTACTGTATCAGGATTGCTGTACATTTCATGACTACATGTATTTCTTGTTTCTTCCTTAACCTGTTTAGGACGAGTACCGAGTATACTTGGGCAGGGGTCTATGTTAAATGCATGTTGTTGCAAAATCAATCTGTCCTCAACAGGTTCAAACACAGTTGCTAAGATGCAGTCAACCTTGCCTAAGTCGACATTGCGCGAGTCAAAAAATTGGCCAAGTCAAAGAAAAAATTCTACTTCGAATGGGTATGTGTTAATTCTATCGTGTAAGTCGAAATTCATATTTCCTGTCCCTTTGGATTTGACTTAGGCAAGGGTGACTGTTGTGTCAATCAATAGGAGACCGATTCTGTAATGTATTCAGATTTTATGCATGCATCGTTCACAAAAGTTGCCCATAACAACCACAAAGCTTGCCGGAGACTTTCCCTACCTAGCAACAACAGATTGAAGTCAAGCCTATAGGAACTTAATTGGAGGGAGCAAGTGAATGAAATGCTTTGTTACTAGGCTGTCGGCAAAGAAACATCCATAAATTGTAGTACATTACAGAAATGGTCTATTGCTGATGTTCTCTTCTAAGGTATGTGTACTGTAAGTGTCGATATTTTCGCTTGATTAATTTTTCACTCTTAGCAGCTCAAAAACATATTCACAGATTCTTGAATCTGCGGTGCACAATTGTCAACCCACTCAACACTGTTCAAGATGTGCAGAGAAAACTGTGAATATATTTTTGCGGGTTGTAGAGATCAGGTTAGCCAGAAGTAGCAAAAAATATGTGAAAGTTAATGTACCATGAAAATTTCTACATTTACAGTAATGTACCAGGTATGTCTTTTAAATGAATATGTAATGCATACTTGTTGATCAACCTGTTAACACTCCAGCTTTTCATTAGCTGAAACTTTCAGAGCAGAGACAAACAAAAAGAATAATAAATATGTAATCACAAATACATACAGTTCTGTGTTTTTATTGTGATGCTGATACAATACTTGGGATGTACTAATTAATGAAGAAGACGACCTGGATCAAAAGAGTCTGCCAAGTTCCAAGAGGGTGGAAAATTGATCATTATACAAATGATGCACAGGATAGAGTGCATTAGTGTAGGCGTAGTGCACTCGAGGGTATTTACAATTGTGAAACATGCACGAGGCGAAGCCGAGTGCATGTTGCACTACATTGTAAATACCCGAGAGTGAGCTACGCCTACACTAACGCCACGAAATAATCCTGTGCATCATTTGTTTTATAAAATGGGTCGAAAATTCGAAAACTAACATCATTTTTCAGCGTTTTTCACGTACCTTTGTGGGTCAAGACGTCCGAAGATGTTCGTCCCAAACTTTTACGCACGTCGCACTCGCGGAAGTCCCGCACAAACAGTATAAGTATACGGGGGTTGGGTTTCCGGACACCCGCATGAAAACTTACTTATTTTACATAGAATATGCACCCTTTACCTTAAAGACTTGATATAGACTCCTCATATAGGCCTACTAGACAACATACTCTGAAAACGGCGTGAGAATTAACCTGATAAATCGTTGGATTTGCTCTTCAAAGTGACTCCATGTACGCGTCCGGTCCCATAACGCTTGGTCTACTGTACTGTACAAAGTGTACGTATAAACAGTATACGTACGTACGCCACATATGTTATGCACAAGGGAAGACAGGCGCAGGCCGGCCGGCCGGCAGCCCGAACTAGAAGTTGTTTACAGGATTGACAGCGCGTACGCGTATGCATGCAATTCATCAAAGGAGCCGCCGCGCGCACAGACGATCGGCAATCTACCATACGATTACAGGCAGTGCAATAGTACTGAAGTAAAGGAAGGAGGTGTGTCTCATTTCAGCGCTTCCTATTGGCTACATTCTTGAACCCATTTTATAATATACAAATGATGCACAGGATAGAGTGCATTAGTGTAGGCGTAGTGCACTCGAGGGTATTTACAATTGTGAAACATGCACGAGGCGAAGCCGAGTGCATGTTGCACTACATTGTAAATACCCGAGAGTGAGCTACGCCTACACTAACGCCACGAAATAATCCTGTGCATCATTTGTTTTATAAAATGGGTCGAAAATTCGAAAACTAACATCATTTTTCAGCGTTTTTCACGTACCTTTGTGGGTCAAGACGTCCGAAGATGTTCGTCCCAAACTTTTACGCACGTCGCACTCGCGGAAGTCCCGCACATACAGTATAAGTATAATGGGGGGTTGGGTTTCCGGACACCCGCATGAAAACTTACTTATTTTACATAGAATATGCACCCTTTACCTTAAAGACTTGATATAGACTCCTCATATAGGCCTACTAGACAACATACTCTGAAAACGGCGTGAGAATTAACCTGCTAAATCGTTGGATTTGCTCTTCAAAGTGACTCCATGTACGCGTCCGGTCCCATAACGCTTGGTCTACTGTACTGTACAAAGTGTACGTATATGTATAGTATAGTACAGTATACGTACGTACGCCACATATGTTATGCACAAGGGAAGACAGGCCGGCCGGCCGGCAGCCCGAACTAGAAGTTGTTTACAGGATTGACAGCGCGTACGCGTATGCATGCAATTCATCAAAGGAGCCGCCGCGCGCACAGACGATCGGCAATCTACCATAGGATTACAGGCAGTGCAATAGTACTGAAGTAAAGGAAGGAGGTGTGTCTCATTTCAGAGCTTCCTATTGGCTACATTCTTGAACCCATTTTATAATGTATAATGTCATATTTATTCTGCTCTTTTTAATCCATGCATCTTCTTTAAAGGGGAAGTCATAATTTCACATCATGTAGTGCATAAATCAACAGCTTCATGTTAAAATGTGTGGAAGTAATTGTGGTCCTTGAGCAGAGAATCCTATACAGTACAATCTGAAAAACCCAACACAAATCACACTAAAGAAGAATGATGACATACAGCTTCACTATGAGAATGCATCACGGTAAGAATGCATGGGTAGGAGGCTCACATATTTCAGAAATGTAGCAATACATATTATGTACAGTATGTATATATTTTATTACAATACTGCTTGCTCAACAAGATCACCTGTGTAGAATTTATCCATGCTTTCTTCTTTTGCTCTGCTTCCTTGAGCCACCACTCGTGCATTCTAATGGTGAAGGTACTATGCAATTATCCTTGTTCATTGTGATTTGTTGTAAATTTCGAAAACATTATTATTCCTTATCCCAATCGCTATAAATTCTCTATACCCAGTATAACTAATTTATAGTTGTTCAAATGTAAAAGTCTGAAAATTATCCAGAGTTCTCGTTTAACAGGTCTTGTTTAAAGCTACTCATACTTTGGACATTCCGTCATTTTTTTTTTTTTCAATTTAGTGTAGAATCTTAAGGATTCAGAGGAGATTGCCAAATACATGCAGGTCAGTTGGTAATGTTAATAGACTATCATTACTGCTCGGCCTGTTAGTGACAGCACTTATTTTGCATAATACATAGGAATACATAGGGTCTAACTACTTTGGCACCTCACTCCCACTTTTTTCATGCGGAAGTGGCACGAGAAGGAAAAAAAAAATTGTGGTTAAGTTTTCTTTGTGTTGCTTGCAAGTCGATGTCGATTGGAAGCCGATTGCAACAAGTTGTACCAGCTTAGGGCTTTTTTTTTTTCATTAGCTGATGAAACCTGAAGGCGGCATCAGCAGAAATAGACACTGGCCCCCATTCCCCCCATCCCCCCCCCCCCCCCCCCCCCCCGTGGCGCCAACCGTGCAATGTATACAAATTTGTTTGTCAGTTTATAATGTAATGAATATTTTCAAAACAAAAGTTAATCCCGCAACAAAGGAAAAGCGAGAGAAAATGTGAAGTTGTTATGTCTAAATCGTGGTACATGTAATTGCCTCGTTTTGCTGACATGAGCCTCCTCACTGTGAGCATTGTCGTCCATGAGGGCGCTGCTCTACATTTCACACTTTTCACACATGTCGAAATTAAAACACACCCCTAGCTGTGTGATAATTAATCCCCCCCATCGCTACCAGGTGGCCCTTATTGAATACTTGGCTAGAGAGGTACACATGCAGTATTATAACCGTATTGTTTTGCGATGGACAGATGGTTTGTGATCCCACCAAAACTGGGGTTGCTGGGCTTCAACCCAGCATCTCTCATTTAAAAAATCTAGAAGAAAACCTTTCTCAATTTAATTTTGCCCCACCCCGCAAAAAATCTACATTGCTGTCATTATTTTCTAATTTGCCAAATAAATTTACTCATTCTTTCATTTCTTTTTTGTTCCTTTCTCTCTCACTTTCTATCATCACATTCACATAAGAACATGTAGCAGCTCGACTTATCTCCAGTTTCTCTCCTTCACAATCTCTCTCACCAGTACTGCTCACCGCTTCGACCTCTCCGTCTTTCCCACTCTCTCTCTCCTCCTCTCTCCGTGGGTCATTTATCCTCCCCGCTCTTCAAAACAATTCCAAGGTAACCGCTTGTCAACACTGACCACTTGTTTCAGTGTCTGATACCAGAGAGGTGAGTCACCTCTCTGCTGTTCTACATGTATAAATACCGACTGCTCTTTGTGTAAAAATTCAGAGTGTATCACAATTTCACCGTCGTCACATCAGTGACTGGCTCCCACAACTTGGTGCAGAGCCTCTAATAAACCACCCAATCTACAATGTACGCTCGGAGTGCTCGTTGTCTTCATTTCCTATAGTGTATCCGACCTTAATTAATTAGTGAGTAGGTGTTGCTTCCACTACACAATCATCATAATACAACTCGCTAAATTGGTGACCCCGTACTACGAACAACAACGCAGCAATCATGACTGACACGACATCAACTCCAACCACGCCCGAGCTTGCCTCAACAATGGCTGTCGACACTACTGCCTCTCTGCACCTTGAGATGGATGTTGGACCTCATCTGACCCAACTTTCATATGTCCATCTCCCCTTACTCGGAGCCAATTTTCTACATCTCTGTCATCTACCTTGCGACATGCATAACTCAACTTTGCATCAACGGGATCGCTCCTTTTTCTCGTCACCGGCCCGCTGCCACATCACGACATGCACTCGACCAGCCCGCGGCCACTCCGTCAATTCATTCACCTAAAGGACTTTCCCTCAACCTCGTGCACGCATTTCATCGATACACCTATCGACATTTCAACCACGCTTCTCTAGTCATGAGCTACTCCCCGACTCAACTGGTTCTCTGAACCATGTTACGCTAACTGCCGGGGAAATTCATTGTGCCCATGACGAACTGACATTTATTTGACGACTACGACCCCGCCACTTACGCCGGCACTTACGCCTATCTTTTGCACGTCACAACGCAGTCGCGACGCTGCGACGACATCGCCCACCACGCCAACGCCAATCGACTTCGAACATGCCATTGCAACGAGCACGCTGCATGTTTTCGTCCGCCACGATGACGCCCGCCGCCCGCCGTCTACTTCACCCTCCGCACGACTCGACGGTGCCTTCGGCAGGCACGCACGATCAACGTCAACGACCGCCTAAAAATGCCGCATTGACACTCATCAGCATCAAACCACCTTCAACAGCACAACGCCATTCGAATCGCTCGAACTCTCGACACGATATGATACAAATTGCTCAACGGCTGTCGCTTCGACACGATACGACACACCGCGATACGAATCGCTCCACTCTCGCAACGCCACGATACGACTCGACGTTGCCGCATCGACCGCCACGAACTCTCGATCGCCCTCCGCCTAACTTTGGCTCGACCTCGAACACATCGCGCATCGGCTTCTACCGGCACGACTCGCTGCTGCCGCTGGCCATCTCGCGCTTGCCGACTATCAACACGACATCTCCAGGCGACTCGCTGTCCTGTCGAGAGACCGTTGATAGCTGACAACTTGACATCGACATCGACCATCCGTTCATCCCGACTCTCGTCGTCCACACCGCGTCCTACTGACTACAGTTAGTCTTCGTCAACCGCGATAGCCGGACTTTACCCGAGCACGTTATAATCGCAAGCGATAAAAAGACTCAGTCGTCTTCAGGACATTCGTGTTGGACACTCATTTCACCGTTTGTATCATGATCACTATATCATGTCTGTCAAGTCAGCATCACTTTGCACATTTCAATTGTATTTCTATGTTGCCTTTCGATATGCGATAACACGGTTTATAAACACTGCCTGCAACGACACGCGTCAACTGCCAGTGATTATTTTTGTATCGTCATTTTGAAACGAAAACATGTAAATTGACAGAATTATTGTGTGCTTCATTTCCAATTGTTCATACTTTACTAAATCCCATGTATTTTAATTGTACATGACGCATACAATTCGATAAGTTCATTGCTTTGAAACGTTCAGCATAATTGACATTTGTTCCGTTCGCATTTCTCGAACCACGTTCACTTTGGCATTGTCTTGTATCCGATTACATAGCGCGTTTTATGCCTCACAACGGTTCACGAAATTCAACATAACGAATGTGTGCATGTACGTTTTCCAAACCATTCAGTACATTTTATAATTTCCATGTGTGCTCCAGCCTCGCTGCATACTTTTACATTTTCTATCGTTCCCATCTCTCTCTTCCACCTTTCGAGAAGCTCACTAGGGGGGAGCTACTGTAGCAGCTCAACTTATCTCCAGTTTCTCTCCTTCACAATCTCTCTCACCAGTACTGCTCACCGCTTCGACCTCTCCGTCTTTCCCACTCTCTCTCTCCTCCTCTCTCCGTGGGTCATTTATCCTCCCCGCTCTTCAAAACAATTCCAAGGTAACCGCTTGTCAACACTGACCACTTGTTTCAGTGTCTGATACCAGAGAGGTGAGTCACCTCTCTGCTGTTCTACATGTATAAATACCGACTGCTCTTTGTGTAAAAATTCAGAGTGTATCACAATTTCACCGTCGTCGCATCAGTGACTGGCTCCCACAACTTGGTGCAGAGCCTCTAATAAACCACCCAATCTACAATGTACGCTCGGAGTGCTCGTTGTCTTCATTTCCTATAGTGTATCCGACCTTAATTAATAAGTGAGTAGGTGTTGCTTCCACTACACAATCATCACAATACAACTCGCTAAAAACACATTAACTTATTGTAGTAATAAAAATTATGTATGTAAGGGGGGGGGGGGGTGTCTAAGGGGAGGGAGGGAAAAAGAGTGTTGTACATGTACTTTACACATTCTCATCTCCACTATCAAGAAAGTCTTCTGTAACCATCCACCCTCCATCTCCACCCCAAACAATATAGAAAAGGAAATTTAAAAGAATACATTAAAAAAAAAATGAAAATTAAACACTCGAGAAAAAGCGAATCGCTCGAAAATTTGTGTGCATACACACACATACACACACACAATAACATATATATATATATATATATATATATACTGTATATATATATATATATATATATACATATATATATTTGATGAATGTCAAGTATGCTATCATTTTGGTTGCGGGCAAAAATTGCAAAATTTCTTGAAACCTCTCCCAGCCACTGTGATGACGATGGTAATGATTATGGTAATGCTAAAGATACCAATGATGGAAGACCCACATCAAACTGTGCCTTATAATGGTGACAAATCGAGATTCGTTAAGACATATAATTATGCAAGCTGCCTTCAAGTAGCATCACTGATGTTATCTAAGATAAGGTGTCTGTGACAGATTAATTTCATGATGGTGTTTACTCGGCGCTGAACCACCTGTTGCCATCATTTCCATACACTCGTGCAGGTATTGGCGCACTGCAGTAGCTTTCAACTAATCTTATTAACCCCCCCCCCCCTCCTTCTCTTTGAGTGAACAAAATTAGGGTTTGATTGTGAAGAAGAAATTGGGTAACGCCACAAACAAATCAGCATGGTCTCTTAGATTTCTTCAGACTTCGCACCCTTCGCACCCTTCTGAAACGCATGAGTAATTGTTCGTCCACATACTTTCCAGTGGCAGAGAAACAATTTCATTGCTTATTGCTCTACCATACTCAATTTCATTGAGTATTGCTCTACCACTCGTATATAGCATTATGTCCAGCAATATCTTGGGTGCCACTGTCAAGGTATCATCCTTGACCGACACTCCCTGCCCAAGATCAGCCGGTCTGCAGTCTAACTCGACCACCGACTTCGCCGAGCTCTATGACCTCTACTTATTCCTTCCCATCGCCGTCATCGGCATCACGTGCAATCTTCTCGTCATCGGGTTCGTCGCTTCTTTCCCGTCCCTCCGCACGACGATCAACCAGCTGAAGGCCAACCTTGCATTTTCGGACATCATCTACCTGACCATCAACGCGATGCTGAATGCACTAATGATAAGAGAACTGAGTTGGATACAGTGTCAGGTCGTCAGTTATTTGCAGTATGTGAGTACATTTTGCATCGGGTTTTGAGCGCAGTCGTACGAAATCCATCAATGTAAGTCTCAGATCACTCCAATTAGGACCTACAGTTTGCTTTCCTTGTGGTACCACTGCTCTCACTTGCCCCTCCTATGATATTCATCATCTTCATCATCATCATCTTCATTTTCATTATCATCATCATCATCATTATCATCATCACCATCCTGACCATCATCATCATCATTTTCATCATTATCACCAACAGCAACAACAGGGGTCACCATTATCGTCATCAGCTCATCTTAATAATGTAACTTTCCCTCGTAGGCCTATAATAATCCAGTTCTACAAGATGATCATTTTACACAATGTTTAGGACATGTTGCATTTATTTAGATGTACGTCTTTGTCTTCCTGAATTATTTCCTCTTTACTAAATTGGTGCACGTTCGCATTAGGCCTAGACGTGATCAACTACACAGTCTTCAAACAATTTTCTCTTTCCCTGTCCACTTCTCAGGCAATTTCTGCTGACAAACCTTCCTTTATCTCCTTCGCACAATTATAATGTCCTAGTTATAGAAAAGATGCACGATCAGTATACAATAGAAAGACGAAAAAGAGAGATATAATAAAAGAGAGGGGGAGGGAGAGCAGGAAAGAGAGCTCAGGGACCTCCCGTGCTACACATTCACACGTGAATGAAGCTCTTATCTCATCGTCAACCCCTAAGTGTTACATCATAAAATATTTCCCAGGGGACGGGATTAGAGTGAAATAGATATTGTATTACTTTTGTGAATTTTCGTTAATCGCATATTAATCATTAACTGTGCCGAGTATTAGCCTTGGAGTACTCAAACAGTGACCTTGTTTTTCTCAAAGTCACATCCTGTGTAACACGGACAATGTCTCTGTCTTAACAAACAAGAAAGACGCAAGTACTTGATTTCGATGTGTGCATAAATTTGAAAATAAAAGGAAACCTTGAAGATATTGGTAACTCAAGATGGATCTAGCCTCATAACCTAGCATCAGCTTATCCCAAGATTTGGCGTGTATACCTGTGGAATGAAGTGCACCAGCCATTTTTTGATAGAGTGTTACAAAAATAATGATTACATGTGAGGCAGACATGTTAACAGAGCTGACGAGTTGCCTGCGTTAACATGATTACTTTGAGAAAAGTATGACGGTTATTGCTATACAGGTGAGAAGAGAACCATGGACAAGACACCTTTAACATAATTTATCAAAATTCCGAACTTTTTAATGTTCATATCATAGGGGCCGCGGAATCAGGGGCTGCAGTCATCCCCCCCCCCCCTTACACACACAAACACACACACACACACACACACACACACACACACACACACACACGCACGCACGCACACCACAAACAAACAAACACATGCTTCTGGAGGTAACAAATAAAAAGAGAGGGGAAAACGAAAGAAATATAAAAGATAACGTAAGACTTCCTGAGGTTTGCTATAGGGTTTTTTTTTTCTTCATATCGGAGCAATAACCACCTTCAAGCCTCCGAAAATAGTATTAAAAAAAAAAGTCGTCCCTCTTGCAGCTTGATAGTGTTGTCATTGTTTATATACTGAAATAGGGAATCGCTGGTAACTTCATTATCCCCGAGTTTTATATTTTGAGAAGAAGATGGAAAATATGACTAATTGTTGATTTTTTACAAATAAATCAAGTTTTTTTGTTGATATCATACGTTTTCCTATACTTAAATCAATCAGAGCTGTTTGTCCAAGAACAAATTATATTGATATCTAGATGAATATCTTGGAAGTAGCGTAACGCCTCACCCATGAAACCCAGATCGCCGCGAGAAGCATAGTATAGATTTCCATAATGATGGTTGTAAACGGATGCATAAATATGAAAATGAGTGAATAATGTAAAATATAGGAGAGCAAAAGTTGATAAACTGATAGTGCTCCCATTATGGCCACATAAATGTCAGTACAACGATGATGATCACTGATGATAATCTTGATAGTAGTAGCAACAATAACAATGGTGAAATAACTAAAACCCTGTTTCCCCATGATGTTTTCTCCTACATATTTTCGTCATTATTCTTTTGTTGTTGTTGTTATACCCCCGCCACACGTAGTTTTTCCTGTCACGATCAGCATCACCACCATCACCATCAGTTTCGTTATCCTCCTAATCACTTCATCGTTATCTATATACTGCAGTATTATTGCTTAAATCATCTCGAGCATCACAATGCCAATACCGATTTCCATTTTCTCCTAATGCAATCATGCTTACTGCAATCATTACAAAGAACTTTTGGCGCTTTCTTTTTTTCTTTCACATTCAGATTGCTCAACAAGCTACCTGCTGTCTGCTTCTGGTTATGACGTTGCTCCGGTATGATGTCACAATCAACCCCTTGACGTCAATCAAAAGGTGGACGAAAGGACGGCGAACGATTATCATAGTCTGTGCTTGGATCGGTGAGCAATAACATATTGATGGGTTTCATTACAGGCAAATAAAACCGTATCCGGGCAATTACCCCCAGAGGGCAATTACCCCCCGGCTAAATACTGGTTAGTGGCAAGGTTAGAGTTAAGATTAGGGTTAGGGTTGGGTTTAGTGTTAGGAGTTTGGGTTATGGTTAGGATTAGTTTCAGGATTAGGATTAGGACTAGGGACAGGGGAAGGGTCCGGGGTAATTGCCCAGGGGGTAATTGCCCTAGTAAAACACAAATCTGCATCGGCTTCCGAGCCTAATTGATTTAAGTAGTATTATACCAGGTAACGATTTGAGGGCGGTACAGTCATACGTTGAACGCGCTTGCTAGTCACTGAATGATACGACAACAGACCTCCACCAGTCACAGCCCCCGACGAAAAGATGTAATCGATATTGACATTGTGTCGATTTGAGCAGTTTTTACATCTTCTGGTTCATTAATTTCTGCTAAACCAAAATGCAAAAAACAAAAACAAAACAACAAAAAACAAAAACAAAAAAACGCCACCAACACCAACAACAACCAAACAAACGAAGCTCTTGATGACACATTTTTGCCTTTTGGAAACCACACAGACCGCTTTTATCTTTCGCGTCATCTCAATCGACTGATGAAGTCGCGTCTTCTATCCTGTCTTGTCTTCTCTTTTCAGCATCTTTCGTTCTCATGGTGCCAAGTGTCATCTTCTCCGAATGTGACGACATCGTTACGATAGGTCACATCGCAACATACTCCTACGTCACAACGGTTATCTTCGTCATTCCCATGATAATCCATTCATTCTGCTACGCGAGGATCCTACTGGACTTCACGAGAAGCAACACCGAGCGGAAAAGAAGCGAGGGTAGTATTCGATCTCTTCGATGGGTGCGGCATCGAGAGAAGAAGACTTTGACGCGGCAGGTCGTCGTCATCGTCATTGTTTTCTTCATCTGTCGAGCTCCACTCGAAGCCTTCCTGCTATGGAACGTTGTCACAAAGTACAATACGGGGGAAGACACAGACGGACGGACGGCCATCATTGTCCATCTCACCTGCAAGACGTTGGCATACATCACGGGCATCGTCAACCCCTTCATCTATGCGTTCTGCAGCCCGAGTTTCAAGTCTGTCTTCAGGGGCATGATGCCGAAGCAGTGGCGGAGAGACAGCTCGACGACCCACATCTTGTCTCGATGGAGTCATCCCAGTCAGCGAGGCTCCTACGTGGTCGACTGGAGTCATGGGAGTGGTCGGTCACGGCCAAGCAGTCCTGATTTCAGTCTGAGATTTTCGCGCGCCCCTGAAACTGTCTGAGGACAGTGTATACGTGTATACGGCAACGAGACATTAAAATCAATAACATCATATAAAAGAAGGTGTCAAAGCAGAGGAAATTGTCTCCTAAAACAGATTTTTAAAGGGGGTGTACAGTTCTGGTTGAGATGAGGATTTAGCTTTTAACGTTTTGCGAGATATTCAGAAACCACTCCATGAGATGTCAAAGAGCATGCAACTCTAAGGGGCATCAAAAGTTTATTTGATGAAAATCGGTTTTGAAATGGCTGAGATATCCAAAAACAAGGTGAAACAAAGAGATCCTAATAAGAGGCGTTGCCTGTCGCCTTTTATTAGTATCACTTTTTTTTAATATCTTAGCCACTTGAAAACCAATCTTCATCAAATAAACGTTGCATCCTTCTTAAAACTACATGCTCTTTCATAATTCATAAGAGGTTTCTCATTATCTCACTTAGGAATGTTCAAAACATGAATCCCCACCTCAACCAGTACTCAACAGTCCCTTTAATGTTACTTATCAAAAGATATTCGCGCCAATGAGAAATCGCGAATTAAAACTGACTGATTTGCTTCAGCGATATTCGCTCCGGGACAGCCGTCTTTTTCCGAGTCCTAAATTATGACGTCATGAAATGAACAACAGCCTTTACGAGTGCAGCGGGACATCGAGGCCGCCATTCATAAAGCACGTATTTCTTAGTGAGCGGATACATTATCTGGCCTGTCTTTATTCGCCTCCGCTTTCTCGGCTGAGACATTAAAACGTCCAATTTTTACCTTCTATTGTACGGACAGACTTTGAGTTTGACATCAAGAGTGAATTGAGTGATGAGAGAGACAATGACACTGATAGTAACAGTGGCAAAGTCGGAGTGGTAGAAGAATTTTGAGCGAGGGAGAGGCGACGGATATGGAAGGCCGCTGCGGACACAATTCGTTTGGGGCATACATGGGAACGGGCACACTGCCTTTCCATACGTATGCCCCAAACGAACCACGTCCGCAACGGCCCTCCATAAACGGAGCTCACTGTGTGGATGGAGTGGTAGCACAGCGCACATTTCGTGACGTCATAATTTTGGTCACCAAAATTTCGCCGTCAGATAGGGTTCTGGTGGTCTAAAAAGGGTCTCAAAACACCATCTCTCCATCGTTGTGGAGACGTTTTTACCTTCTGAAAGTTAATTATTCATATTCTAGCTTTCCAGAAATGTATAAATCACCTTGTTTATGCATATCGTCCTTTTTTTCTCGTTCATCATACTTTAAACATTCTTCACTGGAAACTCAAGATTTGAAATGCCGGAGTATCATGATATTGTCATTATTTTTTTCCTTAATTCTTTATCAAAATTTGTAAATATCGAAAGATCTAGGATATTCACAAAAAGGGGAAAGAAACTGTGCTTTTTTATCTTTAAAAAGTTATTCTCTGTCTTTTTTTTTTTTGGTGATCTTTTTTCTTTTTCTCCCCTCTAATATCTTTCTCTCCTGTCATAATTTCCACTCTGAAACATTGTCTTGCATCGTATTTACATCTTATCTAAATAAGTTAATTATCAACAACGTACGCAGCTGCAAACATGTAAATGCCTACATTTTTATGCCTCCGCAACGAAGTGGCCGGAGGCATTATGTTTTCGGGTCGTCCGTCCGTCCGTCCGTCCGTACGTCCGTCCGTCCGTACGTCCGTCCGTCCGTACGTCCGTCCGTACGTCCGTACGTCCGTCCGTCCCGTTTTGTTTTTGTCGATATCTCAAGAACCGTGTGGTGGTTTTACATTAAACTTGGTATGAGGGTATATCCTTGGGGGATAATACTTTGTGTGAATTTTAGGGTCACAGGGTCAAAGGTCAAAGGTCACAGGTTATTTTGTGGAAAAAAAAATTGAAATTTCATGTTTTTCTCCATATCTCGCAAATGGTTCAAGGTATCTTCATGGAACTTAGTATATATGCTTGTACCGACGGGCAGTGATTATCTAGGGAAGTTGGGGGTCATGGGTCAAAGGTCAAGGGGGTCAAAGGTCAAGGTCAACTCCTCAAAATAGCACTACTTTCTTTAAAATGCAATATGCCTGAAGGGTTGTTTTTTTTTAACTTGATGTATGGCATGTATTACCCAATATATATTTTGGGGGAATTGCCAAAAGGTCAAAGGTCAAAAGGTAAAAGGTCAAGTGAAAGTGCTAAATTGCACTTTTTCCTCCATATCTCGAAAGTAACTCAAGGTATCATCATGAAACTTACATATTTATGCATGTTCTACCTTACAGTGATTCTCTATGGAACTGTGAGGTCAAAGGTCAAATGAAAGGTTTAGCTAATGCTATTTTCCCATTTGATACTGAAATTATACTTTTTCTCAATACCTTGAAAATTACTCAATGCATAAACTTATAAATGGGTCAAAAATCAAGTAAAAATCATCAGTTCCCCAAATACCTGCTCTCTGACATTTTAATCATTCATCCAATTGAACCTAGTTCTAGGAAAGTGAACATTCAGCACATTTGTGTCAAACCTGTCATTTCAATATTTTGCCAATTGTGTGAAACTGTCATCACACATTGTCAAGACATTGTCAAGACATTGTACTATACTATATTAGGAGAACCATGCATTATGGCGGAGGCATATCAGTCGCCGTAGCGATATATCTAGTTGTAAATGAATTAATAAATCCTATCGGGTGCTACATAATCAATGCCGCGGTAGTAGACTCCACTTTTGGATGTACACTGTATCAGACGAGTAAATGGCAAAATAGGCACCGATAGGAGAGCAAACCTGGTCTTAAATGCTTTCATGGACGTGTCTTTCTCTGTTGCCATCTGACTGATGTTGCTTTCGATACCCGGATATAAACTGTCGATATTGTCGGGTATATACATATAATATGCGTGTCAATAAAGTCATGCATGGGGTGTGACTTGCCACGTTGAGCGCGGAACATGCACGCCCCTCACTAATTTGGACGTGTTTGATGCTGTTTTTTCGTAAGTTTTCTGTATGATATGTTGCTTCCATGTATTTTTTTTTTTCATTTCAAAATGTCACAATCAATTCGATTCCGCTATAGATCATAATACATGTATCTAACATCTAATTTCCCCGCGGGAGTTATATTTCCCAGAGAAGTATTTTCCCGTAGTGCGCAGCACCGGGAAAGTAATTGTCTGGACGAGAAAGTACAACTCCCAAAGGACTGTTAAGTGTTATATTGCAACGATAGACAAGGCGATTTGTATACAATTATTATGGTCTGTACACAAATCGACCCATCATTTCATTATACCCCAGTCGGCAGCCGGTCAAATTCTGGGGGGCATTTCATGACGCATTTTGTCCGACAAAGTTGCTCTTAGCCAATCAGATGCAAGGATTTCTGTAGTTTGTAACAGTTTGTCAGAAAAAATATCCGACCAAAACGCTTCATGAAATGCCCCCCCCCCCCCCCGAATTGATTATCACCTGACGTGACGTCAATGTTCGCAATACAATGTCACGTGTAACGATTTCGATCCCAGCTGCTTTATGACCAATCACCAATCAATATCTATCTTGACCATTTATATACGAGTTTGTTCATGCCTAATTTATGAAGAAGATGAAGCAGTATGCACTGTAATGCACTTATATGCACCAGTGTAAATCATGCCTTTCTGTGTAGGCACTGTATATTTGTTTATGTCATTTGCGTCCTTGTGTAGTCATTCAAAAAAATCACATAATTATATCAAACTGTACAGTCATACAAACATACCAGTACAACTAGGTCTTGACAAGATGTACACGTACTCATACAATGTACATGTATTTTCATAATAAATGATGCGTTCTAAACTACATTAACGGTTCATTGTTCCCACTCATTTCAGAACAATTATTTATCCCACGCTGTAATAAACAACCTGGCCAAAAACATCTTTACAAGCTTGCATCCTGAAAGGCATACAATTTGTACCAAGTAATCACACTCACATGTATACACGACGTGGTCTCACCAAGTCACACATGCAAAACTTTCTCTATGCTGGTGAAAGCACAGCACCATAGTAAAAAGAGCTACAGCGTATTAGTTAAACCAGACAACCTCACGGCAATCACACACTTATTTAATCCTTTGGTACACGTACATCTACATCTATCAAAGCAACCCCTCTAAGATAGCAAACTGTTGGTAGCATTGCAGTTTACAAATGAATGCATGTGTAGGAATATTCATAATGGAGAAATTTCTGGAGTGAAAGTAAAATACATGTAGGTTTATTCAAGTACGATATTTCTGAAATTTTAGTATGTTAGTGTTCCTAATGTTGTCAAACTTCATTTCAAAGAGTCATATGTTGTTTCATGGCCTATTGGCTGTTTTTGTTTTGTTTGTTTGTTGTTTGTGTGCGTGTGTGCGTGTGTGTGTGTGTGTGGGGGGGGGTGTTTTGTTCCCGCATCTATGAAGTTCTTTGCAAAAGTATGTCCAGTTGTCCCCCATTACAGAGAATACTGAGTAGTGTGTGCCTCCATTATGCAATCTGGCACAAAGATAATCCTGCGACGTTCGATAAACAAAAGTCCTGCAAATAATAAAATCAAATCAATAAATTCACAATATTATTACATAACATGTTTATTTTGCAAATACAGTAAATACACTGTATGTGGATGTACACACCACACACACATTTACACACCGTTTTCTGGTAATCATCTTTAACATGACTGTACAATGTACATTATATGATTAATTTCATTATTTTCCTTCTTGTCAAAACAGAATTCTTGGAAACATTAATAGATAAATGCAATAAAACAGAAACCAAAAGGAGGGATGGAATGATAAATAAATACATAAATGAATAACATTAAAAAAATCCTTCCACTTGCATGATGGGTCTTGGACCAGTATCTAATATAGGCCTATACCATGGCTCGACACTAACTTTTTTGTTTGGTGACCTGATGGGGCCACCAAAATCCTAAATTTCAAATTTTTGGTGGCCCGAGAGAAAAATTTGGTGTCCCGAAAAAAGAAACCATAAAAAAACATTAAAAGTCCTTATTTATAAATGAGTCAAATATTCAAGTTTTATGATACAATGTAGTAACAATTAGAAGTTGGACATATCTACTCATAAATAAACTTCAACAAACTTGCAACACTCACTCTCGGGCACTCATTCAGTCCTTTTCATCCATCCTTTAAACAAATTTAACTGCTAATTTCCGGCGCAAAAAGTTACGGATTTATTGACATACTTTTCAAAAAATTTGGGTGGCCCGAGGCGGGCCACCAAATTTGCCCTTTTTTAAAATTTGGTGGCCCGACTTTCATTTTTGGTAGCCCCGGGCCATCGGGCCACCGTTAGTGTCGAGCTCTGCCTATACACTGGCAAGTGTCTGTCTAGTTTACTAGCCCACAGTAAGTCTGACTGGCTCAGAGTAATTTTTACTTGTCCTCAAGAGGCATGCAGTGATGCTGATTGTAGCATACTGTCCTGATATCCATTCTGTACAAAGTGTACTGTTTTCTTTCTTTCATGGTATGACAGCAAAATACAAAACCACCTGTTGATGGCAAGGAAAGGAAATGAAAGTTCTCATCTAGTTGCATTTATAATGATTTAGAATTGAGGGCACTGCCTAACTAGTAACTATAACTGCAACAGGCAAAATTCTGTAGGCAAATGAAGGAATAAGCTAACTGCACACAGGACATGTCAAATAACTTAAAGAGAAAATACATTGTAAATGCATGACTGCTATTTGAGAGCTAAAAAAGTCTTATTGCAACACATGATTCACACCTTGCAGTTGATGGTTACTAAGTAGAGCATTTTTGAATTCTATGTTCCTACAATGTACTTCTTGATACTGACAGTGCAGAACTCAAACAAATATATTGGTGGGAACACAATGACATGAATCATCCTATTAGGCCAACACTTTTAGATATCCCCGCTAGCATTTCTAGTTAACATAGTAGAAATTTCTAACAGGTCTGCCTTGCATGATAGGCTTACATGTACAAGTCACAATAATAGTACATAAGGGAAATGGCAATATGCACAGAAAGTGTATCTGTACATCACTGACAACACAGTGCTATTGTGCAGAACAAAGCAGATATGTACAATGACTTATATCCTACTGTCTGTATATCATGTTTTCGAGTTGTGAATAAACTACATTCATGACACCAAGGAGATGGGTGCAGTCACTCCAGGGTTGAATGCACGAGGTTGTGAATGTAAATTGGGGCCTTTTATTTTCGCTGACTCTGCCAATTACAAGTATTTGATATACACCTACATTAGTTTATGTGTCGTTGACCTATGCATGCAAAGTTGACTTCACAGCTGTGTCTTTAGTAACATGATAAACAACCTAACTTTATGCAGGGAGGTTGTCTAGCAAGTGCAACATGACAAATACATGTATTAGGCATTATTATTGGATTGCCTTTATTTGTCTTACTTTGTGACAATTCGCACACACACAGTGAAACAATACCAGCTTAAAGGTTTGTATGATATCCCTATTGTAAATGTCATCAAAGTTTGCATGGTTAAAGAATAATGTCTCTCAAAACATGGTATGAAATCCTAAGGTACAGATGTACTGTACTTCAGATGTTAAAAAAAAAAAAGATATGAAAAACTAACCTCATGGCAGTTGTACAGACACTTCCCTTTTGTACCACGAACAATGGTTGCATTTATTTATTTATTTTTTATTTTATTTTATTTTTTATTTATTTATTTTTTTTTGGGGGGGGGTTCCCAATAAATTCACTGAAAATCTACATCATTTATTCCCCCTCCATCATAGAGAAGTTTTTAGTTATATCATTCTGAGAATAGGGCTGAATTACCTACCATTACAATATACAAACTGCAAAAGGAATCTAATTTGCAGGGCTGCAAAAGGGACTCGTGAACTTTGAAAATAATGATAGATAAGATTTTGCAAATCATTTCAAAAATACCTTCCATGTTAACATAACAAATACATTGTATATGACATTTAATGCATGTACAGTGTATTCTGAAGCAAGGAAAGAATTTACCTTAGGACCCTGGGCAGGCAGTCATAGAGTAATTATTACACTGCAAAACATGTTGTACACATTTTCTTTTCTTCCGTGGAAATGCTTTGATCATTCAAAACATGCTAAACTCTTGCCTTCCAAATATCCTCAAGACACAATATGAGTCTTCTGACAACTGCAGCAGCTCAGTGAACTCAATCCCTTCCATCTTGCCCACGAGGACAAGTGATTCTAGGTTCTTTAGTTTTCTCAGCCAGCATACTTGAGTCCATGTGTTGAAAAGTTCCTTCATGGCTTGAAGTTAGCACCAGCGCATTGTGTTATCCAAGCAGAAGTTTCACAATGATAGTTGCTGCATTCAGAAATATCAGAGGTACTGCAAAGAGAAGGGAGGATGAGAGAGAGAAAAAACAAAACAAAACTGAAATGTACTTTTTAGTCTAATGACACTAATCCATGCTACAAATTATACCACAATTGGGAATGTGATTGTCATGTATGTGGAGTTTGTTTGTTTGTCTGTTTGTTCATTTTCCATCTTAGAAGATGGCTGGATAGCCCATATTCAGCTACGTTAAGCTGGTCTTCCATGGGGTCCAGTTGGATGTGAGGTGGGACCACTTCACCGGGTTAAACACCCTGCTCTTTGCGATGAATGAATGAAGCGGGATCTTTTACGTGCATGAGTTGTTGCTCTCTCATACACGGGACCTCCTTTTTATGTCCTATCCGAGGGACAGAGTGTTTTGCCTCTTGCTAGAGGGGACAGTATACTTACACACAACATTGCTCAGTCCAGACTCGGGTTCGAACCCGGGCCGCGTGATCGTGAGGCAGACGCGCTACCGACCGAGCCAACTGGAGTGTATTTTGTCATTTTGATACATCTGTATAAGATTTCTCAAATGAACTGCACATGGATAAAAAAGATGACTGCTCTTCTTAAATGTATCACAGGGTAACCTCATTACAGCAAGGAACATTTGACCCCCAAATCTCCTTGTTCTACACATGTACTTAGTTTCTTGTTACATCTAGGTTTTAAAAAACAACAACAAACTTCTGGATTAGAAAAAAAAAACCCAGCAACAACACAGATACATGTATCTACAAAGTTTGGACCACCAATATATGCCTTTGATACAACAAAGTGTTGTTATGTACTGTACCAACTTAATTATACATTTAACAGGGTTCCACTGTACTCACGTATAATTATCCTGAACATGCTATAATATCATTGTCTTAAATTGTTTTGTTTTTATCACACCACACAGGCCTTGGAAGAAGTGTGAAAAGAAAACAGGCAGAGCCATTTACTGCTCACTACTCTGTGTAAAGTTTGTACAGCATTTCACAATTCATGAATATAGATATAGATACAGTGTATCTCCAATTCAAGGGGAGTTGCATCTAGAGTCCACAGTCAAAAAGTAAAGTTCCACACACCAAGGCTACAGTTTGACAATCAGGGCATCATCTGAAGAAATCAGGTGATGTTGTTGTTTTTTTCCCCCTTTTTTTTAGTGTATATGTGCTCCGAAAATGTATCCTTGGATCAAAATCCTTCTTTCATACCGTTCTCTGATGAGATTGTCACCTTTGTGTGACTACTGTTAAGTCACCTCGAAAAATGCTGTCTTCATGGAATATTTTGCAGCCTGGGTGTGTTCTTTAAAAAAAAAAAAAAAAAAAATTACAGAGTCATTTCAAAGGTAGGACATTGTCAAATTTTTTCTTGAAAATGGGGCAGAAAACCTACGCGTACTTCTTGATTAGTTCTTGATGTCAAAATCGTTTTACAATTCGTACAAAATCATACTTGAAAACCATCTATAGGATGACTACGTGGCCCTCAGAGGCTCTCGTGTCGACTTACCTCTCATGACTATGCGTATCGATTTGATAAGACTGATGATTTGTGTTTTCATGCCTGGCTCCTCCCCAAAGCCTCCAACATTTTGTTCACTTCCCCAACCAACTGTAAATGACAGAAAAGAAGCATGTTGGCACTTCATTACATCATACATAGTATATCTCATGAAGACAAACATGTACATTTGTATTTAAATCATTTTGCCACAGCAACAGGGCTGTGTATAGATCTAGTTCCTGTAAAAGTGGATATTTTTGCGCTCAGCCAGGTAAGAAGAGTTTCGCATGTTTTTAATTCCGCGGAATCAAGACATCAACTACTGGAACTTATTTATGGCAAGGAAAAATATTCGCATGCTTTTTTCACGCTAGTTTCTGGTTGCATGAAATGTGCAAAAATTTCAACACTGCAAAAATTTCCACTTTTACAGTAGGCCCTACCTGCAGATAAGTACGAATCTACGACGTAATTTGCTTTGTAATTGTATAGGGTTCTTTGAATACAGTTGAGTTGAGTAACAGAACTGTGCACACTCGCCTTCATAAGGTCAGCAAGGAAACATGAACAGAATACCTCCTCCTTGTTGGCCTTGTGAGTCAATCTTTAACAGTTACTTTCATGCAGCAAGTTCCCAAGCTTCTCGATTTTCAGTAGAAATACTTACGTAGTTTCGACATGTAACTTTTTGAATACTTGTGTTCATGTTGTCCAGTCTGAATTTCGAATGTTTGCAGATGATTTTCTCCTTTACCGACACATTAGCTCACAAACAGATGCAGACAGACTCCAAGAAGACCTTACCAACATCCAAGAGTGGGAAACCAAGTGGCAGATGTCCCTCAATCCATCCAAGTGTAAAGTCCTGAGAGTGACCAACAAGGTGAAAAATGTCATCCATTCTTCTTATTCTCTTCATGGAGTCAAGCTTCCAGTTGTGGACAATGCTAAGTACCTTGGAGTACATATCAACTCAAAGCTAAGCTGGAAGACACATATATAGACAACACATGTAAAAAGGCCAACAGCACACGAGGATTCCTCCAGAGAAACCTACATAGCTGCCCCAAGAAAATAAAAGAACAAGCCTATGTGACATATGTCCGCCCTATCCTTGAATATGCATCAACAGCCTGGGATCCTCACTGCCAAGACCGACCAAATCAGGAAGCTTGAAATGGTTCAAAGACGTGCCGTTAGGTTTACTCTGGGAGACTTTCACCCTCGACACAGTGTCAGTGAAATGCTACACTCCTTGAAATGGCAATATCTTGCAGAAAGAAGGGCCCAGCTGAAAGTCATCATGCTGTTCCTCATCTTACATCAACTGATTGCTATTCCACCTGAACCACCTTACATCTACCCGGTAACACGATCATCTGGACGAAGACCTACTCAATATCGACAACAATTCTGCAGGACCTCTGGCTTTCAAAACTCCTTCTTCCCAAGTGTCATACTCTTCTGGAACCAGCTCCCCACCAGTGTGACAGCTGCTTCTTCCCTCGAACAGTTTAGGAGGCAGCTGGTCGGGGTGACACTGCGTCAAATCTAGTTGGAAGAGGAGCTAATTTTACCTGCACAAAGAGCACTTTTTACTTTTTATAGTCTAGTGTATTATTACATCAACTGCAACAACAAAAAAAGCATCAAACAATGCAGCGTGGCACACTAGTTTCAGCACTGCACAAAGTAAGAAAATACTCTTTCCAGAGGTCAGTACTTCACCCGGAAGAAGAAGAAGAAGATGTTGAAGTTGTGACATCCACATTCCACAAAACAGAATTTTGTACGCAAAGTTGCAAAACATTCAGAAACACAGCAACATCTCCACTAACTACACGCAGCGCTGTCACGAATCGCGACAGTGTCTGGTCAGGCTACATCTCCACTGATCTCAGTTCAGTTCATACATTGTCATTGTTCCCGAACAATCTAATACCGCACATGGAAACTGAACTAACCACATCACGGCTCAGCTTGTTGGTCTACAGTACTTTAGTACTTTGGAGGCCTGCCTAGTACTAGACTCCCTATGGAGCTGGATGTAGATTGTAGTAGTCCACTCACCTCAAGATCTTACTAAACCATACACCAAGTTCTATATATGGGACGATGTCGTTTCAATCGGTAAAAACGACACACTTTTTAGGGGTAGAATTCTGGTTCTAGACCTTAATCGGTACTTGCCTTTGTTGAGGAATCTTTCCTCATTCAGAATTGCGATGGCATTTATGCACAACAACGCTGCTTCCAGCAGTGAATAGATTCCAAACGCCATTTCAGTTACTATTTTTTATGTCCTCCGCAGTCACCAGCTAGTTAGGTACAATGAATTGTGTATACATGTACAACAGTCATGTAGCTTGTTTGTAAATTATCGCAGACCGAACACACACACGGTGCACGGTGCACGGGGATCCGAACGTACCGGTAGCGTTACGATACGGCACTGGTTACGTGGCAAGCTGGATGGTGGGCCGGGTGACGTGGGTGGGGGCGGTGGGGCATGTGTGTAGGGGAAGGCGGGGTAGGGCCTACAGGTTGAGCCAATTTTTGCTTTTAGCATGTTACAACAGAAATGCCCACAGGGGTAAGTTGATCCAGCATCTGATGGGGTAAGTTGTGCTGCAGTCAGGGATAAGTTGAGCAATGACCAAGATAAAGATAAATCAAGTACAAAAACATTTTTTTGACTTGATTTTTTTTTTATAATGTCGTAAAGTTCAACAACATCCAACGAAATTATCATCTTCTGTTCATGCTTCAACACTTGGAAACAAATTGAGCCCCTTTCACTGATGGACTAACAAAACGAAGATTGTCAACTTGGTAAGAAAAGTCACTCAGCTCCATCCATCTGTCATAGTTTCATGTCTGATAAAGCAAATCATGTCACAAATAAGGTTGACCATTAGCTGAAGCAAACTTCAAATGTTGTTCATGTTGCCGCCACAGCAGTGGCTTTTTCAAACTCTTCCGGTACTCAGTGTTCCTATTTCGGTTAAAAAGAGTATTCCATGTAGTAAACCACTGTCCAAATAAACAAACGAAAAGTAATAAAAAACATTGTTCTGTCAGAAGAAAAACAAAATCTAGTTACTACAAAATTGAGAAACTTATTAATTGTGTCTCTGTAGAGAGTTCCAAACACATCATGGGGAAAATCAAAATTGTCAAATTTATTGTAGGGAAAATTAGTTCAATCCATGCAGCAGCCAGTTTCAAGTTGCGTGTTTGTGTGTACATGATAGGCAATATAGGCCCTATAGATATAGTTTGATGGTGGATTCTCATTATGACAAACTCCTCAAACCTATCATACATACTTTTGTACACAAATAAAAAGACGGTGAAGTAAGAGGATAGCTCTAAATGTTGAGACCTAGAAGATTGTTTTATGTCAAGGTATTGTTAATCAAAGGTAAGAGTATTATCCACTTTTAACAGTAATCAGTTTCAATTAAAGAAAAGACATCTTCACGACTAATTGATTATTATCTCATTTCTCGATTGTGTGCGTTGAAAGAGCGAAAAATGGATATAAAGTAAAAATTACATGGTAATTATATTCTATCTAAGAAAATTACACTGATAGTATCAATAGTCTGTAAAGTGCATTGAGATACTTAACAAGTGTGAAATGCGTTATATAAAAACTAGCTATAATGCAATGACTGAGTTTAGGCCAATGGCATTTAGCCTTGGCCCATGCAAGTAAAACATGAAAGTTTCTCATCAAGATCAAAATGAAAGTTCATGATATATGACTTTTAAAATTAACTTCCAGCCTTGTGTGCAAACACATGACACAGATCTATTAGGATTAAGTTATTATATCAAACAGGACTGTCATTTTGTTTTCAACCAGGATGCAAAGATTCAAATATTCTCAAGAAGAAAATACAATACACTGTATTTATTTATCTTTTCTTCCTACCTTTCAACATATCTTGAAATTTTGCTATTAGTTTCATATCTACAAATATAATGCTATGTGAATTGCTTCGAAATGAATTTTGGCAAGATGGGACCTTATATGGGGCAAGTTGGGCCATGGCTTAACTTGCCCCAACTTACCCCAGTCCTCACGAGGTCTATACAGAAATACACAAATTTATGTTCATCGCACCCATCTCCGAACTTCACAATCATCATCTAATATTCATGTTATAGCTATATAATCATGATGCACATGGAAAATTCTGCACTCATGTGTTTTACATTTTTTTTTCACTTTTATGGTCGAAAAATGCATTTTTCGTTCTGCAACAAAAGGTTCTGTGTCAATACAAAAAATAATGGTGGGGTTAGGGGTTATTCCATGGCTCATCAATAAATGGCACAGTTGGAGTGTCTAACTCCTTTATATTTTGGCTAGGGGTAATGGCTCAACTTACCCCCATGCTCAACTTTAGGTTAGTTTGTTTTCCTGCTTGTTCCGTCCCTGCTTTCGTTCTTGTCCTATAATTATCATAGTCCTTTTTTCTGTTTGTTTCACCTGACGTCATGATATCAAATTTTCCTACATGGAGTCTTTGACGGATCTTGAGATGCCCTCATCTCCTAGAGTAATTCACAAATTTTACAAGCTCTTTGCTTTTCTCCGCGCTAAGACTTAGAGTTACGGTTGAGAAGCGCAAGCAGTGCTGAGGACACAACGATGATAAGCATACTAGTGCCTAATATTGTGTATATCACATACGTATATAGGCCTAGAATCATTCATACATACATGTTACATGTACTATTAAAGCTAATACAGTGGAAATATCTGAAAGGAGGTCTATGGCATGACAAATGGAAGTTTTGTTGGTTGTACATGTATTAGGTTCTTTGTAGAGTTAATGCCTATAGTATAAAAGAAATTTAGCTAAGCTATTATCTAATTTGGGACTGAAGAATATATATGGTATGATAATAACACGTTGTGTCGGACCTCATCATATTCGGTGATTTCCTACTCATATTCTCAGCATTGGCAATAGCGAGAAAATCGAACTTGAAATCCCCCATTATTATAGCCCATGTGTTCATGAGTTCATATTTTAGTGCTCAAACAAAAAGCACGCGGTATGGTTTGTTACCTTCCTTGTATGCTTGTATTTTTACCAAAGAGCTTGTAGTTAAAAGAGTCTCTTTGTTTTTACCTAATAATATAGAATGTTGATGTGCGTATACGGTATAAGTTTTACTGTTACCAAAACTTGTAATTGTGAAAATTATCTTTGTTCGACTTTGTCAAGCTACTGATCTTGTCTCTGCCATTATTATATGTGAACGTTGTTTTTATATTATTGTGTGTGTGTGTGTGTGTGTGTGTTGTCTTCATTTTGAAACTTCCGTATCCCAATGAGCTGATTGAGTTAATAACACGAAACTAAAATTAAAAAAAAGGAAGTTTTCGTGCATAAAACCTCTGATTCATACTTAGTAAATGCATTACTTACTAACACGTGAGCGGTGTTCATTAAAAACATTATCTGAAAATCCCATATGTATTTACGTACAGAGAATAAACTTCACATAATGATAACATTTAGCCGACAGAATACACTTCAATCAGTCTAGAGTATATCTGCCATATTTATATTTCGAAAACAAAAACAAAACCAGAGATGATGTGTGGGGGAACCTATAAAAAAGGAGATGCCTGTGGGGTATAGGTCCCAGAAAAAAAAGTCTACACACACACACACACACACACACACACACACACACATACATACATACAAACAGACAGACACACACATACTTCTCAAGCAACACTTAGTTTTGTACTGGCAATTTTTTTTTTTTTTTCAGGGCACACGACTTATATATTGACGGCTCAGAGGGAAAACTATAACTTATTTCGCGTTATACTTGCGTTTGACACGGCATTTGTTTCACACAGTGAAAGGTTTCAAAATACATGTGCACGCACAATCATATTGAAGACTAGATGCAGTCAAATTTTAATTCATTTTATGCACAACAATTCATCAAATCTGTAATTACTTTGGATTCATCTTTCTTCTTTTTTTTTCAATCTAATTTATGGTAATTTTGTGGAACCGTATACTTTACAAAAACCACGTCGCACGGGCTAATTTCCCTGAGGTCAGGAAATACGGCCTACAAGATTTGGGTCAACAACGATAAGTTTCTAAAGGTTAGGTATATCCTTTTTTGAAGAAGTAATCATTTTCACATCCTAAAATAAAGTTAAAAGGCATAAAATAGACTAGACTGAGAGCACTTTTAAACAGTCGGTGCGTGTTTTGTTTTGTTTTGTTTTTATTTGGGTCCTTAACTTCGGAGCCGTATCTCAGCAACACTGTTTCAATCAGTTTGATTTCCACCCCTTATTATAGTCGGTAAAACAACATTTATTATTTAGATGATCTTTGCAACAGTACATAATCTTGACATAACAATATCCTCGAATTAATGTGACAAGAGTGAATGGTAAAAATGGAAATACAGTAATGATACAAAATTAAGATTCACATGTATATAAACCATTCGGGGACTTACTGTTGGTTTTGTGACGAAATCGCACTCATTCGACGAGCTGTTTTCGGGTTCCAAACGAGGTCATGACAATTACAGAAATGGGTATAGAGGGTGAAAAATAAATCTCTGCACAAAACTTACAAGCCTGTAGCGAGATGTTCACAGCTTATCGTATTTTGACTATAGAGCTCTCCCATCAGTGATCGCCTGAACGCTGGACATTCCCTTTCCTAGCAGGACTTTGATGTCTTCATTAATGATTCATAAACAAGTCTTTTATTTTAATTCATGTATAAAATCATAAACGACATGAGCTTTGTTTCTGTCTTTATTTCTCTTTCTTTGAATGAACACAAAAGGATTTTAGTCTAGCGACAATAACATTAGGTATATAGCGAGGTCAGAAATAAAACTTGTAACATGCTTCCTCTATTAAATCATTTTATACGATAATAACTGACAAGATAACGTGCAACAGAGATGAATGTGACAGATAGAAAAGACGCGAATTGCTTGTTCTGAAATACGTCTCATATATGTTTCTACAATTTTAATAAAAATGCAAAAAATTTTCAGCCGAATCACTTTACAGGTGCTATTCTAATACGTGCATGAAACGCACATATCTTAATTTTTCCTATATACGTCATACAGTTTGGTCAACCAGGAAACGTATCTCAATCTCTTAGTGCTACAAGGACTTTGGAACCCTGAACTCAGTTCAGTGTTGGAATTTTTTAGCACTACATCCTTGAGAACAACAAACAAACAAACATACATAAAACATTTGGAATGATGAACCTTCCTACAGTCATGATCCTACCGAATGCAAGACGTAAGGTGACACTTTGAAAATCATCATCTTTTGGAATAGTGAATACAAAGAACTACGATGGTAACCTAATCTACACTAAGAAGAAAATTGAGAAAAAATCCTAAGATATCTATGATGCGTACTCTGAAGACGGTCAAAGATTTAGTTCCAATCAACACATTTTCATATTGATACTCTGAGCGTCAGAGTATAGGCAAGGTAACGAATTATCCAGAAGAGTACGCGAGAAACTACAGTACATAGTGTATTACAATGACACTATCGCTGATTTTAGCACATGATGGATAGCACACAATGTCAGTTGAGCAGCTATATCTAAATATATCACATTTCTTCCAACTTCGACTATCTTAACATGTTATTTGATATCATCACGTAAATATACATCTCCTTCACATCGACCTTGAATTGAACATTCTTGAGAATGTAGAGCCCAAGTAATTTTCCCATTCAATGTGAGTATACACACTCACACAAAATATATAATTTTGTACTGTACGATGCTAAATGCTGATACCATTATAATGTTGCTGAATACTTAAGCAATATACATATTATAAGCTATTGTTTCAATCTGAAACGCTTTTACATGTTTGAAAAGATAAGTAATATCGCCAACTTGTTCAAAATTATAGAGACATATATTTGTTTTTAGCACCGAGTAATGAGAAAGTGAAACAACTATCATATGCAAGAAAATATATAAAAGCTGCTTCATTGATTGTACGACCACAATGAAAGTGCTACTCAATGCACCCACCAGTTAACCCTTTTCATATCAGTCTACACCTGACCAAATTTTATAATCACATATATAATTTTGTTAAGATGTGTTACCGATGATGGTGGAAATACTGCTGCAAATCGGCAAAGGGTATGAAGAAACCAATGCTTCCATGAAAGCTAAATAGCACACATCAGTTGCTGAATGAACAAAGTACGATAGACGTAAATAAGTACACACGCTCTCTCAATATAAGAATAAACTTTAAGAAACCAGAACAAATTTACAGGAAAATGTGAGGGATACGCAGATACATTATAATGAAGTAAATCATGTCGATATATTGCATATACATTCATATGAATACTATCGTCTTGTACATTTATTTGAAACTTGTAGGTTTCCTTTCTGTTCAAGCTTAAAATATTTCGATTTTTGTCAAAATTAATATGTTAATAAGTTGCGCTCAAGGAGAAATCAATGAGGAAACATCCCACGATATCTGAACCGTTTGAGTATCGTGATAAATTACGGAATTTAAGACGCCAATCGAGATCGAAGTTTTATTGCTTACTCTTAATAATGGGATACGCTCTGTCATAATTCAATCGACAATCTCAGAAACTCTTTATTAATAAGAGGTTAATCTCTTCAACAGACTTTCACAAGTTCACAAATTTATACATCAGTTTACGCAATAAAAATAGCTACAGCGTTATCATTATCAGTTTGTGGTATTCACTCAGCCATTCGCTGGTCCAATATTAAATCTATTCACAAAATCGTGTCGGGATAAATTGTCATTTTGATTTCAAATTCAAATATTTTCGAGAACTAAGGACTTCTCCTCGAAGTCAGAGCTGCTAGGAAATTAGAATTAACTCGAGAGAGTAAAGTGAGATTCCAAGTGGACTTTATCGATGACGATGTCTTGCTACACCGCTAGGTGCTGGTATTTGAATTGATACAATAATCTTTGCTGCTTTCCTTTCCATCATTTCAAGGGAAGAAGTACATCGGGCGAAATTGCGAAAAATAAATTTCATCCACTAAATTGGAATGATGATCGGTGACATAAAAGAACCGCCGGAATGTTTCTGCTCATAACAGTCTTGTAATTACACCATGCGGAGAAGAGGAGTGGACCCGTACAATGACTGCTTTCATCTTTTTTCACCAAATTTCAATTAGATTAAATTAAATTCCATTCTTTTGTCCAGCACAAATGATAAGCTCATGTAACTGCTATAGGAGGCACTGGGTTACTTTAAGGTTGTTTTGAGTAGAATAGATGGCGGATAGATTGGGGAGGAGGTCGGGGAGAAGCAGGGAGGAGGGACGCCCCCCCCCCCCCCCCCCCCCTCCTTGTCATATACCTCTCCCCGATCCTATAATACCTCCAAAACCTCAAACAAATGTCGGGAAACCTTTATGTTAAGTCGCTAAAAGTAACTAAAAGAACAGTACGGGAAATGTACACGTACATATTCACAAAATGAAATTCTAAGCAACACAAGAGAGTTTATATAATTACTTAATAGTTACTACACGTATAAATGGTATTCAGAGTGACGTTCAGCCTGGCTTGTAACAGAATTAGTATATTTCGGCGGAAAGGTCTACTTTTCATGACGGAACTACGAAACAACTACCTATTACTAGTCTGCATGGCAAACTTTTAAAACGATTTCCTTGTGCTTCATTGTTCCCCAGATATTGTGCTGTGTTCCCCAGATATCATTTCTAGTGTATCATTTGTCACTCGGGCGGATTTCAACTTATTTTGCAATCCTTGAACCTTTACTGATTTTAACCCTAATCAGGCTGGGGGGGGGGGGGGGGGGCGGAATCCGCCCCCCCCCCCCCCCTCGACGTTTCGCGCAATATCTTCGCAACGCGATAAGCTCCCGCCGCGATGTTTCATGACTTTTTTCTTTCAAGTATCGCGCAACTTTTGAGACCCAAATTGTTGCGCCCGCGCGTACCGTTTTGACGCGACGCCCGTTCAAAAAAAATTTGTCAACCCCAAAATTGCTCCAAAACGTGATTTTGTGTACAAATCCAATGCAAATTGTGTTTTTTCAATTAATTCACATAAAAATTCATATCTTCACTTAGAATGGCCGAAATTAATTCATTTTAGCATAATAATGCTTTGAAAAATGTCTGTGACAAATTTTGGCCAAAAAACAAACAAAAACAAAAGGTCAAAAAACAAAGAAATACATAAGAAATTCAAAAAACAATAAAATACATAAGAAATTAATTTCGTTACAGATTTTTTTTTATCCTATGTCTCAGAAGAATGATACAAGAAACATTTTTAAAAAGAAATTAGCTTAATTGGAGCATAAATAAGTGATTTAGAGCCCAAAACTGATTTTATGCATAAATTACAATAATTAATTAATATAAAATATAAGAAAAATTTTTCGGAGAAAGCAACCATACATTTTGATAGAATACGTCGCGGGCGTCGCGTGTGCTGATTTTCGGCGCGATTGCGCGTTCCATAGGCGAGATCTGAAGGGGGGGCGGAATCCGCCCCCCCCCCCCCCCCCCCCCCCCCCCCCAGATATAGCATAGCCAAAAAAGCCCAGCCTGATTAGGGTTAAGAAAGAGTGACAGCTTTGATTTTACTCTAAAACCTGTTTGGTACATTTTAAGCTCAAGAGGTGCAAAAACTGCCACCACTTGAGACATGGCAAGGGGAAAAAGCATTGACACCACAACGAACATTCGATCGACGCAAAGTCGTCATTAACACGAGAAGGAATATTCAGATAAATAAGAAAATCTGAAATTCGTCTTGGTCCTTCTCCCATTGCAAAGTCCATAACCTCTACTACCATACTGCAGTAAAGGCCACTCATATTTCAAATTATCAACTCTATGACTACACTTTTTTCGCGTCTGTAACAACTCTACCCTTTCCATCATTATCAGGCGGATTTCTCGTAAACCGGGTTCGAAATACCCGCTTCGCCGGATAGCGTGACCGGATTCGCGTTGTCCTCCTTGTTCTTGTACTTGATGGCAAAAGGCGAATCGCCGAAACCACCCGAGCGACGAATGTAGAACCACGCGGCGATAAGCATGACGACTACGGCGACTAGGACGAGGCCAAGAATGGCCCCGAGAGCGGTACTCCCTCGACCACCACCACCACCACCACCACCACGTCCCCCTGAGCTTCGAGCATTGGCCTTAACTGAATATAAAAGTCAAAGGGACAGAAAACACAAAGGTCATTTATAATTTATATTACCAAATTAATGCTTAGTGCACAAGAAGTCAGGAACGTATAGGCGAAACGACCCCTACAAAGTAGATCCGGGGCCCGTTTCATAAAACTTGTCATCAGTGACAACTGCCACATTTCTATGACAAATTTGGTCTCAACCAATCAGATGCAAGGATTTCTGTAGCTTGTCACATCTATGACAACTTGTCACTGATGACAAGTTTTATGAAACGGGCCCCGGTGATGACTACCATCGCCCATAAAGATCCACACCATTCTCTCTGCCAATAACGTTGCCTAATGATGTTATTACCTAGTGGTTTCACATAGATCAGAATCAAATCGTTGCCAACATTCTGATGTGAGGGATGCGTCTCTTCATTTCCTCTCTTTTAACTGAACTTACTGTAGGAAATGATATTCAGTGTAAAAATTTGGATGCACTCTGGGGGTTCTTTTAACGCCCAGAGGCAGCAACACAAAGAGGCTGATTACAGCTCTCAAACCAAAGTAATTGCAGTAGTCATAACAAAAAACGATCAGGAGATTTATCTATCAAGATATATGTTTATCTGTATACTTGGTACCCATCTACAATGTATCTACATGTATTTTTTGTTCATGAGCTGAATAGAGATAATTACTCCTCTTGACTATAACGCTTTCTGAAACTGCGCCAGTTAGCACCCTCTACGGCGATTATGAGCTGCACCATTGAAGAAGGGAATTATTCTCTACGACGCAATCCCTTCTGCCGTTATAGTTTATTTGGCCTTCACTTCAGTACACTTGCCTATCTGGTGTGGCAGCAAGTATGGTAACTCCGCCATTAGCCCAAGAATGTCAACCAACACGATTGCCCTGTTGCTATCGCAAGGAAAGCACATACACTGTATAGGAAAACATGACGTACGGTAAACCGGTTTGACTGTTCCCTGAATAACTCTACCTAAAATTACGCATATTGTGTTTATTTCTCGAGTGCGAGTTGGTAGACATACCTTGAGTATTCTGTCATTTCCGATTCATGATGATGTAATATACTCCTTTTCATAACCTAAGATAGGTATCACATCGTAATATTGCGGAATTCCCCTCTTACCTACGTCACACGACGCCTGTGAAAGAGTGACGTTGTCAATCGCAATGATGGCGTTTCCATTGCTATTGGTGATTGTTGCAGAGAGTCTTATCTGAAAATCAACACAGTCGCAGATCAAAAAACATAATGGAGAACAAGAACAATGTGTGTAAGATATACTGAATTAAAATCTCTTTAGATAGAACGAGCAGAAGCACTTAAGAGTATGTGCAGTCGAATCATAACAGATATAGTTGCGTACATATTTTATAACAATTATGTTTTACATGAAAAAAAAAATAAATACAATCTCATTATCATACTCCTTCAAATCAAACTTGTTTTCTATCATTTAAGGTGGGGAGGTGTGTTTGAAAGAAGTTCGTATCGACAAACCTGAAAGGGATCTTCCTGTATCAGATCGAGGTCGATCGTTTGGTAAAAGGTTGTCCACTGCGACGCGTTCAGGGAGCAGAATTTCAAGAGCGGGCGCCATGTGTTATTGGTGTATTCTACAGCTACGGTCAGGGCCGCGTCCTTAGCGTCGCCCCGAACGATGGCATCAAGGGATAGGCAGTGGTCCATGTCTAGTCTCCTCAGTTTGGGGAGGCGGAGCACAGCTGAGTTCGCGGTGGCCATGGAGCTACTGGTGATGTATAGGAATGAACCAACCGGCGCTGTGAATTGATTGGAAATAGAATGTGTGTGTGAGAAAGAAAACGTGACTTATACCAAAGTATTCCGCTGGAAGAATTCAGCTCTGTGTCTGTAATTCACCTTACTACTACAATAAGGCTATAGTGACGAATAGATTTTGTAGGTCTGTAAAGCGAAGCGATTTACATTTCAAACATGTTCGGCGATGGCACCGACTCTCCCATAGGCCCTGTCATTCTTATTTTCCTGGCGTTGTCAAGTACTCATTCGTATAATTTGGCGATGAAGAAGACTGAAATCACCCTGTCCGATCCTGTAGTCTCCGGTAACACTTAAACACGAAAAGTATTTTCCATTCTACGAATATTGCTGGTTTTTAAATTAAAAATATCGTTCACGGATATGGCCACAGATAATTATGTAGAATATGAACATTCTTCCAAATCCGACGGAACCGTCCGCACCTGAGATATTTGTTAAAGGCGACGGGTCTATACCCACAGAGTCAAACCACAGCCACTCCAGGAGGTTGACGTCGTCTTGGCGGAAGAAGCAGTCTTCGTACCCCATGTCGAAGCCGCAGGAAACTTCTGCTTCGTACCCACTGCATGGCATTGGTAAGAACCTGTGCAATATAAATTCAGATTGGAACTATACAATGCTCGGAGTGGAATGTGTCAAAAATAAACCGACGAACAATGAAACAAGCGATAATATCTCATCGAGATCATGGTTATTGTAGTTCAAAACAATTTACATAAACACTGGGGAAAAACAAGATATTTGAAGGCTTCCGTGGTGGAAGAACGTTGGGTGGTAGAAGCCTTCTACCACCCAAAAACAATAGAACTTTCATGCTCTCCGTATAATCCGATATGAGTTAACTGGTCAACCTGACAAGATCATCATTATCACAGTCCATTATGATCATTATTTTTTTTAACAAAAGAAGCTGAAGCCCCCTCCAATCGTTAACAGCCCATTAATGATCGCCCCGTCACTGTACGCAGGCATGCTAACCTGGAAACATTAAACTGCACATTTCTAGAATATGAGACCATTCTGAAGCAAATAATTTTCACACAACAATAGATATATAATGTACTCTTAGATGAATCCACAAGGATTGGAACAATTACCCCTCAGCATTCCCACTGATTCCCACTGATCAGGTACTAGCCATCCCCTTTAATGTCCTCGATACTAGTATAGGGCCTTCTTAACTGCATCGAAAGGAAATTAGCTTTTCCATTGGAAAAACTCACCTGATATCATCGATGGCAATATCTCCTCGATAACCATCCCCGACTACTCCTTCAAAGATCACCTGCCAAGACATCAAACAGATTTGACATTATCTTTTCTCCATCAGTGTTAGGCAATCTCAGTCTATTCTACCAAATTCGATTCGAATCAATCAGGTGTAAGTACAAACAATCGCCGAACGAAAGTTTGGTCGAATGATCAAAATGTTATCTCCTAAAAATTATCAAGAAAACAAAATATTGTATATCTTACATGAATATTCACTTAAGTTTGTTATAAGAAAGTACGAAATCTTGTGTGTTGCATTTCTTTTCAAGTTGTTTGGCTTTATTTCGTGTGTAAATTCATTTGAATGGTTAAAGAAGTAGGGGATGTTCATTTTGAGCTTAGGTCGGTTTTGACCAAAGCAGTTGACAGGAGGGGGAAACACATTTATTCCCCGTATATCTGACTTCAATTTACCAGTGGATACAATGGAATACAATGATGCCTATGACTAGTAAATAAACATGTTTACTATAGACATAATGCAGCTGTCATCTCCAATCTCAGTCGACAAACAATGAATGTCCTTTCGTTATGCCGTAGAGGTTCCCACATGCGATTTTATACCGTCACTTCTACCCACATCACACCCACCCACAAATTACACACACACACAGTCACACACACACACACACACACACACACACATATATATATATATATATATATATATATATATATATATATCTTATACAGTAAAAGGCGAAGTTGTTGTTGTTGTCGGGGCCTTATGTATTTCCTGTTTTATTCCGGCGTTGCTGGTTTGTCTATCTCCTCCCGAGCCGTCGGCTCCGGGCCCCCGAGACCGGTGCCGTCGGCAGCGGGAGGGTCTCTTACGTGCCTTGGACCGGGTTTCGTCCGCGCTCCGCCTCCGTGTCGACGTCGAGGACGAAAAAGAAAAATTAATTAGATAGATGCATAATGCATTTTTGTGCGTGACGTCAGAGTCGAGCGTTTAAATATTCACCGATCCTGCGCTGGACTCCTGCTTTCTCGATCGTCCATCTTTTAGCTTGCAGAGACAGTGGGGATACTAAAGTCAAAAAGATGATGGCGTGCAGCGAAATCTCTGTCATATTCCGACGGACACGCACGCACGCACACAATCTCGGGTACCGTATGCCAGTGTGTGGCCTGCGCCTGTGTATGTATTGACGATGGTTACACGAAACACTATCTGCGTGCGCGTGATATGGACACTCATTGTGGTATAATACACGGCGCGGTCATTGTAAGTAAAAGGGCATTTACGTACAGCGACGTTCGCCATTGGCGTGCCCAAATGAAAACAACGAATGCTGTTATTTTATTGTATTTTGCACAACTGCAGGATACTATGCAGCTCAGGTACGTCATTTAGTTTACTCTCCAGTCGGGTATCATTGTAGTCAGACTGTTCAGGACGGCTAAAATATCCACTTAAATTTTGTCCTCGCCGATCGTACCCTTCCATATCAGAGTACACGCGCCGCTGTTCATTCGTTTACTACATGGCTGCTGTAAACATGAATATTCATAAGACGAGCGGACGCGGGGGAAACCCTCGCTTTGCTGTCCGCCAATTTTTAAAGTTACAAGTGGACATCAAATGTGTGGTTCTATGGTGCATCAAACCAAGTTTTGGTGATAAAAATAAAAAAGAGGGAGCAAATGACGACAAAAATATTCTTCTTTCTCCCATAACGTGGGAAAAGAAATATTAAAGAAAAAATACGAGGCCCCGAGACCCATGGATTCCCACGGGTGCCTACTTATTAAACCTAATGACTATAATCTCCCCCTCCCCAAATATGACAATGATGATTATAATGATAATATAATAATGATAATAATAATAATAATAATAATAATAATAATAATAATAATGATAATAATGATAATAATAATAGTGATAGTTTTAATACTAATAACAATAATGATGATAATGTACAGCCTGAAGCAGAAGAAGAAGGACATTATAAAATGATTATGATAATAATGATAATAAAAATGTACAGTCTGAAGCAGATAAACGGGTGGTTCTATGATCCATCAAACCAAGGTTTGGTGATAAAAACAAAAAGAAGAGAGCAAACGAAGACGAAAATATTTTATTTCTCTCAGCACAATAGTAACAAAAACACTAGGGGTCTATTTCTATTTGTGAAGTAGTCCAACTCAGCACAAGATTACCGTGCAGGGAAGCAGTTTTGGACAGTTTGCGCAGGACTGTCTTCAGAAATGCTGTTTATCAAGAGCAGAAAAATCGGGGAAACAGATTTTTACAATTCTTAACAAATTAACATTTCCGCCTCCGTTGGTTGATCATCCCTATATTATGACTCTACTCTCTCCTCTCCCCTAAATAATAATAATAATGTTAGTAATAATAATAATGATAATAACAATAACAATAATACACTGAAATAATGATAATAATACAATAGGCCAATGCAAATGAATGGGGAGGGGGTGCTATGATCCATAACTTAAGAGTAGGCGGAAGAGACACAAACAGGTACTGGATTGTTTTGATGTTTAAAATGAAATAGCAATGATAATGAAGCTATTTGAAACGTCTATCAGTCGTAGAGAAATCTTGACATGACGGGAAAAAAAAAAAGATATTCACTATCCTTGACCGATAAACTTTTTTCCTTAATTCCCTTGATTAATCCCCATGTCAATGAATAATATAAAATAATAATAAAACCGAATGACTATGATCTCCCCTCCCACAAAATAACAATAACAATAACAATAACAATAATAATAATAATGATAATGCTATTTATTATGATAATAAAAACAATGAACAGTATCAATGAGATGAACGGGTGATTCTAGATCCATCAAACCAAGCTTTGATCATGAAAACTGAAATGAGGGAGCAATTAATGAAGACGAAAATATTCTTTGTGTATTTCTTCTCTCATAACGTGGTTGAAGAAATATTAAAGGAAAAATACGAAGCCTGAGACCCGTGGATTCCCACAGGTGCCTAATACTTATAAAACCTAATGACTATGATCCCCCTCCCCAAATAACAATAATGATTATAATAGCAATATAACAATATGGGCCTAATGAGAATAATAATATGATAATAATAAAGATGATGTATAGTCTGAAGCAGATAAACGGATGGTTCTATGATCTATCAAACCAAGTTTTGGTGATTAAAAACAAAAAGGAGGGAGCAATTGAAGACGATCAAAAAAATTATATTTTTCTCTCATAACGTGGGAAAAGAAATAGGAATGAAAAAAAATGCTAGGCCTTAAGACCAGCCGTGAATTCCCTCGGGTGCTTGCATGGATGCAAGAGCAGGGGGTATAATTAATATCAAAGTCATAGTGTCAATAGTATCTCTCCATTCCGACGGAAGAATCTGTGGGCAGAACTTCCGGAGAATCTCATAAGCGTTTTGGTAATTTTTCCCTGAATGTTTGTTTTTGGGTTTTGTTTTGTTTTTTGTTTGTTTGTTTGTTTGTTTTTTGTTCTGCGGGTGCGGAAATGTGTGTGAGTGTGTGGTGGGGGTGGTGGTCATGGGTATAGAAGAGATCGACCACAAGTAACGAAAGAATGAGAAAAAATGTCTTTTTATTTCATCTATGAGAAAAAAAAAATAAAACCCCTCAGACCCGTGGATTTCCACGGGTGCTGCTAGTATATATATATATATGCTGCCTTGAAATACGCTCGTATTTTTCGTCCGCGATTCTATTTACAGCAAAGCATTGAGAGAGGCTAAAAGTGGGACTACATCAAGTGAGGCATACAGACCTGGTAATTGTCGGATACGAATGAGATATCAACGTAGGCCGACTGCCAGCGATCAGCAAGTTTAGTCTTCGCCCTGTAAATCTCCTTTTCCGGAGCGGTAGGGGTAAGCCACTTGACACTCAACGCCCCCATGTCGCGCCCTTTCATGTAGAAATAAAAATGCAGACAGATTCGCTGGCCATTGCTGCTAAGGGGCGGAGAAATGAGACGCGCTCGGTCACCGGGGCGTTGTGGCTGCGATGCTTCCATATACATGTAGTGACCTGTAAGTAGGGGTCGATGCAAAAGGTTCATTTCATTTCGCAGTCAGGTTGATGAAAACATCACTTCTGAATATTTAGTTTAAGATAATGAGAAAGCCTACCACAAAGAAACACCCAACATTATGTGAAAGAACGAAGAAAATAAACACACTCATCAAAAGGAAACGTTATTTCCTTCACTCTTTTCAGATTCTCTTGTCCATCGAGTATTCCATGTGTTATCAAAGGGATGTATACAGAGAGTCATTACCATTATTAAGAATATTTTCCTGGTCCTAAATTCCGAAATACACAGTGCTCCTATACTCGCTGCGTAGTCATCCAGAGAAGACCAAGTACACCATCCTCTCTAGCTCATACTATGAATCCTTTACTAAACTTGATGACATGCTGAGTGGGTATAATTGTTGCTGCATGATGTAGATTAATTCGCGAGATTCAAATTCATGAAATTCTTCCGTCGAGATGTTTTCATTGCAACTGATTGACAAATTGCCCTACATCGACGTAAATAAGCACTGAATTGATCAGTGTTTTAGTAGTAGCCATGATAAAAAATCATGGGCGTACATACTCGAGCAGGATTCGAACCTACGACCTCCTGATCACCGGACAGGCGTCATCACCACTAGACCACCGAGCTTTCGCCCGACAGCAAGTGTTGGTTCTAATCCTTATAGCATGCAGCGGGTACTGCTTTGTTATTCAAATTCATGAAATTCTTCCGTCGAGATGTTTTCATTGCAACTGATTGACAAATTGCCCTACATCGACGTAAATAAGCACTGAATTGATCAGTGTTTTAGTAGTAGCCATGATAAAAAATCATGGGCGTACATACTCGAGCAGGATTCGAACCTACGACCTCCTGATCACCGGACAGGCGTCATCACCACTAGACCACCGAGCTTTCGCCCGACAGCAAGTGTTGGTTCTAATCCTTATAGCATGCAGCGGGTACTGCTTTGTTATTCAAATTCATGAAATTCTTCCGTCGAGATGTTTTCATTGCAACTGATTGACAAATTGCCCTACATCGACGTAAATAAGCACTGAATTGATCAGTGTTTTAGTAGTAGCCATGATAAAAAATCATGGGCGTACATACTCGAGCAGGATTCGAACCTACGACCTCCTGATCACCGGACAGGCGTCATCACCACTAGACCACCGAGCTTTCGCCCGACAGCAAGTGTTGGTTCTAATCCTTATAGCATGCAGCGGGTACTGCTTTGTTATTCAAATTCATGAAATTCTTCCGTCGAGATGTTTTCATTGCAACTGATTGACAAATTGCCCTACATCGACGTAAATAAGCACTGAATTGATCAGTGTTTTAGTAGTAGCCATGATAAAAAATCATGGGCGTACATACTCGAGCATGATTCGAACCTACGACCTCCTGATCACCGGACAGGCGTCATCACCACTAGACCACCGAGCTTTCGCCCGACAGCAAGTGTTGGTTCTAATCCTTATAGCATGCAGCGGGTACTGCTTTGTTATTCAAATTCATGAAATTCTTCCGTCGACTACTACTAAAACACTGATCAATTCAGTGCTTATTTACGTCGATGTAGGGCAATTTGTCAATCAGTTGCAATGAAAACATCTCGACGGAAGAATTTCATGAATTTGAATAACAAAGCAGTACCCGCTGCATGCTATAAGGATTAGAACCAACACTTGCTGTCGGGCGAAAGCTCGGTGGTCTAGTGGTGATGACGCCTGTCCGGTGATCAGGAGGTCGTAGGTTCGAATCCTGCTCGAGTATGTACGCCCATGATTTTTTATCATGGCTACTACTAAAACACTGATCAATTCAGTGCTTATTTACGTCGATGTAGGGCAATTTGTCAATCAGTTGCAATGAAAACATCTCGACGGAAGAATTTCATGAATTTGAATAACAAAGCAGTACCCGCTGCATGCTATAAGGATTAGAACCAACACTTGCTGTCGGGCGAAAGCTCGGTGGTCTAGTGGTGATGACGCCTGTCCGGTGATCAGGAGGTCGTAGGTTCGAATCCTGCTCGAGTATGTACGCCCATGATTTTTTTATCATGGCTACTACTAAAACACTGATCAATTCAGTGCTTATTTACGTCGATGTAGGGCAATTTGTCAATCAGTTGCAATTCGCGAGATGTTCTACCGCCTATCTCATAACTCGTAATCAAGAAACACATTAGCATAACGATTATAAAAGGAAGAACGTCACAAGGAAAACCACAGTTAGAATTCCCAAGCAGTGGACTCAATAACAACAATTCAGAGGGGAGAAATACACATAGCATGGGAGATAGAATATCACGTGAGCGGTCTAAGTAACTCTTGCACATAAATATGTCGCAAGAGACACAATTTGTTAGTAATGGTTGAAGTGAAATCCCCTTAAATTATCAAGTTTGGTATTATCACACAAACACTTCTAACATTCTAAACTTATGTCAGTTCATTCAACTTCTATTGCACCTTATGTACTCTGTTTTTAAGTCATCTTGACGGTTATAACGTTTGCTAAATATCTCTTTAATGAGGTCAACCCTACCGGGTGCACGTCACGAGACCGTCACCCACGAGTCATACAGCCCACGAATCATAGAACTCACGAGTCATACAGCACAGCCCATGAGTTATACAGCTCATAAGTCATATAGCCAATGAGTTTGACACTACGAGACCGACACATAAGTATAACGTGTTGTATCTGTCCAACTCGTGGGCTGTTTTTACCTTTTGTCGAACTCATGGGCTTTATTTGCCTAGCGTCGAACTCATAGGCTGTATGATATGTGAGCTGTATGACTCGTGGACCTCTTTTCAATGTCGAACTCGTGGGCTGTATGACTTGTGGGTGACGGTCTTGTGGGATGACCCCACCATACCTGTTGCATTTCTAAATGTGTGGTCTGACGGGGGACCCGTCTCCAGCGTGCTCGTGTTTCCCGAATTCATCATCCAGTTGAATTCCTGGTCTCGGTACCACCAATATTCTCTGTATTTTCTCTTATTAGTGAAGCCACATAGGGCCGCTTCGCCTTTTCCTTCGAAGTCACAATCTGCTTGCATGGGAAGTGGGGCTGTTGTACCTGATGGACATGGAGAAAAACCAGGAAGATTCTGACGATAATTACGCCCTATTTTCTATACTCTCACACACACACACACACACACACACACACACACACACACACACTTTTTTCATTTTATGATAACACTCACACACACACTATTTTTCAAGCAACACTTCGATTCGTCCTGGCAAATAATCTTTCCACCGCTCATTCAGTATTTTGACGGGTCAAACAGGGAAACCTGATATATTTCACGCTATACCTGCAGCGTTTCACAGTATTTGTCTCTCAACTTGAAAGGTTTCAAAATACACTTGCACGTTCTATATACAATGCAGGTAAGGAGATGATGGGATATATGATGGGATGATAGGATACTAAGTATAATATGAAATTGTTTGCCTTACTTCTTTGACATTTTCCTTCCAACAGAGTGATGTCATCCAAACCAGTTTCTGGGTGCCACCAAAGCCGGCCCAGCACCCCTTCAAAGACAATCTGTGAAAGGAAGACGACAAAAAAAAAAAAAAAATGATAGTTTTCAATGATTCTCCTTTTGAATTCCATCAACTTGTATCAACACTCATGGAAATTCTAAGCTTTAGTGAATTCACGACCTGAAATGAACCACTTTACTTTGACCTTTGAACTTACACCACTTTAAATTCATGGGAATAGGTGCTGAAATAAACATACAATGTACCAAATTCATACAATGATAGTATGATCAAAATCAAAGTAAGTCAGAAAATAGAACATACGTCCCTGAATATAGATAAGGGGATTCCACAGCAAGAGGACCAATTTGTGGAGTTTGGGCCAAGGCCAAACTACACAAGGGCTGCAAAACATTTCTTTCTTTTTTCTTTTTCTTTTTTTTTTTTGGGGGGGGGGGGGGTCACAGTCAATTCCCCCTCCTTCACCCTGGTTAGCCGGGGAAATGTAGAATGGAACATTTGGAAATTCATAGGTGTTGTGGGCCCCGCCCCTCCCGATTATTTTTTTTAATTCATGATGATGATGATGATGATTAACATTATGAGACAAAAAAGTGGAGGTGGGGCTACAGCCCCCCCCCCCCCCGTTCCAAGGGGTCCCTGCAACGTACATGACGTTCTTTGTTGGGAGCTATGGGAGTGTCTTTTCCAAAGAGATTTTACAGGTGTAAATCTCTTTGGTTTTTTGTTTTTTCCTTGGCTGCTAGCAAAGTGACCCACCACACGCACCAGGCGCCTTACTTACATAGACTGGATAATCTGAGGGTGGTATGTCAAGCAAAGCCTCTTGCCAATCAACGCCCTTGTGTCCAATGTAAGATAAGTCTGGATCAAAGGCTAGTGTGTCACCGTAACGCAAAACGTAGACGTTCAGGAAGACTTCCGGAAGCCAGCCATTAAGAAGATAGAAGAACTGCAGACAGCGAGGTGTGGACGACCCTTGTAGGAGCGGCGAGTACATCCGGGCCATGTCGTTGGGGCGGTGGAAGAACCACCACATATTGTTCATAACCATGAAATATCCTATGAAGATTGATACAAGACACATAGTGTTGATTGCCACACTGCAGTGAAATCATAGCAGGCAAGTGCACGTCATAATACCGAAAGTTTATGCGGATTAAGTAAAGTGTACTTTTATCTCTGCAGAAATTACTTCACACAATAATGTGTAGCCCGTACTCTTTCGTTGACACAATATTAATAGTCGGTGTTACAAGGTACCTGCGGATTCAGATCTTTTTCCCTTTGTCATATGCATTTCACGTCAACCTATATATCCATAATTGACAGTTTCGAAAATCAGTGAGTGCTCAACACTAAACGCCAACCATAAAGTGACTTTCATTGCGTAATTCTTCCTTGCTCATGTCTGAGGAAATTCAGTTCACAAAAACTATGCATCGCTCGTTTCTTTAAACTATTGCATAATTAATTTGACCATAATAATTTACAACAGACTTTAAATTATGGGGAAGCAAAGATATGATTCAAAATAAAGTATTTTTCAAGTACATGAAGGCCTAGTTTTTAGACAAATATGACTTCTTCTTCACGACTCACAAACATCTCATCATCTTAAGCTCATATTAGAGTCAGCAAAATCTTGTTTTTATTGTTATTCCTTTCCTAGACCTTTCATCTACCTGTTCAGCGAGGACGATGAGTGTAAACGAATGAACCTTTCTTGTAGAGGATGACATACATCAACAGTTTGATTCCCTTCCCCCTCCCCATTGAAGCGATAATGTATAATATTTGGGACAAAGACTATCCATCAGTAGCAATCTTGTCATTAGGCAGATAGAGAGCTAATGTCTTATGCAGCAGAGAATAAAAGGAAGGAGGAGGAGGAGGAGGAAGAAGAAGAAGAGAAATAGAACTTAAAAGAAAAAGAAGAAGAGGAGGAGGAGGAGGAGGAGAAGAAGAAAATATCTTGCCTTGCGAATTCCCTAGGGTGTGATCTTTGGCGAGCTTAGGATCCCAGAAGCTCCAGGTGTTTTTGCCTTGGTGTCTCACCCAGTCGAAGATATCGTCCCATGACTGAGTGTAGTTGCAGTAGCCTTCTTCGAATGTGCAACTGATGTCTCTCCATATCGGCGGGAGGGTGGTAGGGGCAGGCGGGGTGGTGTAAACTGTAACCGGCATCGATGAATGAACAAAAGTGAACAGAAACGAACTAATGAATGATAGATGGCCAGATAGATCGATAGAGGGATAAATGGAGGGAGAGTAGAGGATAACAAGAACACTCTCAAACGAGTCAATGTCACCCTACTCGGCATGGCATCGATACTTTCATGGAGCACATAGGTCTAGCGAAAAAAAAAAAGATCTGCTTATAGATTTATTTAGTCTTTGCATGATTCTATGAACAAATAATGATGAATGGGAAAGATTCTGTGTGGAGAAAAGTTTTCAATTCAACTTTCTTTCATTTCATCCAGAGCAAACAACGAGGGAAAGGAGCGATGGTGACTGGTCACGTGAAAGTGGCTTCGGCGGCGTTAACTCTTGTAGGACCTACGACCACAGTGCTAAAAATCCACTGACATCGCGTACAAAGCATAATACACCGTGGAACTGAAAAGTTGAAAGACGACTGACTAACAGCCACAAGCACATACACACGCAGAACACACACTTGTCACAAGATCTGCACACGAAAACATGAGCACAAAAAGCACACACACAGCACGCACTGCACACAAACCGAACATAAAGCGTGTATAGTTCATACATACAATCAGGGCAGGGTGAATTCTGGAAGAGTTCCACATCATCGAGAGCAATATCGTCACGGATGTGTGCTCCGCGTTTGCCCTCAAAGACAATCTGAGAGGAGTATGTGAAGTAAAAATAAACATGTATTAGGTTAAAAGATAGAATCCATAGGACCAAAGAAGTATTATATATATATGACAGAGTATTGCTACATTTGAGATAAATGAATACTGCTTCAAGATAAACAAAGACTATTCATCGAATGCAGAATTGAGAATGCAGTCTCAGCTCGGTGAATTTCACGCATGTTAAACCAGAGTCGAAAAACAGAAGTTAAACAGAAATTCATCACGAAAATGAACGCAGCGGCAGGTTCTTTTTTTATAATAATAATGATAATAATACATTATATTTGTAATGCACTCGATACAATGTTTCCAAGCGCTTGTTGTTTGTTTGTATTTTTGTTCCTGCTACTTGCGCTTAGGCAAATGTTGCTCAATATCCTACCAGTAGGGTTTGACATTTTGGAAGCGGCAGACCCCTACCATAATCACCAACGTCTTTGAAATTAAGCCATCTCTAATGTGTCCTACAACTCTATAAAGCGTAAATATGATATGAACGCACTGTCTTTGAGGAGGATATCAGCGTTTATATCTCTCATAATTAACTATGTTTGACCATTGGGATTGCTTAACAATTTCCCCCAGCATCCATGCTATCACATATCATGTGATAGTCTTTTTCGTTAGCAATTTTTACATATCCCCGATTGGAATCGATAAAGATATCGCTCTTGTAGTCATCTCCCTCCCAGTCGATGATTATTTGATGAACATCGCCTCGGGAGTTGGATCTTGGTGTAACGTCCGATTTGAAGATTATCATGGTAGCACCGAGTACTGAACAGAAGCAAAATCATTTGACTAACGTACATCTTGCAAAAACGGATACAAGAAGGTGAGCAAAGCACTAAGGTGGTCTTAAAGAGATGATAAGTGAATGTCAACATCCTGCACCACCTCACGTGGTGAAGCTCACATTTTAATTGGTTTATTGCCCTTGAATTTTCTGTTTATTTTAAGAAACAGATGTCAATGTCTCCCCTTATTTTATAACCCTTCAGTGGCTTGATGACCTACCTTGAAGGCTATGTTACGTAGGCTGATGTCAATGGCTGCCCTGTGCCACACGTCGCCATGGTCACCGCTTTCTCTCCACGCCGGCGTGCTGGGCAGGCTTTCGCCTCTCGGCTGTATATAAACCTTGAGCTCTTCCACGTCTCTACCGTACATGTGATACCAAAACACCACGCAGGACTTGCGCCGCTGGGGAGGAACTTCAGGCGATATCAATCTGGCCACAGCGTCTCGTGGCCCTGAAAATGTAGCATCTATGTAGACGAAAAACCCTGCGTACCAGAACCAAATAACAATTTATAGCTCTTAAAACTTCACGCTCTCACGATCATGTTTATCAAAATACTTCCGATTGTATTCAAATGTAATGTAATGTAATGTAATACATGTATAATGTAATGTAATGTAATGTAATGTAATGTAATGTAATGTAATGTAATGTAATGTAATGTAATGTAATGAAAATGATAATGATAATGATACAGTTCATCGAGAACAGATGAACATGGACAGGATAGATGGGGCAGCTACCATCAATATAAATCATCATCAAACTTTATACATTGTTTTTGAATATGAAGCTACGATTCGACAAGTGTGCATTGCTGGCGAAACAAAATCAATCTCACACTAAAACAAACTGAGGTACCAGCGAAGTGTTGAACTGCAAAAGAAAGTAAAATTCTAGGATCTTTCGTATTTGTTTCGTGCTCCTGCACAATTTCCTTTTTGTTTTTGTTTTTTAAGGGGGAGGCTAGAGGAGATATTATATATACGTTGTATTATCATATATAATGATCTCAAGTTGCAATAATTAGCTTATTGCAAAGAAATTTCAATGAGAGACATGATAAAGATACCAAGCATAACGTAAATTGGCTTCTTTTTTATTTCTCTGATATGCGTCCTCATTGAAATAAAGTTGGCTAGGCCACCCCCCCCCCCCGTCTTAATGGTCATCTGTGTCTTCATTGCGAAGTGTGAATTTTGTGTGACGAACGGTGATGTCGATCATCCATCGGCAATTATTCTTCTGATCATGAACACTTGTAATAGAGCAAAGGGAAAAGCTATAACAGAAGGATTTGAAAACATAATGAGAAATGTTAGTATGCCTTACCTAGTTCATCCTTCCTCGTGTGGTCAATTGAAGGTCCAGTGAAACGCCAATATGTGCCGCGGTTTGTCCATCTCCAGTCGAAATCATCGGTCTTGTCCTGTGTGTAATGGCACAACTCCGCTTCTTCAAACTGGCATGTCACGCTGCTTTCATTTCTATACACGTCTATGGGGCAAAAGTAGTGAAGTTCAAATTATAAGCACTATCAGTCTATTTTCTGGCCTGTTGGTCTTTTTTTTTTTCCCGCCGTCATAACGATACATGGATGCATAACGCACAAAGTTCGTCAAGCTGTGAAATGGCCCTATAGAATCTGCCCGATGTAGAGTTATGCAGTGATTAATTTAAAGGCAGATCCATCTTATTCAGTTAAACTTCGTTTCAAGAAGAGAAACGTGAGTTGAATTCCCTCTTCATTTTACAAGTCCTGTAAATCTTAAAAGTTTACTCTGACAGAACGAAGAGGCTTTCATTCTCACGGTTCTACCAGTCACTCATCATTGGTCCTTCCCTTGGTAAAGGTCAACGCTACTCTTCCATTTCGCTCTCCAAATCCAAACAACTACTGAGAAGAAGAGAGCCATATCCGCCCTCATCTATTTCCGAGAAACCCTGCACAGAAAGATGGGTCCGATCGCCTCTCCTCTTAAAGTCATGAGGAGAGATCTGATTCCACATCCACCATGGGAGCATGCCACTTTCAGATTTCTCTCTGGTATTATTGTGAAGGCGACTTGTACTTGTTAACTTTTGGAGTTTTGAGTTAAAACTTTTAAACTCCAGAAATAAACTAAGCTGAAAAACGTAACAAATCCAGTCTCCAGAGCTTATGTTTCTCTCGCTTCTACTTATACATATCTGGGTCGTTGTCATGCACCAACAGAACACCCGTCAGCACCGACATAATATCTGTCATACACCGACAAAACATTCTTGGATCAGCACCGAATGAATACAGCTGTTCACGCCATGTTTGCCAACTCCAACTCTCATGTCCCGAATGGACACTTTTATTCCACCCCACCCTGGTTTCACCAAGGCACATTACGGTTCTCCGTCACACCTCCCCCCAACAAGAGGAAAGTTATGAATGTAACTTTTCGACTATAAACACCTTCCTTGTAAGGCTTGCTTCACTGTTCGTGCGTACTATTCAGCTTACACGATTACAAACTCAAATAGTTTTGTGTTGTTTTTCTTAAAACCTCACCTGACATACTACACGTATAATTACTGATTTTGAGCCTTATCAGAATCAGTTAACTCCGGCATCATTATTGTCCACTTTTAGAACAATATATGAAAACTTGACAAGCCCCCTACAAAACATGTAAATACACAAATCAACAGTCTACAGTAATACACATGTGAAACTGTTTTCAACGGGTGCACATACGGGTGCACATAATCCGGAAAGATTACACCAAATGACTTGTAATCAATCATTTCTCCAGTAGTATCAATATTTTGACTGAGACTGTACTTTCTGGTAGTCTCGACTGTAATTATATATCCTCACATATTTGACCAATAAACTTCAGGCATGAATGATATTTTTCTTTTTTGGTAACACATACACTTCATTTTTAAATGTGGAAACCAAACATACAGTTTCTTCACGAAATTGTTCTGACTGTTGCAAAGATATGTCTGTTTCTCCAACAAAAACTTTCACTGGAGTTTGACTGAATGAGGTAACAGCACGCATTTCTTGATTATAACAAAATCGTATTTAAACACGTCAACACATGTGTACATCTACTCAATGTACTTGCTAAAAAATCTTATACATATGTCAACTCTGCGTCATGAGTTAACCAAACAACAACAAAAATTTAACCACCGGACATCTCTTTTGTCCTTTCACACATATGTACTGTCACGCGATAAGATGTTGTAATATATGTGCAAACTCTGGAAAATATCAAGATTATACTCGACACACAATTGTGACTATGTCACTCTGTAACGAAATACATATACAGGTTATCAATTTTCACAAGTGACCTTATATCTTGGCTTCTTTATGCCTCACGGTCACTCGAAACTTTTTCATTCATACAAAACAACACAAATTCTTTTGTTTTAACACAAATCGGTTGACATAAAACTCATAATTTGATCAACAGTTCTCCTGTGACTGGCCGGTTGTGTTTTGCTATACTGTTTTTGCATTTGCTAGCATTAACTCTGTAACGTATCGGTATACATAACAATATGAATCCTTTGACTCTTTGGGGTACATTGAATGAAATCAAAATAGAAGTGTGCAACTAAAGCACAACTTTCACTCTAATCTTACACACCACAAATGTTGTATCCTGACGCTTCCTGTAATGTTGGGTTTTCAAAACATCATACAATGCTTGGCGTGTAACACATCATGAAAATTTTCAAGCGATGTCTTCTTATAAAGACAGAATATTGTGTACCAGTACTTTCTCATACTTCCTAGCATCAATCACATATACTGTTTTCGCTTAAAACAAACATGATTAACATAAATACAATTTCTTCCTTCACAGATCCTTGGGAAAGGAAGAAAACTGAACGAAAATACATAAACACATGTATACATTGTAATGTATACACAAAAAGTCAACATCAGTTTCTTGTCTGTTTTGAGTCTTGTTTGAAATGTTCTCCTTGATTTAGGTTTCACTGTAGATTTGAGATTGTTATCGTTCGGCAACATTATCAACGCGTACACAGTTTCAAACACGCGACAAAGCGTCTGCTAATTTGTTGTCCTTTCCTGCTATGTGCACAATTCTCAGTGGGTACGGCTGGAGAATCAAACTCCAACGGAAGAGACGCTGATTCTTGTGCTTGAAGCGTTCTAAAAACGTCAATGGGTTATGGTCAGTGTACACCACGATGTCTCTTCCACCGTCCAAATACGCTTCGAAATGTTGCACGGCTAGAACGACACTGAGGCATTCCTTCTCCACAGTTGAATACTTTTGCTGATGGCGATTCAGTTTTTTGGAGAAGAAACACACGGGTTTGCTGTGTCCGATGTCGTCATCCTGAAGTAGCACGGCTCCTACTCCTCGGTCACTAGCATCCGTAGCTAGCTGGAAGCTCCTCTCGAAGTTCGGTGCGATGAGCACGGGATCATTCATGAGGACGGCCTTCAGCTTCTGGAACGCATCCTGGCAGCTCGCCGACCACTGGAACGTTGTACCCTTTTTCAACAGGTCCGTCAAGGGCACCACCAGGTGACTGAAGTTGGGAACGAATCTCCGGTAGAATCCGCACATTCCCAAAAAGCGCTGAAGCTCCCGTTTCGATGACGGCACTGGGAAGTCCACGATGGCTCGGACCTTAGCATCTCGTGGTGCGACGCTACCTCGGCCTATCATGTGACCTAGGTAAGTCACACAAGCTTTCCCGAACTCGCATTTGGCCAGATTCTTAGCAGGATGAATCCGATATGGATGCTGCGTTATGGGTGCATTTTTACCAACATCAACCGTATGAACAGTATCTTTCGCACAGCCCAATTTATCACTGCAAACCTCCGGAAATTCCTGGAAGATGTCGACAACATCTTGCCTCTCCGAATCAGACAGATGACTGAGAAGTAACTCTGGATTTTCTAGTGCCTTTGAGTTCTCTACTCGCGGAATCATTCCTGACTTGAAACTCACACTCTGAGAATCTGGAGCATCAGGCTCAAACTCTTCTGCACTTTTCTCAGCACTGTGTAGGACACTCTCACTCACAACTGCACCTACGTCTTCTACCATCACACGGCTAAATAACTCCTCAAAAGCCGGAATAGGAATCAACGGCGCAGATCTAATGGCATGTTGTGGTTTTCCTACCACTTGACATTCATGATACGTTCGAAAAAATTCAGACACATCCATTCTCATCTTGGGCCAGAAGAAGTGAGTTCTGATTCTACACAAAGTCTTCTTGACACCCATGTGTCCGGCCATTGGAATTTCATGTGCAAGACGTAGAATTTCCTTTCTATACGGCGGAGGAACAACTATCTGGTCGACAACCGTCCAGTCCTCATCTGCGGGACGATCTGGAGGACGCCATTTCCTCATCAAAACACCAGACTTTACATAGAAACATTCTGGCACTCCCTTCGCCTCATCTACAGTCAATGCACCCTCTCTCAACTTCAACAATTCCTCATCTTCCATCTGTGCTTTGATTAAAGCCGGCTGACTGAACACACCTTCTTCCCAACTTTGTTCTCTTTCATCTTCACTAGTCACCTTTCCAAAGAATGTGTCACCAAGAGAAATTTCACTTTCAGACTCCTTTCTCTCACGCTCTGCTTCACTTGCTCGAAACCTTGTGATAGCACATGTTGGAAATACTTCTGGGAATTCATCGACAAGTTTTTCAGTTTCCTGCTCGTACACTGGGACTTCAGAAACAACCGGAAGGACACTCACTCGACCTCCTGCAAGGTCATTACCAAGCAAAAAGGAAACTCCATCCATGGGGAGAAATGGAACAATTCCCACAATCACTTCCCCTGAAATCAGTCCACTATCCAAATTCACTCGGAATAGAGGGACCGCCCGAGTTCCTCCGTTGACATCATGTATCAGTACTTTCCTACCCGTGTTACAGTCTATGGGCATACTCTTCACATCTCCTACCATAAGGGACTGTGTAGCTCCAGTATCACGAAGGATGACAACCGATACTCTAAATTCAGCAATGGTAACTGTACCCTTGGAAATGAAGTCCTTGTACTTTTCATCCACACGACCACTTGAACACGTATCTGTCATTTTTGAAACACTGCTTTTCGCAACATTTGGATGACGCTGTTCATTACTTACACTTGACCTAACAAAACCATTGGTGGCTGCTTGGTACTGTTTCTCTTTTGTTTCAGCATCTGAACTGTTCTGTGTACGTGTGTCTGCATGGACTAAACCATGTGTTGCTCTTTGCTTTTGTTTTTCTTTTGCTTCATTTTGTTCCAGCAATCGCCTACATTCAGACTTAATGTGACCCGTTTTCCCACAGAAAAAGCATCTCACTTCTTTGTATTGAGGCCGTGGCGATTTTGGTCGCTCTTTCTTTGATTCAGTCTTTACTTTATCCCTGCGTTCACTATGACTACTGTGCCACTTTTGAGTGTCAGGATTTCTCGACTGATCAAACTTCCTCTTTCCCTCAGGACTCTTTGTTTTCACTCTATGTGTCAACTCATACTGGTCAGCGGTGACTGCTGCACTCTTTACATCATGTACTCTTCGATCTTCCAAATATGTTCTCAAATCTGGAGGTGTCGATTTCTTGAACTCCTCCATCAACACTATCTCTCTCAAATTGTCATAAGTGAGATCTACTTTCATTGATCGAACCCATCGATCAAACAGAATTTCTTTTTTTCTCTGAAACTCTACGTAGGTCTGTCCCGAACCTCTCCTAAATCCTCGAAACTTTTGCCTGTAGGCTTCTGGGACTAACTGATAGGCAAGAAGGACTGCTTCCTTAACTGTGTCATAGTTATTTGCCTCCTCATCCGAGAGAGCAGACACTACTGAATGTGCCTTGCCTGTGAGCTTTTGTTGTACTATCATAGACCAATATTTCTTCTCCCACTCCAAATTCCTAGCTATTCTCTCAAAGGAGAAAAAGAAAGAGTCTACATCCTCTTCATCAAAGCGGGGGACTGTATTCGCCATTTTTGCAATGTCGGGCGTCTTTGGTCTCGACATCGTAACATTAGGCCTATCCCCTGGGACGCTACTGGCCTGTGCCTGGGTCAACTCAATTTGACGTTGCATTAACTCTTGTTCGAGTCTCAAATTTTCTGCCTTCATTTTTTCTTTTTCTAACTCCAATCTAGCCAGTTCTAGTTGTGTGGAATCTACCTTCATCTCACTAGGTCTAGTAATACATGTAGTAGTAGTACTTGGAGCAGTTTTTCTACCAGCACTCCCAATCTCATCTGTACTCTCATTGTGGTCTGTGTGTTCATATTCTACACCACCCAGTTCAAGCTTCTTCACCAGAACTGCAAAGATTTCTTTCTTTCGACTACACTCTCTGATATCAGCATCTACATGAGTTGCAACCTCAATCAGTTGGGCTTTCACTAACCCTCTCAATCTACCAAGAGTGACGTCTTTCACAAACTCTGCAACATCGAACTTGGCTGCCATGATTTATTCACCTCTAGTTTTCCGACTAGATTTCAAGACTACGTCGCTAACGCAACTTCCTATAGTACACTCCACTGCGTACCGAACTACGAGAATAGTCTAAGCAATTCAGACCTGACAAACACTCGTATATCTCGAGGCCAATTTCCTCGTAAAGCCACATCTAACGATGCTAATCCAAATAACCAGAAAGTGACACACTAATCTGATAGAATGACATAAAGGAAACGATAATACGTACCCTTCCTTTCCAGCAATCAATGCTGCAACCCTGGAATTCAGCTAGCGAGAAGACCAGTACAAGTGCGCAGAACATACTCATCGCATCGCTTTGCGAATCGCACTTCCATTCACAACCACTGCTAACGCAGCCCCATTACACATACCATGCAATGTCACGCAGTATACAATACCGCTACGAACGAACGACACTGTTACGTTCGCTATACCCTGTGTACACATCTCACATGAGTGCGAACACCACACATACCTCCAACGGGCATCAATCATTACAACGATGTACAAAACACCGAAATACTACCAAAACACGGCCTGTTTGTATGTTCATTTCCCGGACATGTTCCCCACATGTCATGCACCAACAGAACACCCGTCAGCACCGACATAATATCTGTCATACACCGACAAAACATTCTTGGATCAGCACCGAATGAATACAGCTGTTCACGCCATGTTTGCCAACTCCAACTCTCATGTCCCGAATGGACACTTTTATTCCACCCCACCCTGGTTTCACCAAGGCACATTACGGTTCTCCGTCACAGTCGTGTTTTATGAATAGTTATAAAATTGATTAGAGTGCATTTCTATTGTAAGTCTATGGCAGCCTGTGTGGTAAGGACATTAAAATAATCGATTATCTTTTGATAAATACAAAAGTGTTACAATCATGCTATAGCAACACCGTCAAAAGTTGAACCAACTATCATTTCTTTTTATTTAAATCGAGAGCTTTTTGCGCGTAATGTCCTTTTATGATTTTTATCACGATGCGATTCAATATTCAAGAGAATGGCAAAATATATATATACTAGGCTGAAAACAACACTACCATCATAACCGTCAACAGAAACCATAGTTGGCTAGAGCTTGACGTCGCATTTCCGAAGAAAAAAAAAAGAGGAAATGGATAAAAGTAAATTGACAGGAATAAAAACAGAACACTCACGGTGTCCGGGACATTCAGCAAAAGTTATGTTGACGTCATCAATAGCAATATCTCCGCTACTACTTTCTCCCCTCACCGCCTCGAATACAACCTGAAGGAGGAGATGCCAACACATCGTAAGTAAAATAGTACATACAATAACCTTCCGCTAAAAACAAACAAATAATCAACAAAAGAAACTTCTTCAGTTCTAAGAAGCAGGATCAAATTTGAAGGTGAAGATAGCATTTAACCAAATACCTGCTGTCATGGTTTACTTGCGTTCACATCAACATGTTCTTTTTTTAATATAACGTCGGCCATTTCCTACATGTCAACACACGTAGGCCTATCTCAAGATCAAAAGAGAACATCCGATACCGTCCTATAGTGACATAATATCAAATCAAGCTTTACTTGTTTTTTCCCCAACTTTATTGGAATATACGAATGTATCTATAGCGGAGAGGGATAAGATGCAATGTATGTAACACAAAATAAAACATCCGTCATTACTGTACGATATATTTATCCCACACACCTGATGAATAAGAGGGGTTGTTATTTGGACCTCTGCTGCCCTCCATCGGTCGCCACGGTTACCGGCCAAGCTCCAGACCGGATTTCCCAGGGCATCAGACGTCTCGTTCTTGATGTAGACATTCAGCTCGCCGACTTCGTAGCCGTACATGTGGTAGAAGAAGATCATGCAAGACGGCTTCGAGGAGTACCCCATTAGCGGCGGGCTTATCAGCCGGGCAGTGTGACCATCTTGCATGTATGAAGCTTCCATGAACATGTAGTGACCTGTTTTCAGAACAGACGAATGGTTTCCAGAGGTTAGTATGCCTTGGTTAATTCAGTATGGATGCCATGTTCAATCGAGTCATGTTAGTGACTTCGGTCAAAAGTCTTCGATGCTGATGGTATTATTTTTATCGCTCTTCCCACCAGCCCATGTTTCCATACTCAGTGTACATGAAACAACGGACATTATCACGCATTTAGAATGATACATAAAGAAATGTCACACAAAAACACCACGGAAGCTTCACTTGAAAAATAAAAAGATAGTAACAAATAAGAAGGAGAAGTTACCAGGAAGGAATCTCAATCATAGGTTCGTCGGCCAATGTGAGAGCTGTAAAACAATGACGTCATCATTTCAATGCGAGAAGAGACGTGAAGCGATCAAATACCACAACAAAACTTCTTTTGAATATGAACTATGCACTAGAAATGCGCTTCTCAACTTTGTCCTGCCCAATGCCCACTTTGCCTCATCGAGGCCCATAGTTAGATCAAGTATAGATCTGTTTTATATCATTTTGATCGACATCGCGGAACACCTACGAAAGCTTCGCGGCCCACCGATTGAAAGGCAGAGCACTAGAACAATGAAGCACTCAATAATACATGATTTTGTCTCCATGATGTTGCTCAATTTGGGACATTTATCTGGAACAGAGGTGGAATAACCCCACAAACAAGAACAATTCTATAGTCACCGCTTGAGTTCTTGAATGTGTGGTCATATCGCGGCCCAGTTCCCCAAGACCATGTCCGTCCTTTCCACCAGTAGAAGTTAAAATCATCCGTCCTGTCCTGGGTAAACCCACAGATCCTCTGGTCTTCGAACGTGCACATCAGCGTCTCTACATTTGGTGGAGGTTAAGTGAAAAAACAAACAAACATTTTTTTTTTCCCCCTAAACAGAGGGTTACATCTCAAAATGTGCCCTCTCGCATGTCTCACAACTATAACTGATATAGATGATACATGTACATTATATTCCATTGACATGGAATTCCGGGCAAATTCGTTTAAATTTTCACTTGCAACATGACACAGCCTGCAGAATACAACCAAGTTTTGGTGATAGGTAATATTGAATATTGAATGACACAGTATTGTACATGGCAAATAAAGAAGACAATTCACCATGTAGACAGAACCAGTTTGATATAGCCAATTTGGGGCTCTCTCCTATGATTATCGTTATTAATCTCATCTGTTTTCGCAATGTTTAACATCTCTCTGAACGAGGATTGTCCTAAATCAAACCGAAGACATATTAGACCTATGACAGAAACTTATTTTAATAATATCGATAATAATAATAATAATAATAATAATGATAATCATCATGAAAACAAATATTATTGCGATCAACTTGTTTGACGCAGAACGTTTAAAAGTCTAAAATATGAGAAAATGTCACTATTTTTCTCAATAGACCATAACTGCAGACGGTTTATAGCAGAAATAAGGCCATAACTGCAATCGTTCAAATTGTGTGTATTTAAAAATACTCGACATTCCTCATACTGAATAACATTTTTGCATTGGTCGTTTCTATCCCTTACTCACAATTCAGATCTAGTCTGAAGCAACAAAGGTGGTTTTTTGTTTCATCTGCAAATGGTAGATTATGCCTTTAAAGCGCCTTGACACGGATAGTGAACTAAAATTGCACTGCAGCAAGAACCCACCTAGAGGACAGGGTGAATCCTCGAACGTTACGTCATCTATTGCCACGTCACCGCGGTAGCTTTCTCCTACAACACTCTCAAAGATGATCTGTGGGAAAGTCATTCAAGATAAAAAAATATACATGTACTTTAATTCTAGACGATTACAGCTAGAAAAGTTAATCGCATTGTCGATAACATAAGTAAGTACATGTCACACAGATGCGGATGAATTATGAAATTCTCATTTGAAACATATCAAATTATTAAGATGATGTGATTCGGAAAATGTAGGATTGTTAATATGATTTTGGCATGATGGAGGCGCGTGTATGGAACATTCGAAAAGTGTATTTGTATGTGTCATTTAAATGAAAGCGTTGTGCTCTTGATATCCCCACAATCTGGCGAATGCATTTGGAGTATTACATAAGGTGATCTGTTACTTGTTCTACTTCCATTTCGTCTAACAGCATAGTCACAACCCACATGGTCTAATCCCGTTTCGTCTACAACCATTTCGTCTAATGAACATCTAGTCCAACTGCCAATTAGCCTCATTACCAGTTGGTCTGCTTCCGGGTGGAAAAACAAATCCAAGGAGACAAAATTGCAATTAGACCATCTGGTCATTAGACAAAACCTTGATTAGCCAAACCGGGCATTAGATCAAGTAAAGATTAGACCAAATGGCATTAGTCGAAATTGATAGTATAGATCAAATGCGTTTAACCGTAGTGGTGTTAGACGAACTGGAAAGTAGACCATCTCATACTAGCCCAAGTGGCAATAAATCTAAAATGATGGGATCTGCCCCGTTCAACTGGTGACCGTTGGGGACCAGGCCCTGTTTAATCAAAGGATCGATTATAAATTTCCTTAACACACAGGCTGCCATAGACTTATGATAAAAATCAACTAATCAATTACAACTCTTCATAAAACAGGGCCAAGAAGGGATATGGGTTGCCAGTCCATCTTTGTCAAATCTAATAGTCTTCAGGAACACATTCTCATCGAAGAAAGAACTTGGTGTGCCATGAAATCACCCACCACTAAATTATCTACCACCATGGAAACCTTCAAAATGTTTGTCTTCTCTTTATTTTGAATAAGAAACATATTGAGAAGACGCTGGATACCAATCCCAGAATACCGACAACATTCGCTGCCCTCGTCGTTCGTTTAAACACACTTTTCTGACATCTCCAGCATTTTCTCATTGGATCTTATCTTTTAACTTTTGGTGCTGCTTTTTTATACGTCAATTGTATGACAGAAGCACAGGTAAGCTTTAACTTTCATGCCTGGTTTTACCCTTATAGCCTCTCTTGTTACTCCATTTAATACATTGGTGTGTTATATTAGAAGTCATTGACTACCACCTGTTCAGATTGAAGCGAGTGATGAAAAATTGTTTGTTCATTTCCATCTGAGAAGATGGCTGGATTGCCCATATTCAGCTACGTCAAGCTGGTCTTCCATGTGGTCCAGTTGGATGTGAAGTGGGACCACTTCACCTGTGTATAACACCCTGCTCTTTGCGATGAATGAATGAAGCGGGTTCTTTTACGTGCATGAGTTGTTGCTCTCTCATACACGGGACCTCCATTTTATGTCCTATCCGAGGGACAAGATGGTCATAATACTTTAACAAGTTGCAGACTGCACCACTAAGGGCCCTGTTCTCACAAATGCACACGCAACTAATTTCTGTTTTCAAAAAGAGTGAATGGTATTCATATGGTGTGCAAAAATATGATGATCACTAAATCCTTTGTTAAAGTATTATGATCATCTTCTTGTGATATGTTGCCGAAGGGGAAACAATACTGCGACCTAGCGGTACCACAAAGACATAAAAACATGTCCAGACAATTTCATATCAATCGGAAGGGTAATGAAAATCGTATCAAGTCTATACCTGAAAGGCGTAGTTTCGCTGAGAAATGGTTATGCTGGCTTTCTGCCAGACGGTGCCTTGGTCCCCGCTCCACTCTCGCAGCGTATCCCGATCAGTGCTGTTCTCCCGCTGGAAGAGTATGCGTAGACTCCCCACATCCTCCCCGTTGAGCTGGTAGTAGAAACTGAAACACTTGTCGCCACCGTTTGCGACCAGGGGAGGGGTGAGCAAATTGGCGATGTCGCCTGGCCGACGCGGGTTCGATGCCTCCGTGTAAATATAGTAACCTGGAAGGAGGACGAGAGGGTTGCAAAATCTCAAAGAACATCTAATTTCAATTTCATGTATAATAAAACAAACCGAAACTGAAATGTTGATTTTGTTATTAGTCAAGAATCACGTCAAAAACGTGCAACAGAGAATATGTCATTCAATAATGTCAGATAAATTGAAAAATTGGTTTAACGAAATCATGACCCTTTATATTCGTCGAGAGAGCTTTACATTAAAAAGTGCTAAACTCATCATCATTTTGTAAATTACGAGATGACCCCTCCCCCCTCATGTTATGACCGTTGATGTGTTATCAAACCATCACACATCATTATCTGATGCAGAGCATCATTTTCATTCTACCGGCCGGCTTCTGGTATAGATATCACTGAAGTTTTTCGTGAAAACTTGATTGTGACGCTAAAATTACGTGTCGGGGGGGTTGGTCCTGATTTTACTGTCTTTCCACACTTCTATATCTTTGACTGTACCTCTGTGATAAAGTCACTTTGAAGTTGAAATGCGGTGGCCATTCATAGACTTGACTTCATTGAAGCTAGCACTCATTTAATAGTTTCATAATAGGCCCTTTCGATGTATTACAAGCAGGTTGAAAGTGGTCTTTCACATGTAATCTATTTTCCTTTAAATTTTGATTTCGTATGCAGCTTGCAAGAAATAATTACTTTCTTTGTTTTACTGTGAACTTCTGTAATCAACTTTGTATGTAGACCTATTTTGTGTTGTCTTTATGCAGGTCCCCTTTGTAAATCTTTTTTTTTTTAAACTCATAGAGCTACCCTATGAAAATAAAACGAAATAGATAAATACATAGGTAAACTGTAGAGAAGAAAAGCTCATTTCCAAGGAAACGTTGCATACAAAGAGAATTTTGCAAACGAATCGCAGACACCTAACGTGCCTGTAAGCCTATCCCATTAGCATTATCTTTACACCAGTGACAATTACCCTTTGTGGCGCTGTGGCATGGTGGATAAGACTCCCGACTCCCGATCGGAGGATCCGAGTTAGAATCCCGCCCAGTGCTTACATTCTTGGACAAGATGCATTTACCCACCATGTCCCTCTCGACCCACGTGTATAAATGGGTACCTGGCAACGCTAGGGTAATAATAATGGCAGGGCCCTCAGGAAGAACAGTGGCAACACTGAAGAGGCTGCCTTGGGTAAATAAGCCTTTATCATTATCATTATTACTGTTATTATTATTATTGTTATCATCATCATCATCATCATCATCATCATCATCATCATCATCATCATCATCATTAACCCTCTAATGCGCCATGCAGAATCCGTACTGCTCACCCTCTCCCGTGCCGTAAGTGTGGTCCACGGAGGGTCCCGTATTTGCCGACGCCGTTTTTCCAGCGTGCCGAGTCCAGTCAAAGACGTCCGCAGTGTCCTGCTGAAAACCACAAAACCCGTCGTTGTTGTCTTCGAACGTGCAGTCGAGCGACTGTCGTGGTGGTGGTGTCGTAGGGGCAACCGTCTGCGTGGTGGCCATCGTAGTGGCAGCATCCTGAGAACACGCTGTGACGGAAAAGAAAAGTAAGGGGGTTTCAACATTAGTTAGTCTGAGACGGATACAAATGTTGATAGATAGACAGACAGGCAGACAGACAGGCAGATAAAAATATGAGCGATTGACTTTATCTCTATAATAATATATAAACAAAAAGACTCCATATAGATAGATATAGATAGATATTTAGATAGATAGAGAGAGAGATAGATAGATAGATAGATAGATAGATTGATTGATTGATAATTGATGGATTGATTGATTGATTGATAATTGATTAATTGATAATTGATTGATAATTGATTGATGATTGATTGATTGATTGATTGATTGATTGATTGATTGATTGATACACATATACATATATATATTTACATAGACAAACAGATACAGATGGATGCATAGATAGACAGACAGATTGAATAGATTGAGGTCACTCTCCCATTTAGGAAGAAAATTTCTATCTTACGTCTCTCTTGTGGCCGTTCTCAGACACAGCGAGCTATCATGGGCCTATCCACGCTTCGTATGGAAGTGCGATAGAACCATGGAGCTACTACACGTCAGCTCCATGATGATACTAGAACTTTTCAGTCGGAAAGGCGGCGGGGGGGGGGGGGGGGCAATGTACTTCACAACACTGTATGTGGGAGCTGCACAACGAACAATACCGTGGGTATGCCTCACTTTGAGCTCACTTTCAATTCAATTCAATTCAATTCAATTCAATTCAATTCAAAGTTTATTTCATTTTTCGACAAAACATAATATGTTTCACTTCTTTTGATAACAGAGAATAAGGTAAATAGAACATAGTGAAATGAAAAGACTGTACAACAATTGAGGACCTATAGTAATCGTACACTTTGAGAGTGTAGTGTCATTTTCGTTCTCACGTAACAATAATCATATTGTCATATGAACTGGTTTTGTCAGACTTTGATTTATAACGAGATCTGGGGTAATCAAAGAGACGGACGGACGGACGGACGGACGGATGGACAACCCGATCGCATCATGCCTCCGACACGCTTCGGGCACGCTCTAGATGCATAAAACATAGAGGTCAGCAAGGTCAATGGTATCCCCCAGTGTTTCCGTGGTGTGTGTTATGATTGTACCAGTCAACCAGGGAGGTGAGACAAGCAAAAAGTTTTGAAGCCACCTTTTTTTCACTCCCCCCCCCCAAAAGAAAAAAAAAACAAAACAAAAACAAAAAACAAAAACGCACCTTTAAGTCAACCATACAGCACAGAAGCCAAAATATAATGACTGTTCAGTGATGCAAGGCACTGAATGTCATTTCAGCAAAATTTCCAACATTAGGTGAAAAAAGGCCTAATGCAATGCAACACCAACACTCATTCAAACCAAGCTTGTTACACCAATCAAACGTGTCAAGCAGTGTCAAAACGAATCTCTCACACACATGGGCACTACGCTCCGTAATAAGTTTCTTCACAGAAATGTAATCATTCATGTAACCACTGATTTCATTATGTGTTCAGAGATGACTGTGGGAATGTTGTCGATGTTCAATAGGCGACTTCAAGACTCAGTAACGATATGGTTAGCGTGGAAAAGTACGAAACTTTCAGCTCGAAGTCCTGTCCGAACAAAAAGTAAAAGTTCAGTGTTAGGGTCAGTTTGTTTCATTTCTCCACTTCTACGAAATAAAACAGTCTGACAAAATTAAGATTTTCCGCTGGAAATTATACAACGAAGTGCATAAGAAATAGCTGGTTACATGAATAGTATGGGGCCTACGTGCGTAATATTGTCATGGTATCAGTATAGGCCTGTAACCTGTTGGCGGAGACCATTATCGATAAACGTGAACGTGGGCATTGTAGTTGCGTTAGTTCTCCTTTTTTTTTTTTTAATCTATAGGAACAAAACACATGAACACAAAAAAAAAGTAAGTGAAGTAAACTTCCGAGTATTTTCAATGTCATTTGACTTAGGAGGAAGACACTATGGGGGAATATAACAAGACAGAAACGAAACGAAGGAGCAAGAAAGGAGATGCCTGAATAGGGAAAAAAAGTTGATAGAAGAAAAGCACTTGGTGCTATAATTACACTAGAAACAATACCACCACCAACAACAACAACAACTAATTTTATTTGATGATTTATATTTCGAGATATGAGAGTTTTACAGTGAACCCAGTTATGTTTTGGGAAGAGGAATGGATCGGTGAGCAAAGTTGCGATACCGAACTTGTCTGGTGATGACCCCTAAGCTTTGAAAAAAACTGTCAAGGTGAAAAGAAAGAGTTGCCATTCTGAACTTACTTCGTGACCCCTATGCTCTGTTGAGATCATTTCGGGGCCCGTAAAAGAACAAAAGGTAGAGGTCATGAGCGCAGGGACGATCGTACCAGCTCGTGTCTGCCTTGAACCAGCTTACTCCCAAAGCAGGCGTTTCGTATATCCTCCCCCTCCCCCAACCAAATAATAGCTTGTTGTAAATCTGTCAATCCATACCGAGTCTGGGCCCCTACTGCCAGCGTGACATACACACACGTACACATACTAGTACGCACGAAATGTGCTCCCGTGTAAGCTCACTTGATACTGACACTCATTGGATGCCTGCGTCGTTGGGCATACAAAAATCTGAGATGCGACAATAGTTGCATTACCTTTGACAATGTTCATTGATGTTCGCTCTTCAATCTCTAGACAAACAAAAGGCTAGAGTACATGAGGTGGGTGGGCGAGGAGGACACCATTGACACTTTCTGAAGAACCAGGGAGGTGCACCTCTCTCAAAGTATTTGCAAGTATTTGGTGATTTTTTTTTAAACATACATGTCATTCTAATACTTCCTTGAACTTGAATAAAGTCATGATTAAACAACTCCCATTAATTTAAAGCGACTCGATCACCATTACTCCGAACAAGCTTTTGAAGTTTGGGAGGCAGGATAGCATATCTCTTAGAGTCTCCTCCTAATATACTTCGTGGTTCCGCGCAATGACCGAGGCATACTTCATTTCTTTCGTCCCCTGTAATGGATGTCAGTGGATAGGCATATCTGTCGATTGCGATCCAGAAAGGATTATTATAACTGTTCATACGAAACTTCTTGACCAATCCATATAAGAAAGAAAGGGGCATCATAAGAGCACACAATCTGAATGCACCGGGACATTGCCAAACCATTTAGGCCTACATTTAATACAAACAATTACGAATTCCGACGAAGGGCATAGTCTTTCATTTGACATTATTTAGAGGTCAGAGTGTTTTGGTAATCATCATGACAGCCACTATTCATCTCCAAATTCAGATCAACAAAATTTCATTGCAATCGGCCAAACAAGATGGTGCGAAGAAACAGCGTACAGCTGGATGATTACAGTAGGGAGATTGAACATTCCCACATACACAATAAACACACAAGCAAGCGATAGCAATGGCAAGATTGAGGGGACTATCAGTTGTGGTGTTCTGGAAAATTGGAGACTCGAACATTGCAGGTCCATGATCAAACTATGCACATCTCTTTAATGGAATAAGAACAAATCAATTGACAAGCACGAGAGGTTGACATCCAAGGTTACGGTTGTACCAGATTGAAAAAAAAGCGGCGACCAGCTGGTAAACGATGCTACAAACGAGTACACCAACCAAGCCATCTGTCTAACCAGGTCCTGGTCTAACCGAGGAGCACATGCCTCCTTGGTCTATACAGGGATGCGGAATCGCTGCCTGGGGCCCGTTGCATAAAACTCCAACCGGATTTTTTTCCGGTTGAAATCACAAAATTCCGGTTGGAAGCACCCAACCAGAGTTTTTATGCAACGGATTTTACATTCTTATGTTAGCAACCTTAAAAAATTCAGGTTGGGCAAATCCTAACCTGAATTTTTTAAGGCTGCTAAAAAAGTTTTATGCAACGGGACCCAGGTCTATACCATGAAGACATTTAGTTAGGTGTACGTACTAGCTCTCCTTGTACTACTACTTGTCTGTAACCAAGGAGGATGAGATACTAGCTCGCCTTGTGGGCCTACCTCCGTAATATATCTATTTGACAAATGAGTTATCAAAAAATATTGGTCTAACCGAGGAGATTGATAGGCGAGTACCTCCTTGGTCTCACCATTGAGCTACCCCAGCAGCTCTATGGTCAAACCATGGAATTAAAATTATATCTCCATTGTCTCAGAATTCTGCGATTCTCTTTGATTTACAAAATATTGACAAAAAAGACACATATCAGGAAGGCATATGTAAGCTGTTAAAGATACAATCCGCCATTGGAAGGAATTATTTGAATTTATGCTATCATTATACGAAAAGAATGTCCATGCTTTAACAGATTTTATTCTGTAGTTCCTACATGAAATTACATCCAAAGAGTTTTAGAACATTGTCCGTGTTTCCAAGGAGTTATCGCTACTCCACAGTAATTCTTTTGTAACAGATCTGGTGATGATGGACTGCACATACCCTACAAAGGCAATCTTTTTGGACACAATTCCACTCGTTTCAAATCGTATGAGAATTAAAGTCAGACGAGTGAAATGGTAGAAGGTTGTAAAACACAATAGAACATAAATAAATAAGGCCTATTTGTCGCATAAGTACCTTATACCTGATGTGATGATGTCATCGACTCACAACTGACCTTCAGGCTTTGGCACAAAAATACGAGAAAAATCGACTGCAACCCTTATATACCCACCCCATCCCGCGTAGTCATATTTATTTTGTTTTGTTATTGGAAACAACTTTGCAATTATTGGAAATTGCAATTGAATATATGAATTTCTTGGAAGAAAATCCGTGAAAATTCACGTGAGTCAATGCGGGGCCTTTGAGGCTGTAATATCATCATCAAAATTCTAGTGTCACAAAGTCTACCGCTTACATCACAGTTTCTCGTAAACTTTTGTAAAACCCCAAACTTCCGATAACTTTCTTATTCTGTTTCCGATTTTTTTTTTAAATGAAACCTTTAAAGGGATCGTGTAGTTTTGGTTGAGGCCTAATTTCAAGTTTCTAACATTTTTGGTGAGATAATGAGAAACTTCTTATGAAATATGAAAGAGCATGTGATTCTATGAGGAATTCAACGTTTATTTGATGAAAATTGGTTTTGAAATGGCTGAGATATCCAAAACAGAGTGATTCTAATAAAGTGTGGGACCCACACTTTAGTTACGATCGCTTTGTTTTACTTTGTTTTTGGATGTTTCTGTCATTCCAACCCGATTTTCATCAAGTAAACTTTGAATTCCTCTTTAAATGGTATGCTCTGTACTATTGCATGGGTGTTTTCTTGGTATCTTGCAAAAACTTAAAAGCCCAATTCTCATCTCCACAAATACTGTACTATCCCTTTAACATGCGGTTTATCTGGTATTACTATTACTCTACTCTTTTCATCAAATTCTGCTCGAATTTGGTACAGAATTTCCCCTTTCAAGGCTTCCCACTTGACCTGGTACAAAATGATGGGATCACGTTTGTATTTCGAAGCAACGTCTGCCAACCTCTCCTAACCTGCCCGAGACTACAGTTGAAACTGAAGGTATTGGTGAATGGTTGGTTGTACCTGAGTGTTCAATCAATCATGAAGGGGGCGGATCCCGATGAGCACAAGCCGGAATGCCTGGCTACGGTGACACTGGTGTGCTGTTTCCACGTAGAAGTTTTTCTGAGTTGTATATCACATCACTATTATATTTCCAAAATCACACACAGGAGCAGCGGCACACAGAAATGGGAACGAAACAGGGATCACCTAACGATTTACATGATCTATTTAGTCATCTCACTGAAATCCAATTATTCTAGGTTAAATCGGCACTTTGAACAAAGCAGAAGACGACACTATATGCAGCTAAAATGTATATAGGCCTAGACATGAAAGAGTGTCGTAGCTATTACAGTAGGCCTACTACAAGTAATTTTGACAAAGGTCGCGGAACTGGAACAAAACCGACGAAAAGAAGAAGGAAAACTGAGGGGGGGGGGGGTAAAAAAAGGAACCACGACTTCAAAAGATCCGCCCGACATTCTTCTCGTCAAACAGGGATAGGGGGACCATCGCCCTTCACCTAACCAAAAACTAACACCCCCCCCCCCCCAAAAAAAAAAGGGGGGGCGGTGGGCATTCTGCGGCGCGCCCCTGGTTGAATATGGTCATCCTCATTGAGCTCTTATAGGAATAAAATAGAATTGGAAATTCTTTGAAACTTTTTTTTTTCCAGTTCTGAACGCAAATATGATAAGAAACCAAGATGAGGAGCTTTGATAACGGTAATATTGGATGCAACCAAACTATTATACTACTATGCAAGTTGGACGAGGTGACTGCACACTGCATGATCGCCTCACGTCTCCATTGCATAGAACATGATATATCTTTATGCAAGGATGTACTGATTGTTGTTATTGAAAGTTCTGCAAGGAAGTGGAATTGTACAAAACCTGGTTTATACTGGGGGGGGGGGGGGGTTGCATCGAGACCTAACACGCATAAACTTTCAAACCGATCTGCGTGCCTCGAAAGGAGGTGAAAGAGACGATGGAGCTCAGACCAGAGACTGCAGGGAGGTGGGGGCCTTGTCCTCTCGCACACCAGCTCGTAGCTAGCTCCAACCTGACTGTTATTTGGAGCCACAAGTAAACAGTGTAGTTCCATGGTTAAAGCATTGAGCTACTAGTAGCTCCATGGTTAAAGCATGGAGCTACTAGTAGCTCCATGGTTAAAGCATGGAGCAACTAGTGGCAGCTCCATGGCTAAAATTCAATTCAATTCAATTCAAATCAATTTTATTTTTCAAATCATTTATTTTCATTCTTCCTTTTCCAACAACAAAAAAAAAAAAAACTAATGTCTTTCCGTGTGAGCGTGTGTATCAATGATAACACACCCATCCCCCCACCCCCGCCCCGCGGGGGGGGGGGGGGGGGGGGAACTGCCCGAAAGTGTGCATAGGAGGCCTACTGCCCATGGCAGAATTAAGTTACGTTGCTGCTTGACAGCTGCATAGTAGTACATAATCCCCTTCTGTTTACGTCTGATAAAATCAGAGAGAACAAGCATGCAGAGTGGTCGCCGAGATGGCAGAGCAGTCGAAGCAAACCAAACCCAACTCCAGCTAAAATCATCGAAAAACGACACGAACAGATCAGACAAGCATCACTCATTGTGTAGTCTTCATACCAGGCGCATGAGTGCCAACCAAATACTAAGAAGCATAAACTCGATTTCGTTATGAATACAGCAGTCATGTTCTACATTGTACTGACTATACAGAGAACTCTACCCATTATGAACTTACTGCTGTTCTTCGTTGCTGTCCGCTACTTTACTTGTAGCTCTTGTTTTCGAGAAAGAGAAGTCAGTGAGTTAGGCTACTGGGTTCTAGTACTTTGTTTTTCCCCTCTCGACCACAGAAAGCGGCATGGGAGGAAGAGATCTCGAGAAAGTGGAGATGTTCAGGACGGAGCTAGTAGGCTCATTGCATGCAGTCCAGTTCTAGGGATCTGCGATGGCTATACAACATGCACGTGTAACCCAGACCTCCGGTGAAACCGTGTCATGTCAGTAGCTCCATGGTGGTATGGGAGATGGAACGCGTAGTCACGTACAAATTATAATGTGGATTATGCAGAGTGCGGTGAATGACTCGAATGTGGAAAGATTTGCACAGTCCTGTAATTTGTCTGCACCAACACAAACACAATTCTTTTTCCTTTTCAAAAATCATAATCTGACAGAATCAGGACATCCCTAGGTGGTATGATTCTTTATTGGTGAATGCTAGTCTAATTTTTTTTTTTTTTTTTTTTTTGGGGGGGGAGGAATGGCAAGGTGTACAGTACAGATAGAGAGCTTAGATTATCAGTCGATATGTATCAGTCGATATAACTTCATATCAATCTTAATTGAGGATTTGAGGTGCTGATAACTATCATAAATATGGAGTGACAGTTCACGCCGCTGAGGGAACACATAATCAAGGTAAACCGTGTGCCCATGATCATCATCATATCAGATTTTCAGCATCACGTATATAATTTCGTTTTGTCTACAGGACAAACTTGCTATATCAGCTGATTAGAGAGAGGGAGGTGCATGTCTGGAGAAGGCTACATTATACAGTTTTACGCATTATATTGTCCACTACGTCCCGTCACCCTGAATCCCATAGCTGCATAGTGACAATATTGGAGATCGTGACGGGATATGATGGATATACAGCAAAATGTTCATCATTTTCAACAGCCTCTCTCTCCCCTCCCTACCCCATTCCCATCTCGAATATCCAACAACCACACTGCTCGTTTTATATACAGATCATCTGATTTCCTCCCTCATTTCATCAACCGTATAATGGATTATGCTACTTTTTCCCAGTATCACCTAACAGTTCGTGATCCCGCGCAACTAGATCGCAAATGAATTTGCAATATCACAACGTTTTCTGCATGATTTAGGGTGTTGGGAAACGTATTTGCGGGCGAGACCATAGGAAGTCAGTTAGCCTCTAGGCCTACAGGCAGTGGTGGAATCGTAACACACGAGTTTGGGACCATGATGTGAAAGCAGTGTTTGGGATTGGGACTTACCTCTTCTTGCCAGAGCCAGTAATACAAACAATCCGAGGCAGATCGAGTTGAGATAACTGCATCGTAACGAAGCCATCTCGGACTTACATCCACGTGAAATCTTGAGCACAATAATGATGAAGATGTCGTCCTTTCACTCCAATATACAACAAATATCTAATACAGACTCTAGCGGCCTAACATTACGGCGATATTGACCAAGGAGCTTCTTGTATTGACCAAGCTGATGAGAGTTTACGCCCACATTGGACCCTGTGTATCCCGAAATGAACGCGACACCCTCTACCACTCCAAAGCCCCCTTGGCCGTCGGAGACGCCCCCTTAGTGGGGAACGAGAGTGAAAAGTGGTTGACCCTCTTAGCAATCGTAGGTGGGGGGGGGGGGGGGGGGGGGAGACTAAAAGCTTCGGGGGTTGTTTTCGTTGTTGTTGTTAAAATCGCCACGGACAAGGCTATAGTCTACGGTTCAGGGCTTATGAATGCCTTTTTGGATGCATCACTCATGAGAACGAACGCATAATAATTATATCATCATTCTTAAGAGAATATTGAATATGATAAGTGAGATAATCAGAAATACAGTTCGATAGGAAATAAATGTAATTGTGAAAGAAAGAAATTACTTTCATTAAAAATAATAGATATTTATTATGATCATTTCATCTGTTTGCCCTTTCTTTGATAAGAAAGGCAAGAACATTTAGGTAGACATTTGCTCAACAGCAACCCTAGTATATTGCATATATCCCGTTTTAAACATCTAAAGAAGATTGTGCGATTCATAACAATTACATAGTGCAGCATTTCGATTTGATTCCAAAGGCTGAACGGATCCTGTTTATAAAATTTTGGTTACTCGTAGTGATAGACAAACGAAACAATGTGATATCCTATAGATTTGTGGCCATCTGTATACTCAATAGTTTCTTACTTATTTCATCTATGCTTGCCACTTATGTAATAATATTATAGGCCCTATATCATGTTTTACAAATACATGTATGTATATTGTTCTCATATCATACAATTGTACATGTGTCTTGTACTCTCATACCACCTGAAGGGGGTCGACAGAGTTAATAAGATATCTATATCAATATCTAAAACACAACAACACGCAAAGATTGCACATAGAAGGAATGCTGTTTTTATTCTTTTATGTGTGTTCAGATAGTGTGTTTGCCGACGGTTTGACTGTTACAGACTATTGTGTATAAGTAAGGTACCTATGCACCGGAGGAGTCTTGTCTTTGTATCAGACGAGAATTGAAAAAAAAAAAGGTCACACTGTATATGATTATCTCACAGCAAAAACTAACTGATATTGGAATAAGTTGTGACAACTGTTTTCATTGACCTCGGAAAGTTGCACTCAACAAGTCACAGGGTAGAACAAGCTTTCATCGCTTGCCAATATACGGTATCATTGTTCTTTACGCTTACAATAGTATCAATTAATGAGTAATTCAAGAAAATAACAGAATAATAAGAGAGAATGATAGGCCTATAGCCTACCATTGATAAAAGGGTTGAGATCAAATGTGGGCCATTTTATTTTCTTACAATTTGTATGCCTATTGGTACACGTGTCCATGATAGCAATAAATTTTAGTCTAATTATTTTTATGTCTGTTTGCCTACTTTTGAAGTGTACTGCCATCATAGGGATACAAACAGAATCATACAAGAGCCAGGGAGAGTGATACATAACTCATTAAAAGAAGAAAGGAAATGAAAACAGCTTATCACGTTCTTACTGAAAATGTGTCATGCTCGCAATCCAGCTACTGCGCAGTGTAAGAGTACCAGTGGTTGACCCGGTGTACATAGCATAGAAAGGTTTAAAAGACAAATTCGATCAACAAATATAAACTCAGCTTTTTGATATGTTAAAATGATGAGCAATTAAGAGTTTATACATATTAGTATGCATTTGTTTCTGTATCATTATGTTTCTCAATGCTCATTGTTTTTAGTACATTATGATATGATTTCTGATCTTGCCTTTGGTACTATTTTTATATGCGCTTCATTTTTTTTTAATCCTTGCATCTATATCTGTGTATGATAACGCATCTCTATTTTCTCACATTTTTCTTTTACCTTTCATATGTTTGTTTCGATTACTTTTTTCTTCTCTTTTCTTTTTGTTTGCGTTACACTGTGTAAACCTATCTGCAATATTTCAATATTCTGAACAAAGTGTGAAAGTGTACTTTTTACTCGTTGCCATATCACTTTTTGGCCATTATTTTTGTACATTCTGGAAATATAATTTATTTTGCTTTTGCATATGGTAATCTCCCCCTGTTTTTACTTTTAATTCGTTAATTTGTTAATTTTTGTATCTTTTTTACTTATGTAGATATCACATCTTGCTTGTTTCTATGTGTTCGTTTGCTTTCTTTTTTGTTGCTGTTGTATTATGTGATTTTTACTCGCAATATGTACTATTTGTAACAGGGCTCAGTTGAAAAGCAGGCCCTTGGGCCCTGAACGTGACTACCCTGTTCTTTTTTTTTTTTTTTAATAAAACTGAATAAATAAATAAATAAATAGCATGGGGAGTGGCCTATTCTGGAGCCCCTTTTTTATCGACCCTTTTTTTATCGATCCCTCTTTGCCAACTAGACGCGTTAAGCCCGAGTGATGGCGCTATACCAAGAGCTGCTGAGAACTTGCTGCCCCCGTTAATTTCCAGTTTGTTTGTTCTAACGCAATGTTGTATGCCTCATTCTTAAATACCGATACATCTGACTGGTCAATAGTTTGAAGTTATTCGACAATTAAGGAATAACATGGTTTACACTTTCAAAGCAGAAGAATATTTTTACAATCAAATTGCTTCATTTTCTTTTTTACACGATCAGGTGAGCTGGCTGCCGCCATATGCCCGGGATGATGAGTTGTTTGGGATTTTTTTTTTTTTGAGATTACAGCAGTCGAATGATTTCCATTGTAGCACACAACTTTTATTTCTGAAGAATCCTCTCTTGGCAGTGCGGGTACAGGTAAAACGGTTTTGCAACATGACGTGTTCTCCAAATCGTCCTTTCCGACAGGCTCCATGCGATTCACTCAATAGCGCTAAAGATCAGCGAGTATACTGCTGTTGCCCGATTTGTAGATTATCGTCAACCACGATCAGGGTATGTTCCTTAACTGTCGTACTTCTCTGTAAGTTTCGCCGAACATTTTAAGGCGTACTTGTTGCTTTTACTTTTTTTTGACGTACGTTCTTATTCATACAGATATCTCAAATTCTTCATAGCCAAATTGCACCAAAATCACAAAAATACTTCATAGCTCACTTTCAATCACTCATGTGAATTTGAAAAGAAACAAATCGGTTTTTGGGTTAAATGTTTAGCATTTTCGTCATTACCCAATTGCAATATTTCTAATACAGGGTTATTTCACACATTTCTTATACATTGTAGGCCTACATTCTATAGCAAAAATCGACAGTTCTGTAAGCATAAGAAAAGAGTTACTGTATTGTCACTTCATTCAAAGCCGATTTTCAATTGATAACATGTTACTCCTGCTGCAATCATGTATATGTTTCCATTTTGTTCTTATCTTAATCTCATTTTTGGTTTGATTTAAGACTTATTGATGTTCTTCATTATTATTTATTATTTATTCATGTCTTTATCATTATGTGTATTTTGTTCTTATCTTAATCTCATTTTTTGGTTTGATTTAAGACTTTTTGATATTCTTCATTATTATGTATTATTTATTCATGTCTTTATCATTATGTGTATCACAACATTGTTATTTCTAGGACCCCTCTGGAAAACAGCTGTGTTATGTTAAACATAGCTGAGTATGGCTATCCTTCCGTTCATTTTATGTACTATTTTGTTTATGCAATGATTATAATTATGTAATGTGACTTTTAACGGAAAATAAATTCAAATTCAAATTCAAAAAAATCACCGTGGCAGTCTTTTTCGTTCTGTGTGCTGTCTTCACCTTTCATCGACTTTGAGTTTTTAAGGGTCCATGGGAATAGTTAAATGTTATACGTATGAGGCAGTGACAGCCTGTTTTGACAGTTTTTTTTTTCCAATTCGACAAGTCAGAGCTCTCTGATCATGCTGATAATGCTAAAGAAAGGAACATATGTATTAAGAAGTGGGTTAAAGTAAAATGCAAAATGCGTCAAAAGGTGAAAGGCTTTGAAAGAGTGGCAGAATTTTCCATAGTCATCGTCCCAATAGTGTTAAAACATCATTTAGCGTGGTGATTTTTTTGTTGATAGATCTTTGACAGTGATTGCGTAATTCTCAAAACTTTTGTATGCTAGGGTTATTTTTTTAATTTTCATTTCATTTATTAAGTTTCCCACATATTGCGTCGACAACATACCTAATGCAGAATAAGGAATAGTGACAACAATTTAAATCACTTTCCAAGAGAAGTGGATCAGTGTACGCACGCAAAGTATAACCTTAAAGGGATCGTATAGTTTTGGTTGAGACCTAGCCTCGGGTTTCTAACATTTTGGGGTCAGATTACGAGAAACATCTTATGAAATATGAAAGAGCATGTAATTTCCAAAGGAATTCAACGTTTATTTGATAAATTAGTTTTAAAATGGCTGAGATACCTAAAACAGCAATTCCAATGAAATGTGGGACCCATCTTTTATTACGATCGCTCTGTTTTACTTTATTTTTTGATGTCTCAGCCATTCCAAAACAGATTTTCATCAAATAGACTTTGAATTCTTCTTAGAAAGGTACGCTCTGTACTGTTTTACAAACGGTTTCTTGATATCTCGCAAGTTAAAAGCCCCATTCTCACCTCTACCAATACTGTACCATCCCGTTAAATACACCTTTTTTTTTTTGGAGGGTGAGTAGTAATAATTTCACCAATACTGATCCTGGCTGAGCTTCTCAGTGCAAGTGTCCCGTGATTTAAGCATGGTAATATCATATGTACTTCTAGCTGATACATATTTTGTGAACAAGAGTTGTTATGTCATGGGTGACTTTAATTTCAATCTTGTAGATTGTCATACCAACTCCACATGCCAAGATTTCCTCAACGTGATGCTTTCCGAGTCTTTTTCACCTCTTATAAAGAAGCCCACTCGAATTTCTGATGTCACAGCGGGTTGGCAACTCTAATTGACAATATTTTTGTTAATAGTCCCCTTTCTAATATCACGTTTGGTATAATAGTGTCTGATGTATCCGATCATTTTCCGATTTTCGCTGTTATGCCCAATTTTAACATAAGTAATGCCTCTTTTCATTCGCCCAGTTCTGGTTTTCGAGAAATGTCAGAAACTAATCTTAGTAGCCTTAGGGAGAGACTAAGATCCGTTGATTGGTCAATTGTTAATAACCAAAGCGATGCAAACTTAGCTTTTGAACACTTTTCACAAATACTGTCATCTGCATATGATTCCAGTATACTCGTTAAGCCATTTACTCGTTCAAACCGTAGAAAAGTTCCCTAAAAACCTTGGATTACAAAATCTCTCCTTGTGTCTATTAACCGTAAAAATACCCTTTTTCATAAATACAGAAGTGATCCTAACAGTCGAAATCGGTCTCGGTATGTGCATTATCGCAACGTTCTTATATATCATCCATACGTTTAGCCAAAAGAATGCATTTCTCAAAGCAATTTATCAAGCATAAAAATGACATCGAGAGTACGTGGAAGGTGATAAATGAAGCGCTGAATACTAAAAAGAACATTGAACCCCCTAGGCATATTATCTATAATGATAAGTATATTGAAGATCAAGCTGATGTGGCAGAAGTATTCAAAGAATACTTTGTAAGCATAGGACCTAATCTTGCCAGCAGTATTCCACACTCAAACACTGATTTGTATTACTTTATAAAAGACCAGTATCAGCAGTCTCTTTTTTTCGAACCAGTCATTGAAGAAGAAATCAAAGATATCGTGCAAAATTTGAACAATAAGAAAGGCTATGGATGTGACGGAATCACCAATTTCCTCCTTAAAAACATCATTAATGAAGTAGTTACACCATTAACACACATTTTTAATTTATCGTTATCTACTGGCATAGTTCCACAAAAAATGAAAATAGCTAAAGTTGTACCAATTTTTAAAAAAGGACAAAAAGAATCTGTGATAAATTATCGCCCTATATTTCTTTGTTAACTTCATTTTCTAAACTTCTTGAAAGGTTGGTATATACGCGCACACACAAATTTCTCGAAAAGTGTGAATTTTTTTTGTAACTCCCAGTTTGGTTTTAGGAAAAACCACAGTACGACCCATGCCTTACTCACTTTTATCCATAAAGTTGCTCATGCTATAGATAATGTCTCCCACACTATTGGAGTTTTTCTTGATTTTTCAAAGGCCTTCGACACAATTGACCATGATATTTTGATTTACAAGCTACGACATTATGGTATACGTGGGAAGGCTTTGGACTGGTTTCGAGATTATTTATCAAACAGAAAACAATTTGTGAGTATAAATGGTCGTGATTCTCAGTTAAAGTTAATTTCATGTGGTGTTCCACAGGGCTCCTTACTAGGCCCACTATTGTTCATTTTGTACATTAACGATCTTCTAGTTCCTCGCCAATTCTTTCCTTTAAGGTTTTGCTGACCACTCCAATCTGTTTTTTACACACAGAGATCCTTATACTCTTGTTAACACAATTAATAAAGAACTTAAATCTGTGCAATCTTGGATATACGCCAATAAATTGTCACTTAGTATCGATAAAACTCATTGTATGCTTTTTAGCAACAGTCTTAAAACCCTTCCTTGTAACATTAAGTTTAATGAAACTGAATTAAATCAAGTTAGTAGTATAAAATTTCTAGGGCTTTTTATTGACAGTGATTTCTCTTGTAAATCCCACGTCAGTTATTTAAGTAATATTTTTTCCAAAAATACGGATGTTCTTAATAAACTGAAGAATGATTTTCCAAGTCAAGTCCTGCTTAATCTTTATTCTACTTGATTACTCCGTACCTTAATTATGGTATTCTTGTTTGGGGGAATGCACCTAGAAATCTTCTTGACATACTGTTCCGTGTTCAAAAACGCGCCATCAGAAATATCAATAATGTTGGATATTTGTCCTACACGAATGATTTATTTTTCAAAAATAAGATACTGAAAACGTCAGATTTATTTAGTTACAACGTCGGCATATTTATGTATAAATTTTCTGCCAAGGAGTTACCGCATGTTTTCACTCGCATGTTCAGGAAAAACTATTTGATTCATAATTATCCTACCCGCCAAAGTTACGCATTTCACCTTCCACGTACTCGAACAATTTTCGCTAAAAAAACGATAATATATACGGGCCCTAGATATTGGAATGACCTCTCCCCCGAAATAACAAGCTGCTTGTCTTTATATTCCTTTAAACGCAAATTAAAAGAGTTTTTATTGAGTGCATATCTTGCAGAAACTGAATAATTGTAATGTCTTATGTGATATTGTGGTAAGTTATTGTCCGATCAAACATTCTTGTCAACACGCTGCAGATTCCATTTTGGGTCTTGCTGTCAGGCTCTCCGAATTCATCATTATCAATTCCACACTCTACTTCGCTTCCCTCTCTTCCTCTTTCCCTCTTTCTCTCTCTAACTTTCTATACAGAGCTAGACGGCGTACACCAAATGGCTTGATAGCTGTACATGTTACTTCTTGTGTCTTACTGATCATACCCTGGCGACAGCTTTAATGCAACAACAGTTTATAGTGTATATACCAAAGTAGGCTTTATGATTATGCAAATCATGTTGTACACATGTACTCCTGAAACCAATGATAGCTCGGTCACAGTAATAGTTCACATTTTAGTTTTTTTTTTTCTTATTTGGCACCCTTACATCATCTGGTCTTATCTACTATCCATTCTCCGTTTCTTTTTCACAAACACTGATTACTCGGGGCTTACAGCCAAACAAGCTTGCTTTCATGTAGGTCCCGCCATACTTTTCTTTGATCAACCCCATCTCGATTTCGAATTCGACCAGTTATTACATATATATATTTATTTATTTATAGAAACATATTTATTCAGGATAGCTTGATCAGCATGAGCTGTTTTTCATCAAGGTCCTGTGATAAAACATAAAAATACAAACAAAAATTCAGTCATTAAAATGAATTGTCATCAGTACAAAAGTCCAAATCAGCTGCAGTAATTAAAATATCAAATCAGATGAATAGTTAATTATTAACAATATAAAATTCATGTTCTAAAATTCACTTTGCAACTCCTTTGGCGAGAAGACTGCAGAGAAAGACAAAGAAAAACAAATCTGGACTAAGCATTAGAATCCATATTGGCATGAATACCGGCATTCATGTCATGACCTTTTCAAAGGGAGCACATGACAGCAGAGTACTCATATCCACCCAATCTCTCACTCACACACACACTCACATACACACATACACATACACATACATACTCACACACACACGCACACACACACACACACACTCACACACTCACACACACGCGCGCACACACACACACTCACATACACACACACGCGCGCACACACACATACACCACACACACACACACACACACACACACACACCAAAGAATAATCATAATATTAACAAGCATATAAGAGATATGATAATGTTCCCTCGCTGTCTCTCGCAGAGAAGAGGTTACAAAAAAAGCCCAAAGATAAATAATTTTCAATAACTAGAATAAAAACGACAGGAAGGATTTTCTGCAGCTGAGATGGTCACAACAACAAATACATATTACAAAAAATATAACTGCTTATATAAAATAGCATACATACTTATAATACAGGCCGGCAGTGCACGACAAAAGTTATAGTGCACGCAAAATATAACGATTGCAAACGATAACCCACTATCGATTTGATATCGGTTTTTGCTCCCTCATTTTAATCATCGAGTACTTGAATCCCGCACCTTATCAACGCGATTGCGCCACAACCGCGATATGCTTTGCTCGATATTATCGTTATTCTCAATTCTCGCAGGCTGGCTATGCCAGCAACTTATCTGTGTGGGACTAGACTTTCAGCGGTAGATTTAAACATGGAAGCTGAAATGAACAGGTTCGCTACTTTTAGGGAGACTGATCTATATAAACAGTATCTTAGACAATAAGGACACAAAGGATGCCATCAAATACGCCCTACGAATTTTGGACTCCTACTGTTCTGAAAAAGGAATCAATCCGACGGATATTACTGAGCAAGTCAACCCAAGATTTGTGCCGCTTTCTCCGTATATTCTACGCGGAAGTGCGCCGTGGAAATGGGCAGCGTGTGGTGTGTACAGTATACGCTAAGCGCTCTTTGATCACGCTACGCTATGAACTTTACTACGACATTAGAATTCACAACACACTCTCGGAATCCGCATGTGCAGCAATGGGGCCTGGCACGAGCCTTGTGTTTAAATCCAGTAGATCCCTAATCCTACAAAACATCATCTAGTCCTGGTCCTGGACCCACAGTGCAGTAAGTAGGGCGTCTAACGTGTTTCTGTTAGATCCATGGTAGACCTATTGTAGGGTCAAGTGTTAACTAGCTCTGTCGCTCGTATATAAAGTGACGTACAGTACAGTGTACGTAGATCTAGTATAAAAACGTTAGGCCAGGGCCCCTAGGGCCCTAGACCTAACCTATCGTAGGGCCTAGAAAACGTTAGATATAACCACGTAGACCCTAGACTCTATAGTTGAATTTGGATCTTCAGGATTTTGTCTACACAGGTTCAAAGAAACTGGTATTATTGCTTGTGTAGACACGTGTAACTGTTAAAAATGATCTAGGCTTATCTTGCTTGGGTATGTATGCTATTTTATATATATATCACATAGTGCATGACATCTTATTGCACTATAACAAGTACCAAGCACCTCCAAATTCTGAATTTGCCCTCAGGCAATTATATTCAATTCGGCCTGCGGCCTCATTGAATATAACTGGCCTTCGGGGCAAATTCAGAATTTGTCGGTGCTTATATTGTTATAGTGCATTCAACCTCATGCACTATATATATATATATATATATATATATATATATATAAAATATACACGCTTAAAATTCTGAAAAGTCCGGGCATTTTGTAAAATGTCTGGTAGTGAAACATACTTGTGCTCCTGAGAAGCGAAAGCACTTCTTAAAACATGTTCAATGATTTGGTTTTGGAATGACCACATTGAATGAGTCGGCTGAACGAGTGTTATGAGAATGACTGTCACAGACCATTTCTATTTCATTAACCATACGAGTGGGGGCTAAGCCATATACACATTTGTAATGTTGCCAAAAAATAATCTCGTCGTTGCTCAAATGATTTCCATTTAAGTTCTTTGATAAGATCATCACCATGACTATTAACATAATCATAATTACATTTCACCACTCTTGCTGCTCTCTTTTGCAGACGTAACAAATTATCCAGTGATTTAGAAGAGCAATGGCCCCACAAAGAAGAAGCATAATCTATGCAAGGTTGTATTAGAGTGAGATACAGAAAATTCAACACATTTTGATTGACAAACTTACGCATTTTCTGTAGTAAATAAATTTTACAACCTAGCTGCTTCGTTAACTGTCGTACATGATTATTCCATAATAACTTATCATCAATTTCAATACCTAAGTACCTAATACTGTGAACTTGCTCAATACGTTCAGCATTAATACAAATATTCAGATCATATTTTTTGGAAATACTCAATACCATCACTTTGGTTTTATCAATGTTGATCTTTAACTTATTCCTAGTATACCAAAAATATAAATCATTCAGATCTGACTGCAGACGTGAGGATGCTTCATCAACATGCCTACTGGTGGTATAAATAACCACATCATCCGCATATATATTGCATTGTGAAAATCTAAGACACTGAGTTATATCATTCATAAATAACAAAAATAAAAGGGGTCCTAGTATACTACCCTGGGGCACACCCACTCTAATATCACGGAACTTTGACAAAGATCCATGCGCCCGGACAGCTTGACTTCGATCATGTAAATAACTGGAGAACCATTTATACTCATATTCCTGAACTCCGTACCATTTAAGCTTGGTCAACAAAATATTCATATCAATACTATCAAAACATTTAGATATATCAAGAAAACAGGCTACTACACATTCATTGTTGTTAAACGCTTCGTACCAGTCATCCACAACACGATGCAAACAAGTTTGCGTTGAATGTTCGGGAAGGAAAGCGAATTGATCAATATTGATCAAATCGTTGCTCTGGAGATATTTCAGAAACTGTTTATGGACCTCTTTTTCCAAGAGTTTAGATATATGGCAAACTACAGAGATTGGCCGATAATTGGTAGGGTCATTCTTCGAACCCTTGCCTTTGTAAACAGGTGTAGTTCTTGCTTTTTTCCAATCTACTGGTACTTGACCAGTTGTCAGGCTTTCATTGAACAATCTACAAAGAGAGGTATAAATCACTGGTGCAGCAACCTGCAATAGTTTTGCATCCATTTCTAACACATCCATACTACTATCTGTTGGTAGATTCGATAGTAATGTAAAGATTCTATTTGAGTCGATACTATCGAATTGAAAAGAATGAATACACTGCGGGTGATACCACTTAAAAGCTTCGTCTTTAAAAGATCTAGATATTGTTTCACCAACATTAACAAAAAACCTGTTTAATTTATCACCATCAAGTTCACCAGGTATAATAGACATATGCTTATTGTCACCTCGAATTCTATTCAATTCCTTCCATAATACTTTACTATTTTTACCATACTTTCGAGTGACATTATCAAAATACAGTTTCTTACTCAATCTAATTTCTTCAGATAACTTATTTCTGACTTTCCGATATTCTGACAAGACTTCTGGAGATTTGACAGAAACAGACTTTTTTTTCAAAGAATCTTTTCTATTAGTTGGGGGCCTAAGGACTCAAAATGGGTTGTTTGGTTCAGATTCTTCCAAAAGCACCAAATTTGGCTCATAGGTCCCTTGTACCATGCTCTTTCGATTTTTGATGGGCGCCAAGACTAAAAACACTTGGGGCCGCCATATTGGTGGAATCCAATATGGCCGCCATCCGGGTTAAAGGTCAACTGCAGTCACAAATTGAAAAGGTTGATTAATGTCATGAATCCCATGTGGAAGATTTTACGGGGTTAGAGAATGTGATTCTGAATATCATTTCTGCAATTCAAGGTCACTATTACCTCTAAAGGTCACTTTCAGGGTCAAATAAGGGTCAAATCAGGCATTTCGAAATGGCGTCTGTGAGCATTCAACTGCAATTCACTGGTACCCCTATTTTGTCCCATTTGTCATCTCTTCCATACTCCTTCAATGGTCAATTAGGGCCGAGAACGGTTCCATCCTCCTACATATCAATAATGATTATGACAAATAAATTAAAAAATTATATGTAATTTATATATATATATATATATATTGAAATTTTGAGCACAGAAAATGGGCTTCCATCGGTTTCGTTTTCTTTTCTCATTTTCTTTGCTCAAAGTTTTCACAATTTATCAATTGTTTCTGGTCAGTTTTTCCTTTCTTTGTTTCAATATATATATATATATATATATATATATATATATACATATATATATATATATATATATATGCATATACATACATACATGCTTAAAGGTCCTGTTTACCTTTGGGAACAGTGATTTAGAAATTTTTCAAGATATGACATTTAATGCATATGTGTAGGTCTGTTGTACCACAAAACATCCTATCATATACATTTTTCACGATGAAGCCTAAGATATAAGAAGATATCTGTATTTTTCTCAATAAACCATAACTGTATACGGTTTACTGTAGAAACATTTTTATTATAACTATTGCTCACATTTTGTATATGCAACAATACTTAACATTGATTTTACCAATTCAAATTTTTACAGTGGTTGTTCTATCCCTAACTCATATTTTAGAACTATTTTAAAGCACTAATGATGGGTTTTTGTTTTATCTGCAAATGGTAAATTATGCCTTTAAATACGGCCGCCATCCTATTCCAAGGTTCCGAACTAGGGGGCAATGGCAAAGCGGGTAATAAACACGCCTAATCTTATTTTGTCTTCGTTTTTCCTTCTGACGAGATAGCTGGATAGCCCTTTTGCAACTAGCTGGTCAGTAAATGTACTTAGGGTGGACCACTTTACCGGTTTATGCACCTTGAGTTTTCCGATAACGGACTGCCGATTCGGGACCTTTTCATGTACGTGTCTGGGTTTGTGATTCTTTCACACAAGGGACTTCCACTTTTTATATCCAAGTGATGAGGTGCAAAGTGTTGTGCCTCTACTAGAGGGGACGGTATGACAACACACACCATTGCTCAGCTAGACTTGAGATAAGTGGGATTCGAACCCGCGCCGGAACACAAATCTTTAGACTGCAAGCCATACGTTACCGACTGAGCCACCGTGTCACCTTTCATGGTCAATTATATAACTTTCTAGCTGGCAAGCGATATGATTCTCCTCCTGCTGAAATTGGTGTATGCCTGCTCTTCCTTGCTTCTGGGGAATCGAGCTCCTCAATCCAGGTCAGACCAGTATTCTAGGGGCAGCTGAAGGTTTTTTCTTATCTTTTCTATTCTCTTTTTATCAAATGAAACCGTTTACTACTGAAAGCGCAAATGACTAGGGAAACTGAACACCTATTGATGTTGTATGGGATACTGATCCTGAAGAAAATAATCTTAACATTTTTACGCAGCAACACTGTGCAGTCCTCTGACAAGAGATGGTGATGGCTCCACTCAAACCTCAAATTATGTTTGGAAGAGCGTAGCGGCTTCCTGAAAATTAAGATTGAAAAATAAAGAACTGCCCTCATTTATCAGCGCACAGATATCAAAGAATAAATGGGACGGACAACTCATCCTGAGCACCTGGTTCGAGACGGAAATATCCAACAGGAATTGTGATCTCACAACTCTTCAGCTTTCCAACAACTTAGATGCGATCTATGCAAAGATATCCTTACAAAGGATGACATAATGTTTTCTGAAAGCATTTTCTGAAAACAGTATACAATCGCACGGATGAGCATAACATCACATTTTCGGTAGTGTGCTTTTTTAAATCCCTTTGATCCAAAGGAGTTACGGGTTGGTCGTGGTATTGAAAAGATAAAGGCCTTTTCAGCTCTTTCCTGTACAGCATACCTCTCTTCCAGAGCCCAACATCAGGCACTGACAGGGTGCGACATTACTTCAGATTTGCTTTGATGTGGCATGCAAAATGCCTAATTGATATGGATCAGCAAACCATGCAGAGCTCACTGAAATCGTTGTCATGTCCAGCAAGGACTGATGAGCAACAAGGTTTATGGGGCAGCCTGCGTCAACGAGGGTACTGGCATCATAACGTCATAACGTGGGAGCAGATCATCAGAAACCATCCTATCTGATGTGATCCCTGACTTCAGGGAGTGGAGTTGGAGGAAAGATGCCACAGGTACATGGCAATTACTAGTACTATCAGCCACTCTAAGCAATGCTTCAGTACCAAATTTCATTCTACTGCACCACAACTGTTTCAAGGCATGCATTGGGAGGTGGAAAACATGGAAATGGAAAAAAAATTAATGAAATTAAATGAATGAATGAATGAACGTGAAAATGCACAATGTAGAGCTGGTGTCAGATGAGCCATGGTCAGTAGTTTGATAGTGCTGCAAACTTAAAGTGGGGGGGGGGGATTGAGGGCCTATCTGACGGGAGGAGACATTGTCGCAATGCCAGCGTCTCGAAAAAAATATTTTCGCTGTCACAACTAACGCGATTTCCAGGGTGACGTCCAAGACGTCTTCAAACAAAGGGACAACTTATTTCCTTGGAAGTCACGGGGATGTTGGGACGGCTTTTGCAGTCGCAGGGACTTATCAGAGACATCTTTTCTCAGCGACTTCTCCCTTTCATCGCCATAATGTTATTACGGTCTCCACAAGATGCGGGGACATCTCGAAGATGATGCAGACATATTTAGTCCCCACGACATGCCCACAGTGATGGAAACTTCACAGGGACGTCTCGGAGACAAGCTGGAAGTCGGAATTGTCTCTGCAAAAATTGGAAATGTTCAATTCTCCTGCGAATCCTGGAGATTGGGCTCGTCTCCAGGAGACGTACGTCGTAGAGATGTTGCGGAGAGTAGAATTGCAACCTACAGTCTTCAGACCAACGAGATACCAACTTATTAAGTCTTGGGATATCATACCAATGTGCGTCCAAGCACTTTGGAAAGAATCTTAATAGACCCTAGAAGGTGTCATGAAAGTTGTACTATAGCATATCTAAGCTGTACCCTGTTAATGGTGTCACTGTGGCACCTGTGAAATATGCTTGTTCCCTACATGGCGTCACCAGGACCGTCATGTTCTCTGAACGGCATATTTAGCTGTTTAGGAAGATAAATTTCCTATAAGGACTTTAGAATCGAACTTTTAACACAAATTCGAAAATAGCAAATTGATGACAACCTGATGTTCTAAAACTCTCTAAAACACGACATATTTTTATTTCATTTTTTTTTTCATCCAGATTAGGAGTGATCTTCATAATTATTATTCCATTGAATTTAAATCTGAATTATGAATATCTATTGTGATTGAGGATCCCTGAACTGCAACAGAGAAATAAAAACACCCCTTTTAGTGGCAACGTCAAGGACGCTGGTAATATAGAGAGTAGCCCCCCCCCCCCCCCCCCCGCTTATTGCTAAACAATATGTTAGGTAGCAATAGGATTCTATTTCTCATGTTTGTTTTTATTGCATTTCTTGCAGCTTGCAGATGAAGATGAAAATAATGATCCAATAATCAAATCTTGAAAACTCTTTTAAAGGGCATTACCCATAATTCTAACTAGCTCTTTTGGCTGTCATTAAAGCAAATGCAAATAATGAATTCCGCAAATATAACCAGTCGTTGAGGACATTTCCTCTTAGCGCCTGTAATGTAAAAATAATTAATGGAATGATTGTGACATGAACTATGATATTCCATAGCTTTGGACAGAACCTCACTTAAAAGCTTGTCTAGCCATATTATATCAAGCTATGATTGAAATGATGCAGAAAAAAAATTACCGTAAGTAATCATTAAAAATGAAATTGAAGGTTTACCAAGTCTTCAAATTTGATTGTGAAATAAGGATCTGAGTAAGATCCCTTAAACCCAATTACTCTCAGAAAGGGGTTCTTATTATAATTCAAAGGTGTATACCAAGTGTTTGAAATTGATGTTACTCGTGAGAAAGCCCACCTCTCCCTCTCCAACAGCCCTCAACAAGTGCAATTTTATTGGCAGGGCTGGCATTCCTCCTATATTTACTATAGGCAAGCCATTTTCTAAATTACCTATTGTGAATATAATGGTTTGACCCCAAATGACCTTTAGACCTTATAAGGAAAAGTTGACATCAGACCATAAAAACAACTTCAGAATCGAATTCCTTGACCCATAAAACCACTAAAGCTGACTTTTCAAATTAATGTAACACTTTAAAGGTTTTTTTGTTACAGACTGGCCTTTAAACGTAGGTGGCAGCCATATTGGATTTTGCAAATATGACGCCCTAGAGGGCGCCCTTCACAAGAAATACGCCTTTTTTTTTCAGCCGTCGACAACTGCAATTCTATTACTAATGCTGGCATTCCTGGAATATTGACCATGGGCAAGCCACTTTTTCAATAAAATGTTATGAATACAATGGCTTGACCCCTAAATGACCTTAAGGTGACCTTATAAGGAAAAATTGACTTCAGACCATAAAAACAACTTCAGATTCGAATTCCTTGACCCAGAAAACCTCTTAACTTGACTTTTTAAACGATTGTAACCCTTTTATGTTTTCAAATGCAAGTGACCTTTAAACCTATATGGCGGCCATATTGGATTTTGCCAATATGGCCGCCCCAGAGGGCGCCCTTCTTGGCGCCCATCAAAAATCGAAATAGTATGGCTTGAGCTACATATGTGCCAAATTTTGGTGCTTTGGAAAAATTTGAACCAAAAATCCCTTGCGCCCCCCACTACCAAGAGCAATGTGGATTGAGTGAAAGCAGCAACATTAGTAGAACACATCAGTGAAAGTTTGAAGAAAATCGGACAATCGATGCAAAAGTTATGAATTTTTAAAGTTTTGGTGTTGGAACCGCTGGACGAGGAGACTACTAGAGGTTATGACGTATGAGTGGACAACAATACCAAGAAAATATAAAGAAAATTCTACAAAAATCCATTTTTCATGAAAGTTAAAAACTTGATATTGACATATGTTAGGGGTAGCAATTATTCCCCCTGCTTTCTGAAAGAGGTTGGTCCATTGCTCTTTCATTATTCTAGAAAAGTGAATTTTTGTTGAATTTCCTTTATATTTTCTTTGTATTGTTGTCCACTCATACGTCATGTCCTCTAGTAGTCTCCTCATCCAGCGGTTTCAACACCAAAACTTTAAAAATTCATAACTTTTGCATTGATTGTCCGATTTTCCTCAAACTTTCACTGATGTGTTCCACTAATGATGCTGCTTTCACTCAATCCACATTGCTTTTTGGGTTTACCTTCCCTTTAACATTGACCAAGGGCAGTAACGACAGGCTTTCCAGTCACTCTCAAGCCTTCTAGCTACAGGGCTTTAAAGTTGCACTCCTGTGACCTTGGTCACAAGAGCTGCTGCCTATAACCAGCATAGCTATATAACACATTGTTTATACTCATGCAAACACTGACCTAGTTAACATACTAGACAAATCATATAGCATAAGTCATAAAAAGCACTCAATTAGGGTATAGAGACATAATTATACCTTATTTGCAGAAATGATGTATTAAACTTAACCACTGCACATACATATCTCTTATGCAGAAGTGCGTGGATCACACTCTGTTCTGAACATATGACATATAAAATAATAATCTTTCAAACAGTCATACCCTTACAGCCATTGATAATATATAGCACAACAGTATCTGTAATATACAATGTAACACGAGCAAAGTAAATCTAGTAATGTATGGAACGGGAAACTAGCCTAAACAGTTCATTGGAAATGGGGGGGGGGGGCAGAGAAATGGGAAGGGAAAGGACAGAATTTGGGCTAGACGTGCAATCTACGTCATTGTCACAGAAAATGTTGGTCTACAGTTAGAACCAGTCCGCTCTGTACAGGCTTTGCCCATGGTAGGACACTGTCTCTAAATCCCAAAGCAACTACTACTTTGTCCTAGCAAGAATGACCTTCCTCTTCTGAGACATGGTCCTTTCGTTTCTCTTGGTGTGCCTACACACCAACAAAAGGGAGGGGTGCTTAAAACAATATCCCTAGACTGGCTAGCTTGAGTTTTATTACACCTACATAGTCTAACACCAGCAGGGGCATTTCACAGGGCTTGACCAGTCTCAATACACACAGGCTTACCATTGGACATTGACTACTGTGGTCAAAGGCTGGAGGGGGAATCTTAAGACTAATCTTGGGGGTTACTAATACACTGGTCGAGGGGTTGTTGGAAAACAGGTGGGGTACGGACGTCAGAGGAGGGATGAATGGAGGGGGTGGTGATAACAGTGACCATGGGTTTTCCAAGCAAGTAGGAATCTAGTCTGACGACATTTCTGGAGAAATCTTAGTAACCCAAATTTTGGTGGGGTTACATATATTTTTAAATTCTTCCATGGTAATGACATTGCCACCTGCTGCAATCTTCTTATCTAGCCATGACGGCACATGGAAATTAGACATTTTAATGGATTGTCTAATTTTCCTCTAACATCACTGATTCATTATACAAATATTTCTGTACACACCGAATCTACATGATATAATGGTCTTGTTATACCTTACTATTCCTTTGATGAATTTCAACGAACTCACTTTCGACGGCTTCAGAATTAAGAAATAAAAGTCAAACAGAAACACAGTAACCCGTCTACTGCTAATTCTTATAGTATACCTGTACAAAGACTTACGACATCTCAGAACATACCCGGATACTGTATTGATCCTTCCTATTTTATTTTATTGCTTATTATGTAATCTGCATCTTACATCTTACAATCATACATTTCACTATGACACACGTACGTAATAAAATTAACACTGAATACAAGGTACAAAATATTCAATACATTCAAGATTAAGCGATTTGATAAAATAGAAACCAATAATTATATAATTGCATGCCTTACAGTAATATAAATATAATTTTCTTGTGATTGTGTGATTAATCTTGTGGAAATGATAACTAAAAAAATACAGGAGACCGCCATCATAAGCAGTTGTTTGAATTCAGCGACAGCCTCGGGTAAAGCAAATATGTGAGCACTGAGTTGATGTGAAAATACAAACAATATTAGAGAAAAGCAAGTGAAAGTAAAAGGGAGAAAACTAAATGGAGTGGTTAGAGTGACAGGTAATCAAGCTATTTGAAAAGAACTGAATGATGTGTGTAAAGGTGTGAAGTGTGTCAGTCGGTGGTGATTGTGTCTGTATGTTATAAAACTGATAGTATAATTGACGATGTAACTTTATGTTTGGGATAGTGTGTTTGTATATAGTACATGTTTGACAATGTTTGACACCGACAATTTTTTCTTTTTTTTTTAATGTCGTCCGAAGTATGGGTATTGAAGAAAATTTGAACAAACATTGTAACAGATAAAATCAGTGAATGCATTATATATCCATACAGAAAATTGCATGTTATTTATACAGAATGGTGCAGGATCCAAGAGAGTGAAAGAGAGTGAGAGAGAGAGAGAGGGGGGGGGGGGGGGAGGGAGGGAGAGTGAGAAGCAGGCCAAACAAAATGGAGTTAAAAAGCAGGACAACAATGACGCAGATAAAAGCAATTTCAATAATACAAAGCAAAACATTGTAAATACTGATTGACGTAATGTGTGTGCGTGCGCGTTTGTGTCTAAAGTAATCGTGGTGCATGATCTAACTTTGACTGGAAGATTGCCCCGTAATACTATGTCAGGACCATAATGATGATCATTATTGTCTCTTTGATTTATTCGCTAAAGTAAGTTTCGTGTTTTGGTTTGGATGAGAGTGAATTCAGTTGTTTAAAGACTTTAGGAGTTGGTTGGTGCAGTATTTAGGAACCACGTACACTGTATAGGCCTATCAATAACATACGTTTTGAAATGGAAGGCTAATAAGCGAAAGTCAATAGACAGGTGTCGTAATAATATTGCACACACCAGACGCATGTTGGACAACCACACTGCATTACCCAATGCAAGTTTTATTCTACCTAATGCAAATTCTATTTTACCTATAATGTAAATTGTATTAACTTTACCATATCAAGCATATATTTTGTTGTTATTGTTGTTGTTGAAATGCCAATTAATAATGGTAATAATAATTGTACATCAAGCGCATTAAAAGATTGTTGTAAATACATGTAATAACATAATGTATATAGTGATGTATTATTTATAACCAGGGCCCTGCCAGTAATGATTAACGCGCTCAATACCTGCAGTATGTCTTCCTCCGCCAAGGAGGTGCTGGAGGTTATGTTTTTCCCGGTTATGGTCTTTTCATCAGTTTGTTTGCTTCTTTTATTTTTTGTTTGCGAAATAGCTCAAATAGTTATGGACGGATATGGATCCTAATTTAAGGAAAATCATATCTATACAAGGAGAAGAAGCATTAAATTTACTAGTGATCTGACTCATCTTCTGGATCCAGGATTTTTTCCTTTTTTTAAAGAAATCTTTATAATTGGGAAAAAACCTATATAACTACACAATAAATTGCTTTATTACCTAGCATCGCCATCTTTCTTTCGTACCATGACCATGATGATGACCGTTAATTGATTTTTATTGCACAGTGGGAGTTCCATTTTGCATATTGCTGTACTGTACATACATGCACTGCACAGCAGACAACGGGAGCATCTCCGTGGCGGGAAACATGACTGTGTGTAAACCCTACTAATTTGCCTTTTGCATTGTACACAACAGACATTAGTGGAGTAACTTTACACAGCCCAGTCGGCGTCTGGTCGAGCAAACAATGGGGGAAACTCCAAAGCGAGAAACGCACATCGGGGAAAACCCACTAATTTGCATATTGCCATATCTGTATGGACATAACAGACAGTGGGAATCTTATAATGCAGGTACCAGGGAGGCTTTTCCTCTCACCTCCCTGCAGGTACCAAGCACAGGACGATGATACAGGGTAGAAATCGCAAAATGGGTAGAAATTAGCTGCTTGGTGGACGTCTGCCCTCTCCATTTTCTTTGAGGTTAGACTGTGAAATATAAGATGCCCCCACAGACACACTGGGTGGGAATAGTCCTCTTGGCCTATTCCGATGCTACAAAAACCTAATGATAATATTTGTGAAAACACATGGAGATAATGCACTTTTAATTATGTGCTCTGTCCCTGGTCAATTCACAATACATACCTCTTCGTTTTTGCATGCATCTTCCTGCTTACTTGGCTAAAGTGATTAAAAGTGATTAATTACCAGACACACTATGTCATTTATACGCCATGTAGTTTTGAATCATAGCGAGCCTCTCAAAACGAGCTACGTGTCGCCAGCTTATTGTTGTTCCGCCTGGCTGCATTTTCTCTGAGAGGGACGAATTGAATTCCCCGTGGTGCCACGGAGCACACTCACTGAGCCGATTGTGTAGGGAAACATCGTGGGTGTTGTCAAAACGTTGTGGCTTTGCTGTGAACGGCGTCGTATATTGAAACTATCCTGTCCCAAGGTACAGTTGTACATGCGTATACTCCGTTTGGGTCCCTATGTCTGCCACCTTCGAGGTAAGTTTGAAGAAATGAGTGTGTTTGTCGTTTGATGGATGGTAGGTTATTTCGTGACATTATACAAGAGTAGTCAGAGAGTATGTTTGCGGAAATGCGGCCGTTCCACTGGCCATGAGTCCGCAGAGTTTTAAACACGCTAGATTTTAACATTATGACTTGATAAATAGTATACGTCGGCGCTATTAAAATGATTGAAACCCAGGAAAATGGAGAAGAGAATAAAGTGGCTTAAAGAACTTGAAGCACATTATATATAGCAGTGCAGCCCCACATGTCTTACGAAACTCTGGACTCGGATACACATTACAGCGAGGTGTGTAAAAATCACACGCCAATAACAACAAGCACGAACTGGTGAAAAGCTCATATCGACCGTTATTTTCTAGAACCACAGTTTAGGTATGCAGACTTTGGACTCGGTTCACGTATATATGTGGACTTCGGACACACACTGCAACGCAAAGAGCTACTCTAAGCCGTGACGCATGATATATATATATATATATATATATATATATATATATATATATACTAATAATTGATATGTCTAGAGCATGATATGATACTGACGTATTAAGGCTACTTAATGTCATATTGTTCTTGACAAATAAGTTTCGTGTGAGATCTCCCGACAGCAATCATACACAATGTGGTGACTTAATCCTACTTGTCTACATGTTCCACAGCGAATAGCTTCATCCAATTGTCAGGGAAACAAGAGTAGTTAAGTCCAATGACTCCAACCGATGATTAATCCGTCAGTTCCGATTTCGATGTTTTAAGATATATCATATATTATGTATGATATTATGTATATAGAATATATAGGCCTATGTATCTCTCTGGCATTAAAAAAATAAGCATACTCTTCATTAAAAGCATTTTTCGTTGAGTCTTCAGCCAGAAAAGGCTGATAATGACATTATTTTATCAGTACGCTATGTGTTGTCACAGTTGAGTCATATTGTAACTATAACTTGTCTTCATCATCCGTATCCTCAAACCCTCGATTTCTCTTTTCCCTGAAAGAATCTTTCTATACTTGATGTGATGTCTAATAGGTTACGAATCTACGAAGATGCCGAAAAGAGAGGTGCTGACTTCCCTTGTACTCCTTCGAATGTCCGAACAAATTGGCGTAGCCAGTACCCACCAGGCCGGACTTCATGACTTTGGCGCCGTCCTTGGTTTCGAAAACACCGCTATCCAGGTCGTGATCGTCCGCCACAGCGCGGTTCAGAATCCAGGCGCTGCTTCACTCGACCTCCTTCACAAGTGGGTGGACGCCAATGGAAGCAGCGAAAAGTTTGCATTGAAGCTCCATGAAATTCTTTTAAAAAACGGTTACACCAAGGCTGCAAAGGTGTTAGGCAATGGTAAGCATATAAATCGTAAAGGAAGCCAAATTGCGGTGACATTTTTTTTTTTTACTCATAAAGTACCCATGATTTTCACATTCACGATCATCTAATTATACATTGCATTGATGAACGCTTTTTTCTCTTTCTCTTTGTTAATTTTGTAAGTGTATGGTGTATTTACTTTGTTTGATTTTCGAGCGCATAGTGGGTATCCCTTGGTATGAAGACAGGTCAGGTTATCTTTATCGGAGGGTTTACACCAATAGCGACTATTCAATAAAGAAAATACGTTACGGACAAGAAAAATGCGGTAGATAAAATGTATGCGTAATGTTCAACCAAAAATAACATGACGAAGACAGCTGCAATTTGATTATCATCAATTATTTCAAATTCTAATGATGAAAAAAATGTCACCGATTGGCAACGACAGGAACATCTGAACCGATGTAATTATCAAACGTAATTAAGCCCTCTTCATTTACTCATTACTGACCCTACTTTCCCTTTTGTTTCGTCACTCCAACGCCTTAACCCCCTCCTCCTCCGTACCTGATTGGCTCCCTACTTTACCACTCTTTTTTTTTTTCATCGCCCTGTGTCCCAAGCCAATGTTTATCATTTTGAATCTGATGGAGATTGTGCTGGTATAATAAGCTCAGGACCCTCTTAGCTCAATTTTCGTCCTTACTGTCATAACATGATGAATATAATCTATAACAAAGTTACAGACACAAGCTAGTTTGATTCACCTCTTACTCAGAATTGTTTCCCGAGCCATCAACGGATCATCCAACAGACTGTACGGACGGTATCCAGGCAGCCTCCGCTGTGCACCCGGATGACCAGGCTCTGCAGGACAGATTACACAGATTGCAGCAACCAGACTTGCCAGGTAAGTGCTCCCTTGGTACCTCGCAATCAGAACTTTGGCAAACAAAACAAAATACACAGAAACAAAAACCCAAAACACAACCTTTGATATCCTGTGATAGAAAACCTGCAAGTGGTAATGACAGTGTTATATAATTATGATTGCCGCCTTTCAACGCCTCATCGACTATTGCTGACACCACATTAAGAGAGGATTATATTCTTAACACCAGTTAGTGCTGAAACAGTGAGACACGCTGATGCCAAGTTCCTCGGCGACATGTTGGAATAGCACACTGAAGAGAATAAACAGAGCGAAATCAACATTGCATAATGTATGCTGGAATAAAGAAGTTATGTTTGCTTTAATGCCTCAAGGATGTCAACAACGTGCACATTAGAATGCCTGATGCCTCACAACTTCTGTCCCGGGATTACGTAATATCAAACAAAATCATGATCGATATTTCAGTATCCACATCACCGCTCCCCATTAAAACCATCTCTGCTATATTCCAACTCTCTCATCTTCCGTTTGCGAGCGATTCCTGATATAAAGTTTATTGAGTAGAGACGGGAGATAGGTGTGAAACAACGTATAGGCCTACAGGTCAATGAAAGCATGAGCCGGGTACATCGTTCAATGTGACTTACATGATGCTAGATATCGTTATTATAGTTTATACTCATTCTGAGTAGCAGTTTAAACTTTAAAATTCCACATCTATTTTGATTGCAATCCGCTTTAAAAATACATCGCTGCCGGGTCGACATGTTTGCTAGCTCTATCAACTTGAAGTTGGAGCCGAGCTGAATTTCATTTGAAAAGTGGTTGTGTTAGGTAATGCAGTTATTATAATGATAATCTATGTGTTGACGTGGCTTTTTAATGTCATGTCTATACCTAGATTTGCCCAAGCCAGAGACGGAACAACCTGTTGCTGTTGCAGATAAGACACAAGGAGAAAACAGTCCCAAAACGGGTAAGTTGTCATCATAACAATATCCGCAACTTTGTATAGTTTTATCTATCTATCCATATATGTATTTATAATTATCTCTCTGGCTATGTACCCATCAAACTGCATAATTATTTTTCTATCAATCTACCCATCAAATTGTATATCTCTTACTATCAATCCATCTATGAGTATATCCATTCTGAATTTGTGCAAGTGTATTTCTCCCTTTACCTACCTGTCTGTCTCGTTGGCTGGCTGTCTATCTGTCTGTCTTTCTGTCTGTCTGTGTCTCTGTGTCTCTCTCCAGCTATTCTTTAATCCTTTGTCATGTCGTTAATCCAAGAGTAAGTAGTAGAAAGGAACATATTGTATGAACAAATGTGTCGGATGAACTATGAAAAAAAAGGGAAGAAAATTGAGAAATGAATTCTCAGATTATCATACATAAAGGCATAATTGCGAGACAACCCTCTTTGATATCTCATATATTACCTTTCAGCAGAGCCAGGGAAGGCAGCCAGGAGTGAGTGGCAGACACAGAAAAGGACAGGTGGGAATGAGGAGCTCACATCCAAAGGGGCAACCAGCAGCGAGGGGCAGACACCCAAAGGGGCAACCAGCAGCGAGGGGCAGACACCCAAAGGGGCAAGCAGCAGTGAGGGGCAGACATCCAAAGGGGCAGCCAGCAGTGACGGGCAGACACCCAAAGAGGCAGCCAGCAGTGTCGGGCACACGCACGGAGGGCACACACACGATGAATCGGCGCCGGTTTCTACGAGGGATCGCATCATCACACTGATCACGACAATAATTGTAGCAATTCTTGGAATCACCTACATCCATTACCGCGACTTCTCGTGAGAGCTCTCGACCTCTAGCCACTCACTGAATACGGTGTCTCTTTGGGAGTTTTACCCAAATGACTTTCTCTAGTTTTTACCGTTATTTATTATGTCTATCATTCCTTGACACAATTCCACCATCGCAACTTATTGACAAAGTACCTTGACCTGGCAAATATGATTTTATATAAATTATATTTGACATAACACTCACACATACACACCTATTCTGATATGAACTATGTGCTTGTATGTGTATGTGTGTGTGTGCTTTGTATGTGTGTGCATGTGTCAAATTGCATATATTTACCCGAACATTATGTTAAAGGCCTTTTTCTTCTATTTAACGTTCCGTACTTGCAGCTTACGCATCAGATGGAGTTTGTCCTAAAGCGTATACACGTATTTTTTATTTATTTTTTTTTTTTTTGCGCAGGGTATGTTGTGTCAGTGTAACATACTCTTATGTTACAATTTTGTTTTGTTTTGTCGTTTTCACGAGCTGTAGAGTGTTGCATGTGCAGAAGAATACACGTGTTTTTTTTTTTTTTTTTTTTTTTTTTTTTTTGTTGCGGTAAGAGGATACACACGTTCATATGTAGCACATCATCCCGAACGCACGTGAAAACGACATCGTAGAAAAAAAGAAGAGAAGAAAATGAGAAAAAGCAGAAAAATCGCGACTTTTTTTTTTCACTTTGTTGATGACATCAGCATTTCACCTGCTCCTGTTCAAATCTATTTTAACTATATTTTTGTACCGCAGGAGGAAATTGTCCACATTTTAATTGTTCAGGTGAATTTTTCGAACAGACACTAAGGTCTCCTGTTAGAAAGCGTTAGTAGAAAAAATCTGAAGGAAATAATGGAGAATGCATGAAGAGCTAATACAAGTACCGTGTCAAAGTAGCCATTAGAAGTGAATTGACTCAATTATTGTATGGTTGTTGGTACTTTTTAGGAGTACACGTTCTATAGTTTCCACGAGCTATAGATTAGTGCAACTTCTTTTTTCCATTAGTGTAAGAAAAGTGTGTTGTAACGTTTATGAGTTTATCAGGCATTTTCAACAACTATGTATACGGAATCCTCGCCTTTCCCTCGTCCCCTCTCTCTCTTTCTCTCCCGCTTTCACGCTATATATTTATTTATATATCGGCATATCTCTACCCCTTTTACCATGTTCCGAGAAAACAGTATGGTACTACAATATCCAACTTTTCAGTACTTACGTAGTTTAATACTTATGCAGGGCATGTACCCTTTGTCTTTATCAACTTCTATCATTCTGCCTTTTGCTTTGTTCCTGTAGATTACTGCTACTCTGTTGTTTGCTTATTTTTTCTTTTAAATTGGTAGATAATAGCTTAGATATGACTCATATCCGTTTATCTGTTTGCGAGAAGTTGGAAAACATAGTGTATTATACAGTGCGAATATTGTAAATAGCTACGGGTAAAATGTACCCATGTTATAGAATTGCCATTATAGTGATGATAATCATTGAAATATGGTTTACGCAGGGAGATTATGAAAGCGCCCTATTGACATCGTGTTCAAAGAACGAATCCGTGAAAGCCGGTATCTGCTCTGAAAAGGTGCTTGTGTGTGTGTGTGTGTGTGTGTGTGTGTGTGTGTGTGTGTGTTTTGTGTGTGTGTGTGTGTGTGTGTGTGTGTGTGCGTGCGTGTGTGTGTGTGTGTGTGTGTTCTCCATGTATGTTAGTGGTTTATTATTATTGATCACGGACTTGAACACCGCTATTGTCATTCGGTACATAATTTAATGGTCTTGAGCTACCAGTCAAATAACGTGTTTGTGCGGCTTCATTAAAAAATATTGGAGAAAAGATCACTATGCACCATTAGAATTCAGTGAAATAATATATGAGTTCAAAATATATATCTCATGAAAATCAACAGCTGATATTATAGCAATAATGTCTTGGCCTAATTCCTCTCAGTACTATATATTAACCCTATTCTAACTGGGCTATTTGAGGCCACGTTTTTACTGAGGGGGGGTCAATTTGACCCCCCTTCAGATCTCAGCCGCCGATCGCGCGATCGCCGCGAAATTTTGCCTGAAGATAGAGCTGGATGTCAACTACAAGATTACATTGTAATACAATAGAAAGATATTGCCTTTCTATTTTTAATGAATTAATTATGCAAATTTGTGCATGAAATCATATTTTCACCTATAACTCCATTAAAAAGACTGGAGGATTGCTAAATTTTTGTGTCAGAATTCCTCAAGACACATCAAACAATTTTCGTGTAAAAAAATAGCACAATCGATATCAATTTCTTTTTTTTTATTGTTTTGTTAATTTCTTATATTTTATTGTTTTTTCGACCTTTTGTTTTCTATTGTTTTTTGCCAAAATTTGTTGCAGGCACTTTTTCAGGCTTATCTACACTAGAATTGATTAATTTCAATGATTAAAAATTGAAATAATCTAATTTGTATCAATTTAACCAAAAAACACAATTTGCATTGGATTTGCATACGATATCATGAATTTGAGCTGTTTTTTGGTTGACATGCATATGCAAAACATTACGTAACTTCAAAACGGTGTACCCAGACGTCGCAAATTTGGTCTCAAAATATGCGGGAGACTTCAATGAAAAAAGTCGTGAAACGACGCGGCAAAATCTTTGCGCGTTGTGAAATCGTGGCGCGAAACGTCGGGGGGGGGGGGGGGTCAATTTGACCCCCCCCCCAGTTAGAATAGGGTTAAGTTTCTGAGCGTTCCTCATTTTTTACAAAGAAATCTTAATTCATATGTCCATCCATGGAAGAACAAGAACAAAAAAAAAATTAAACTGTTTTACTGCAGTTTTTTTTTTCTTAATTCTGGTGGCGTGATCTCTCTTTAACGTACAATGTAACTAAATTCTGAACTTGTGAGCATTTGAGTAAATGCATTACAGTGACTGTCCCGTGGAGCCTTGGGTACTTAAACAACAGCGATAATTTATCATGTTATTCAACTCAAACAAATTTAAAATGCAGATTCTCATGAGGGGAATAAAGGATTTTCCAGTTTCCTAATTTATTTCGTATTGCTCTTTACCTGGTTTTATTTTTCCATGGTACGTTCCCTCTGTATACATGTATTATGTTCCATATTTTTGAAGATAAAGGTGTGTGTACATGGTGTATGTATGTGTGTGTATCCGTGTGTAAGAGATAAAGAGATAGATAGAGAGAGAGAGATGGGAATTATTGGAAAGAGAGAGAGAGTATACATATATCAGTATATGTATATAATACACACACAAAATGCAGTACAGTGAAACCCCGTTATAACGAGTTCGGTTATAACGAGGAACCGCTTATAACGAGGTGATCGCGTCGGTCCCGTTTTCCTTTGCGTGTAAACCTATGGCAGAACGAACCGGTTATAACGAGTTCGGTTATAACGAGATTCCGGTTATAACGAGGACTTTTTCGGCGCATCATGATAAAGAAAAACATAAGAAATTTGATCGGATATAACGAGGTACCATTTCTTGACTTGCCGCTTTTCAAACACGAGACAAATGAAACATTGAAAATCGAATTCACGCTATCCATGTCTTTTTCACGTTTTGCAGAGAACGGTTCCTTCCATGTTTTCTTCTAAACCACGCAAAAAAACAACACATTAATGCCATTCGATGCATGTTCCTACTAAATTATTAAACATAATCACTCGATTTTCTTTTTCGCGAGATCACACGCGTGCGTAATGTTATAGGTCAGACCACAGCGCAACAAGGGAAAAAAGATAACGCACTCAAAAACTTTTCATGTAGCGACACTCGTGGCAAATATGGAAATTGGAATGCGTGTTCAACTCAACATTATATCCTTTCCATTTGTAGTCCCGACTTCAGTTGTTTTGCTGGTTAGCAAATACGAGTGTATGATTATAGCCGAAATATAATTAATGAAATCGCGATCTCGCCTGGTGACAGTAGCGTAAAAATAGTTGAATAACGCAATCCTGTCGCAATTTTTTTAAGAACGGATGGATACAATGCGAAGGGATTTTCGGCAGACGATAAAGAACGCATCTTTAATCCTTTCGGGAGCAACGATAATACATTGTATGAGATTACAGCCGAAATGATTCATGAAATCATCGCATTCCCGCTGGGCACCAACACTCAGGCGTAAAATAACCTCGCAAGTTACGGTAAACGACGCACGAATGTTACTCTGAAATCATCGCGATCTCGCCGGATGACAGTAGCGTAAAAATATAGTTGAATAAAGCATGTTTAGCTACTTAATCGGTGTTCAGAAGAAGAAACAAACGTATTTAACAATTTTGAATAGATCTGGGTTTGTTCATTATCACAATTTTAACAACGCATTTCCCAATTAAGATTAAACAATCTTTCTTTCAAAATGGTCTATGAGTAACAGATTTGCGTAAAAAGGATCACAACCTTCTAAATTCAATCCTGTCGCTTATTTTTCAAGCACGGATGTACAAAACGCGAAGAGATTTTCGGAAGAAAGTTTAATGAACAACGCATCTTTAATCCCTTCGGGTGCAACGAACATACACTATATAAGATTACAGCCGAAATGATTCATGAAATCATCGCATTCCCGCTGGGCACCAACAGCGTAAAAATACCCCGCAAGTTACGCTAAACGACGCACGAATGTTACTCTGAAATCATCGCGATCTCGCCGGTTGAGAGTAGCGTAGAAATAGTTGAATAACGCATGTTAAGCTACTTAGTCGGTGTTCAGAAAAAGAAACAAACGCACTTAACAATTTAAATAGATCTGGGTTTGTTCATTATCACAATTTTAACAACGCATTTCACAATGAAGATTTTCTTTCTTTCAGAATGGTCTATGAGGAATAGATCTGCGTAAAAAGGATCACAACCTTCTAAATTCAATCCTGTCGCTTATTTTTCAAGAACGGATGTACAAAACGCTAAGAGATTTTCGGAAGAAAATAAACAACGCATTTTGATCCTTTCGAGCGCAACGATCATACATTGTATAAGAATACAGCCGAAATGATTCATGAAAGTATCGCATTCCCGCTTGACACCAACAGCGTAAAAATACCTCGCAAGTAATACGGTAAACAACGCATTTTATACAATGTGATTTTGATATAATATAGGCCTATACTTCTCAAGAACATAACGTGCACTATTATGCGAAGAGATTTTCGGAAGAAAAATAAATAATTAACCTATTTCAACCCCGACTTTTTCGCCTAATTCACAAATAATTTCCCTTTATTCTCTCGATAATAATGATCCTTAGTTGTGTAATAACAACGCAAAGGATGTTCTTAACTTTCATTGTTGGGTATATTATGACGTCGTGCTTATGTTTTTCTTTGTTTTTGATGCGTACGGTTATAACGAGGTACCGGTTATAACGAGGTAATATCGCCGGTCCCACGGACCTCGTTATAACGGGGTTTCACTGTATCATATGTGCGTGCGCGCTCGTGTGTGTGTGCTTAGAAAGGGTGAGAAGAGAGAGAGAGAAAGAGGAACCTGATTGGCATGGTCTTCAGTACAGTTTCCGGTGGTCATGCATAGCATACCGCAGGGAGGTAGGTTTTAATATCATCAGTAAATTTACAAGTGGCACCTTTAGCAATGTCTAGTGAGTGTGTGGCGTATAGTATAAAGAGTTATTGAAACAAAGCGTAAATTGCCCCGAAAAGAGAGACATAGGTATGATTGAGAGCACGTTTTTTTTTCTCTCTCTCTCTTTCTTGTCTTTATCTTTTTAATCGCTATCATTACTACCATTTTGATGAGGTAATTCCGTGTGCAGTTAGTTCGGGGCTGTGTGATAACGGATAATGAGCTGAGATGGAAGTACTCGAATAAATTCACGAAGAATTTGAGTGATATAGGGAAAACACACACACAAACACACACATTCACACACACATACAAACCGACACGATTGATATAATCCACGTATCCCAAGATAACAATGACATTGAAGCGATGGCGATAAATATTGAATGCATGCATCAAGCTAGATGAAGATTAAATTCACGTGGCTACCGCTTTCCACTTTCAGTGATCCCGAGTTTGTAACGATTGTGTGTAAACTTGTACGACAGGTAACTTCATGTCTCTCTTTTTTTTTCGAGCATCAACATTTCATACACTGTATAAAATAAATCATCAAAAAAGAACACTTAACATTATTTCTTTGCCATCGTTTGAATTATTATAAAAAATGACATTATACATGTAATACGTGTAGCCTAACATCTGCTTTTATGCAACGGATCCACTGACAATATAGGTGACCTATTGACAAACAAAGATTGTGAAAGGATATACGCTGAACTAGTATGCTAGATAAACTGCTGCTGGAATGTATATCATGCAAGGAGATGTCCAGAACGGTTCTCAAGAGAAGGCAGTGGGTATAGTGAATAAAACTCAACTATAGGAGATTCTGAATCGTTGGTAAAACTTTTGGGATGCACGGCATCATTACCGTCTCTGTGTCTCATCAAATTGGCACTGCGCCATCACAGATTGTACTTTCTCGCCAGCGCCAGTCTTGAAAATTGCTGTTTAATTATTCCAAATGTGCTGCTGATATGATGGTCATGTGATAACCCGCGGTGTTATTGATAAGCATGTATGGCATGGTAAGGATTGTCTGTGTCGTCATGTCCTGTGTATTCTCCATGTTGATGGCCTGCTTACTACACTTTTTGAAGATCAAAATTTGAATACAGTTGAATGCGTTAATAATCTGAACATACCTACACGAGGGTTCAGGGCCTCTTCCACTGTCACCACGAAGGTACGATCTTAGCCCAGTCCCATGTGTGTAATAATAAGTTGGGTCTATCACTTACCATAGCCCTGTCGCGCCGCGCTGTAAAAATGGTCTAGACACCCCTGCCCTATGTCGTGCCTCGCACGCACGGCCCTCCGTCTTGTCGGGTTTAATAGCTGGTTTTAAGATTAGATGTAGATCTAGTAAGTTGTGTTACACCCAGTTTTCACATTTTAGGCAGTTTTAACTCTTGCTTGAAAATGCATTACCAAAATTTTCACTGAACAGCTGAACTTAAAGGGAAGGTAAACCCAAAGAGCAATGTGGATTGAGTGAAAGCAGCAACATTAGTAGAACACATCACTGAAAGTTTGAGAAAAATCGGAGAATAGATGTAAAAGTTATGAATTTTTAAAGTTTTGGTGTTGGAATCGCTGGATGAGGAGACTACTAGAGGATATGACGTATGAGTGGACAACAATACAAAGAAAATATAAAGGATGTTCAACAAAAATTCATTTTTCTAGAATTGTGAAAGAGCAGTGGACCAACCGCTTTCAGAAAGCAGGGGGAATAATTGCTACCCTTAACATATGTCAATATCAAGTTGATGGAATTTGTAATTTTCATGAAAAATGGATTTTTGTAGTATTTTCTTTATATTTTCTTGATATTGTAGTCCACTCATACGTCATAGCCTCTAGTAGTCTCCTCATCCAGCGGTTCCAACACCAAAACTTTAAAAATTCATAACTTTTGCATCGATTGTCCGATTTTCTTCAAACTTTCACTGATGTGTTCTACTAATGTTGCTGCTTTCACTCAATCCACATTGTTCTTGGGGTTTACCTTCCCTTTAATGATCAACTGTAGGACCTAGTGTTAATTGGGCCTTGTTGTTTGGCTTATTTAGCACTCGGGTACAATTATGTAATTTACAGTAGGATGAATACAATTTAGGCAATTGACATTTTGCACTTAACAGCCCTAAAATATCAATGATTAGCAGTACCTCAATCCACATATGCCAAGGTGATATCCCATGAACCACCCAGCGCTGAGCAGCTGGTGAGCGTCTCTTGCTGTATAGAACGCTGACTTATGTTTGACAAGTGATAAGGTCACTAAAATAAAGCCCGCCTCTCTCACTGACACTCACTGTGCTTCTGGCTGTGTAGTTGACACATTGAACAATGTGCGGTCGCGATATTGCGTGCCTTTGCTCTCCGCTGCAGGATTATCAAGCTTTACATTGCAGTCATTGGTACAGTGCACTCCCGTTATAACGAACACGGTTATAACGAAATTTCGTTATAACGAAGTAAATCTTCTGGTCCCAAAATAATCACCATAAAAGTCTATGGTAAAAGATTCGCTTATAACGAACACGGTTATAGCGAAATTTCCGTTATAACGAAGTCTTTTCCGAGCGCCATAGACAAAGAAAAACAAAAGAAATGTGCTCCGTTAACGAAATGCAAATTGCTTTCGAAAATTCGTAGCGGAACAAGCATTTATAGCTTCTCTGCATGGGTGAACGCTTCACACCACTGTGTGTTCGCTCTTTGTGTCACGCACAGTTTCTGAGGGGAACTTGCATTTATTATTGTGATACAGTTATCCCATCACATTTCACATAGCTTTCCAGTGTATGATGAGTATTCAGCAAACATAATATGATATGTATATACGTGGTTTTCTTGTTTTCGTTATATATTGTATTTGTTCGGTTATAACGAAATTTTGTTATAACGAAAGAAAACTGCCGGTCCCGAGCATTTCGTTATAACGGGAGTGCACTGTATTTAATGCTACATCGCAGAAAATTGCCATGATCAGGCCCTATCCCCTGGGCTGAGGCTGCCGGGGCCCCGGGGGGTGGGGGCATTTCATGAAGTATTTTGTCTGATGTTTTTGGTAACAATTGCTTCATGCTACTGAAATCCTGGCATCTGAGTGGGTGAGAGCAAATTTGTCCAACAAAACGCTTCATGAAGTGAAATGCCCCCAAGTTCCAAGACCACATTTATTGGAAGCTATACGTATAGAAATAGTTTAGGTAAGACTAAGAATTTGATCTTTTCTTCTTTTTTTTTGAAAATGTGTGATCAAATATGACCCGCCACAACAATAGGATCCAAAATTCGCTTAACATAACGGCTGCGCCGAGAAAAACTGATTTGAAGTCGGATCATCAAAATCGGTCAAACCATCAAATATCTGTTTTGGGCATAATTTTGAAGTGCAGTGTTTTGTCTAGATCTGAAATTTCGAAGCTAAATGATAAAAGGGAAGGCAAAAAATCAGCATTTTTCTTAGCCATGATTTTCCGGCTTTCAATGGAACAGAATCGTATCCAAGGATTTGGATTTAGGGCTGCAGATACACTCTGCCTCTAGCAATAAGGGAGTGATCTTGTTCGTCAGTGCTTGGCATCCTGGTTACTGATTGGTTGTGCGTAGACCGCTGGCACTAGGCTTGAATGAACATCACAGAGACTGCTAGGAGCATACCTTCTATTATCAAGAGTTGAAAACTGTCTTGCCTCCCCTTGATCATGACTGAGTCAGAATTTTGGATCCCTTTGTTGTTGCAGGTCACAAATTTTCCGCAAACCTTGCAGGCATTTACTGCCAGGGTGATAGATTCAAATGGACACCATGCCCCCCTGGAGGTCCCCCAAATCTCCCCAACTCTTCTTCTTGGGTAACACTTTGACCAAAATATCGGTCATTGGGGATATGTTCTGCTGAGACTACATCTGGCTTCACGGAGTCCCCTGGCTTCAGAAGGACCATTAAAGTAAAGTAAAAAGAATTACAAAAAAAAAAAGAATAGAAAAAAAATAAAAAATATAAAACTCCTCCAGACAGATGGATTTTTGCTGTATAGGTAATCGTGTGCAAGACCCTTAGGTCTCTTTTTCATGAAGCTTATTTTTTTGGTTTTATTTTAAGTCCATTTCATCAGAATTTTTAATCTAAACTTGTACAGTCTGTAAACCTTTTCAAAAGCTAAATATGAAGGAAATAAATTATTTTTTGTCATTTAAAATTTTGCAAACATTCAACCCAAACATTCTAAGTTCAAACCAGAACGTAGCGTTTAATTCTAAAAATGTGAAAGTTCCTTTGTGAGAGAGAGAGCTACATTGAAACCTCAAAACGCAGCCACTGGATGCTTAAGTGTGCATTACATTAAAACAAAAAACAAGAAAACAAATGCACACACACACACACACACACACACACAAAATTCACTTACAAGAGCCTGACGCTGCTCTTCTTCTTTTGACATTTCATTTACCCAACATTAAACTTGTCATAAAGAACACACTGCTTCAAACACTGCTTTCTTAACGGTCTAACTCGAAAATTTGACTTTTTGAGGTAAATTCACTTTCCGGGACATGTGAGGGTGCTCTTTCCAATGGTGCTATCGAGAAAATCCCATCATGTCTTGTTTTAGAGATAATTTCTGCTATCTTGGTACTTTTTTGTATTTTTCCTTCAGATTTGATGGTAAAACAGTCTATCTTTGAGTTAGCCCATTGTCGGTAATATCGTTTGGAGGTAAAACAAGCTATCTTTTACATAAACCATCATATAACCTTCTTAACTGAGATTTTTTAAATCATCGCTGTCAGATGGTAAAATGGTCTATCTTCGAGTTAGACCACTTTACATAGTCTATCTAGAAGATAGACCATTTTACCATCTTATGATGTGTAGCAGGAGTGTATACATGTGCTGTGGTTAAACAGTCTATCTGCACAAAAATCTCATTTATTTTATAATCAAAACCCCAAATAAGCACAAAATTCTTCAGTTATCAGTGTTTAAAGGGACTGTACAGTACTGGTTGAGGTGGGGATTCATGTTTTGAACATTCCTAAGTGAGACAATGAAAAGCCTCATGAAATATGAAAGAGCATGTAATTTTAAGAAGGATTCAACGTTTATTTGATGAAAATTGGTTTTCAAATGGCTGAGATATCCAAAAAAGTGCTAATAATAAAAGGCGACATGCCACAACTTTATTAAGATCTCTTTGTTTCACCTTGTTTCTGGATATCTCAGCCATTTCAAAACCGATTTTCATCGAATAAACTGTTGATACCCCTTAGAATTGCATGCTCTTTGACATCTCATAGAGTGATTTCTGAATATCTCGTAAAACGTTAAAAGCTAAATCCTCACCTCGACCAGAACTGTACACACCCTTTAATATGCTTCTTCTTGTCCCATTTGCTGAAAATGCATTATACCCATCTCCTAAAAAAAGCTCAATCCTCTAAACTTTAAAGTCATTTTTCTCAGAACAGCAATTTTCGAGATAGACCGTTTTACCATCTGACGGCCACTGTAACTCTGTATCTGTGCAATATCTTAATGTTATGATGGTTTAGAGTTTTGAGTTGTCATCAACATACGACCCAACAATACATGTGCATCTTTCAGTTTCTGTGTTTTTATGTTGCCACGTGCAGATGATTTCTCTTTATGTGTTCATTTTATATGAGGTTTTGTGTATTTCTTGACCTGTAAAAGAAAATTGTTTGCCAAGGTGAGGTTGTTTCTGCTATGATACTTAGAGTACTTCCATACACATAATGGTACCTGTGTATTTTTTTTCCTTTATCACCTGTGTAGAGTGTTGTTTATAGGTCTTATTCTAGCCACCCAGGAGTCATTTCAACCAGAGATCACCATGAGAGCGGAAGAGGGACAAAAATAGCACTATGTCGGCTTTTCCAGCATTCCACTACCCCGATGTCATCCCGCCAAGACAGCAGGGGGTAGAGCTACCTGATGCCTTTGGATGCTTCCACTCCTGCAACGCATCAGACGATTGTGGACCGAAGATTCACTTTCAGTATGGGAACAGGGATGCAGGGTGTCTTAGACTGGAACCAGAGGGACACAATATGCCCTTTTTGTCACCAAATGAAGGTATGATCTTTATAGAGACTGGAGTATTGGGAGATTATGTATTGCAGGGGTCTGGAGTTACGCTTCAGGGCACATTTTTATTGATTGGCAATTCTATCCTAACAGGCCTGTGCAATGTGTGGTTCTCAAAATGTACTTGTGCCCTATGCAGTGGGCAGTATGGTCAATGCTATTTTAGCAAGTCTGTGCCTGTCGTGGATTCCAAATTGTACTGTGGTTGGCAATGAATGAAGAGCAGTTCAATCGAAGAACTATTTGCTGATCTTTTCCATTAGTATTTGCATGTTGTAAACAACGTCTGTGTTGTCATTTTTTTTCCCCTTCCAGGTCCAACCCTCCCTGCAGTGTCGTATCCTGACTTCATCAGGAAAGCACACACAACTCATACCCTGGTCACCAATGTTGAGGAGCAGGTAAAAACTGATCAAAACTAAAAGCAAACTGACAATGACTACAAAAAACAAAAGAGCTGAGGGATAAGAGAAAGGATGGCGACAATTATCATTATTATTATTATTATTATTGTTGTTGTTGTGTTATTATTATTATTAGTAGTAGTAGTAATAGCAGTAGCATTTTATTGTTATTTTCATCATCATCAAATCATAATTATTGTTATTTTGGATTTATCATTATAGAAAATATTGGTATTGATCATTTCAAACAAGAGATATTCACTTTTAAATACTACTTAATTTCATAGATACCTTCTTTGTGTTTGTATTGCTTTGTTCTATTGTGCTTTGTCAGTTTTGCCATCCAGGACTTCAGCTTTCCAAATTATATGCCCCTAAAGAAACCTGGTAGTGGCACCACAAGTCTGAAGTGGGCCCCCCACTTTTCAAAACATGGTGCCGGCCATGCAGACAGATACTAGTTTAAAAAGATATAAATCTATTGATTATTGCTAGTTTAATGTGATTATTGTTGTTGTTTTTTTTATTCTACAGGTAGAATATTGCTACACTGCTGCCCCAGAGACCTGTAATACTCTCCTTGACTTCCTGTCACATAAAGAAGTACCAGTAGCTGCCCTGGTGAGTATCAGAGTCCTTCTTTATAAGAGTCATAGTAGTGAGTATGGATACTCCTTTGTAGTATTTCATTAGAGTTGCTAAGTAGCAATAGATAGTGTTGATAGATGTAGATGCTATGGCAGTTGCAGCATTATTCAACTTAGGAGTAGTATTAGTAGTACTGGTGGTAGTGGTGGTAGTGGTGGTGGTGGTAGTGTAATGGTGGTGGTTGTAGTAGTAGTAGTCATGGTGGTGATGATGGTAGTAGTGGTGGTCGTAGTAGTAGTATTAGTGATGGCAGGGCTGGTGGTAGTAGAAGTAGTAGTGGTGGTACTGATGGTGGTAGCAGTGGTGGTGATGGTGATGGTAGTAGTAATAGTGGTAGTGGTAGATGTAGGGTGGTAGTATGGTTATGGTGGTAGTAGTAGTAGTAGTGGTGGTGGTGGTAGTAGTAGTAGACAAGAAGGCTACAACAGTTCTTCACATCACTGCAGAATAGGGATATAAAAAGCATATTTAAAAGCAAATTTGACAAAATTTCAACAACAACAAAATAGTGGTGTCTATGAACAGGTGCACAGTCAGATGTTAGCTGCTAGAAAAAGTGGGGTTGTCAGTACTAGTTGTAGTTGTCAGCGTGCAAAAAATGAATCCTACTTTTCATTGTGACCTTCACAGGAGGGCATGTCCAAGGCATTGGTCAAGAGGGCAGCGAAAACCATGCCAGAGATTTTGGACGGCATCACTTCTTGCGGGGTGCCCAGGACACTACTCAGCCAGATGCTAACCGAGGAACTTGATTCTCAAGTGGAGACTATGGTATGTTACCAATATTGGACCAGACTTACCTGTCCAAACTCTTTCTAGATACCAACTTTTTTAAATGATTGAGTGAACTACGTGTATGTTATATCAATGTTTGTATAAAACCATTTTGCAGGGCTTACACACTGATTTTGTTAGATGTTGTGGTTCAGTGTAGTGTGATACGCATTAAACAGTCCCCTGACATGATAATCAAAATATGTCCATTTTTTTATCAGCCATCAATTGGTTCCCCGTTCCTTGGCTACGATGTGAGTGAGTTGAACTTTTAATGATGAAACTGATGACGATTTCACACAAAGACAATTGTGATATGTCGAAGGAGTACCTAGATGACACCTGTTCATTGGCACTTAGTGCTCTGGACTTCTTTGTCGCAGCTAGTGTGCCAGCAACGCTTTGAATATAAAGATTCTTAGAAACTCGATCAATATTATTTTAATTCATATCAGCGCTTCTGTTCATATGAAGAGCCATTGTGGCTTAGTGGATAATACCAGAGACTCTCAATTGTGAGGTCCCTGGTTCAAGTCTGCTGGTAGTAGCAATTGCGCCCTAGTACTTATTACTAGCCACTATATTCTCCTTGTCTAGTCCTTCATCAGTTCTGTGATAGCTGCATGTAAATGCGCATCCCTCTCAGGGTACACATAAAAAAATAAAAAACAAACAATGAAAACAAGCAGTGAAATGAAAAGAGAGAGACACTTTAATTGCACTTTGTTTATGATTGTTTTAATTTCAGTACCACAATGACGCCCTCTATGGCGGATGTCTGTCCTATGCACCCCTCTCTTCAATGACCACTGAGCCAGGAGACCCCTGTGGTCTGCTCTTTTACCCCAGTGGAGAGCTGCTGGACCAAGTCAGTATCCTTTCATGTCTCACACAAGCCGCAAACCGTAGTGGTGTTTGGTACACGTAAAACTGCATTTTTGTCGCGGTGAACTATTAACCCTTATGTGTCATGGTGTAAATCCCCTGTGTGCCACATTATTCTGAGATAGCAACGTAGTCATGCTTTAGGAAAACATTCTGTTTCTCATGTCTGTGTATTAAACTTTCATAGATTTTTGTTACCCTGGACCTGTAGTGTAGAAAAAATGCCAAGCTTTGCTTTGATGTAAATTGTACCTCAACTTTATTACTGCTTTTCTTTCAAATGACCAGTAGCTACATTATTGTATAAGAGGCATGACTTTTGCACACAAAACAGTGACATAAACTTAGAACTTACTCGCAAATTCAGTAGGGAATACCTCTTGATAGTCAATCACCACATAAAATGCAAGCTACATGTAACAGGAATGAAATCTTGAATGAAATCTTGAGAAACACTTTCATTGCACTGCGGCAATTTGTGATTTATCAGTTGTTTTGGGCGGGTTTGTGCATTTGAGCAGAATATGCAAAGTTGGCATGTCGTTGACTGAGTCGGGCGTGCAAATGTGGGACATAAAGAGTCAAAGAACTAATCCCATGTTATCTCCTTGTCATTACTGTAAAATCTAAATATTTGCCAATGGTAATTTGTCGGACATTTTCACACACAATCAATTTTGCCTCATGCTCTTCTCATTATCATAACATTTTGCGAAAGAAAAAATGGTGATGTTGATTCCGGAGACTTTTCAGTGTCTGCTGCTTCACTGAGAATATACTCCTCAACATTACAGTGCTGTGTATTGAGTGGTGATGACACTGCCCTCTTCTAATCTACCAGTATGTTTCCATGACAATGGCTTTTTGCCCTATCAGATGCTCATGTCCTGGATGTGGGAACTTCCGAAGGTGGGGTTCCCACCCCCAAACCATCACCTCCGGTCCACCAGAAGGAAGTTGGGGGTTGTGTCAGACAGGTTGAATCTTACCGAGACCCAGACAGAAGTAAGTTTGCTGCATAGGTGCACCTCAAGAAAAGGGAATGTATAGTTTTGGTTGAGACTTATCTTCAGGTTTATAACATTTTTTGGTGAGATAATGAGAAACCTCTTATGAAATATGAAAGAGCATATAATTCCAAGAAGGATTCAACATTTATTTGATGATAATTGGTCTTAAAATGGCTGAGATAAATAAAAAAAGTGATCCTAATAAAATTGACAGGCCACTGCTTTTATTAGGATCTCTTTCTTTTACCTTGTCATTTCACTGTACCTCAGTCATTTCAAAACCGATTTTCATCAAACAAATTTTTGATTCCCCTTAGAATTGTATGCTTTTTAACATTTCACAGAGTGGTTTTTAGATATCTCGCAAAACGTTACAAGCTGAATCCTCGCGTCAGCCAGTACTGTACAGTCCTTTTAAGTTGTCCCAATGAATCGTTATCTTATAGTGCTACACATTCATGCCATGGCAAAGATAGCTGTAACTTCCCAAGCATCTTCATCAGCATTTGGTTTAATTTCTGTAGCATTACCAAGTTAGGCAGCCTACTAAGATGTAACACTTCTTCAGTCCTACAAGAAAATAATGTTGATATGATAGGAGCAGAGTAATCTCTCTATTATTGTTACGGAGGTTAACTTGGCCTAGCGAACCATCATAACCACCAAAATACCCAGACTCTCAAACAAGGTGTTTGGTCGATCTCGGTCATCTTGTCGAACTCTTTATTTACATATTCCTCTGCGGAACAATCAAGTGCCCAGAAATGATAGTACAATGCACATGTATCCATAACACTTCCCCCCTAAAAGAGTGCATTTAACGTTTTAACACAAATGGACTCTATGTATGTTGACACAATATTTTGGAACAGCATTGTACATTCCTCTTCCAATTCACCCTTATAACTCCATGAGTTTACCATGGTCGCATCATTATAAGAACACATAAACAAGGTATGCTATGGCTATATCAGCATCACAACCTGCGATAAAACATGTACGACTTTAGTACCATTCAACATGTACCAATCTAACACTCTCGTGAGTTATACTGCTGCTTGTGAGTTACAGCATACTGGAATTGCATGTAGTTGTGCAACACTGAATACTACAATATTAACTTTCTCAACACCTTAACCTTCATGCAATCATGTCATGCATACAAACAATACACGTTGTACCAAAATCAGATGGTTTCCTCATTAGAACATACATATAAGTCAATTTTACACTGTCATAATGATTAACCTGTGTACGAAGATCATAAAACACGTCATTTCTTCCACAAACAACTGCATATAATCCAACTGATGTAATCATATACATCATATTACCTACAACCAAAACATCATATTCCATGATATGTGACTTACATATACCTGTAGACGTTGTGTCAGCATCTATTGAAACGTCAAAACATCAACAAATGTCATATATCCTACTTATGTTTCTGAAAACTTGCCTGTCAACATACAAAACACCAAGAGTATGACCTGCCTGACAAAACATCAAATGAACCTGAATGAGATATCCCCGATAACCCGTGTGTACACCTAAACTTAATAAGTGAGTGTATACCTGCCTGTATACATCCTGGTTTAACACAGTCAGCTTAAATACATGCCTGTTGGTATGTTGGATACACTGTGAAATACTGAACACCTTTGCCAAGGCAATGATTGAGCTATAATAATGAGCAAAAGCTTTGTACATGTATAACTATTTAATTTCTGTACCTAATACAGTATACAATGTACATGCTAATTAAATCCAAAAAGCAACATCCAATAAACTTAGGATATGTGCCACAACAAATTTAACCAATACGTGTACATCGTGTACAAGTATGAAACTTCAAGTACCTGAACTGTACCTACATTACTCGATACACCACATTCTCTATACAAACAGCAACACTACCTGTTCGAAGTTAATTTACCAACAACTCACATTCTTGACAACTGTTGATGGCTAGCGTAACTTAAAACAGCCTTCATAATGTCTTCTTTTGGAGAGTGACTCAAAGCACACATATAGCTTGCTGTGTTTCCTTATTAACACAAACATGCCTGAAGATACTTCCATGGTGTTATTTACACATTCAAAGTGCCATTCATGCTGTTGGCATCACAATTAGTGTATGCAAGATGCATACATGTACCACTTGTACATATACATGATGTACACACACTGTCCTGTGTACTTGCAAAACAAAATTACACCTGTTGGAAGTGTTACAAACATAAAATACATTTTCACAATTGTTGCATCTGGCAACAAGACAAAATATCGAGATGTCTCAATTAAGCACGAGAAAGGGCGTCTGCGACAATGTTTTCCTTTCCGCGAATGTGCTTAATGTCAAGGTTGTACTCCTGTAGGATTAAACTCCATCGCATCAGTCTCTGGTTTTTGTTTCTCATTCTGTTGACGAATGTCAGTGGGTTGTGATCAGTCCACACAACAATCGGTTGAGTTGTGCTGCCCACGTAGACATCAAAATGGCTGAGCGAAAGAATTAACGCTAGGGTCTCCTTCTCAACGGTAGAATACTTCCGCTGGTGCGCATTGAACTTCTTTGAGAAGTAGCAGACCGGCCTCTCCACTCCATCGTCATCAGCTTGCATCAGCACGGCGCCTGATCCGACATCGCTGGCATCGACAGCTAGGCTGACGCCTTTCTTGAAGTCCGGCGCTGCCAATACAGGACCACTCGACAGGATTGCCTTCACTTGGTCGAACGCAGACTGGCACGCGGCTGACCACTGGAACTTCACGTTCTTCCGCAGGAGATCAGTCAAGGGTGCCACAACATCCGAGAAGTTATGGCAGAAGCGACGGTAGTATCCGGCCATTCCGATGAATCTCATCAGCTCCTTCCTCGTCTTGGGAACAGGGACATCTTGGACTGCTTGGACTTTAGCCGCTGCGGGACGAACTCGACCATGACCAACGACGTGACCAAGAAACTGCACTTCACTATGCCCAAACTCACTTTTCACCAGGTTAACTGTGAGACTGGCAGCCGACAACCGCTTGAACAACTCCCTCACCGTTCTCACATGGTCATCCCAAGAATCGCTGTAAACCACCACATCATCGATGTATACCTCACAGCCATCCAATCCACAAATCAGCTCATTCATCATGCGTTGGAATGTAGCCGGGGCGTTTTTCATCCCAAACGGCATCACGGTATACTGAAAAAGGCCCTTTGAAGTTACAAATGCAGAAATCTCCTTTGCTCTCTGTGTTAAAGGTATCTACCAATACCCTTTCAGTAGGTCAAACTTGCTTACATAGCTCGCTTTTCCAATACGATCGATGCAGTCATCGACTCTTGGAATAGGGAAGCAGTCCGATTTGGTACATGAATTCACCTTCCTGTAATTCGTGCAAAAGCGATATGAGCCATCCGGCTTGGGAACTAATACACATGGTGAACTCCATGCACTAGTGCTTGGCTCTACAATGTTATGTTCTAACATGTACTCCACCTCACTCTGCAAATGTTGCATCTTCTCTGGGTTAGCACGATAAGGGTGCTGCTTGATGGGATCTGTCTCCCCAACATCCACATCATGTTGCACCACACTTGTGCGACCAGGAACATCTGAAAACAACTCCGGAAAATCTGCAATGATCTGTTTCACATCATCTCTCTCACCATGGGACAAATGACCCAATTTCCTGTCAAGATCACAAAGTGCATCCGAGTTCTTAAGCTTCACACTTGAACACTTCCTTTCTAGTTCAGCACATTGATCATCTGTTGTGTGATTCAACTCTTCTCCAACCACACACATGAATGGCTTCACACTCTCACCTGCACTTCTCTCAACATCAGTTTCATCTACAGGCTGAGACTCATCTCCTATCTGATGTGATTTTGACGCTGCGTCTCTACTTACTTCTACATCATCCATCTGACAGAAGAAACTCCCTTCTAGACCGATATCCCCTGGACTAGCCTTCATTTCAGACTCCTCTGATTTTCTACACATGGAACGTGTGACTACACAAGCTGGGAAAACTTCAGGGAATTCCTGAACCAATGCAGCTGTCTCATTTCCTTCTTTATCCAAAGGGACTGCACTGACCACTGGAATAGTCACTTTGTCTCCTGCAAGATCATTGCCTAATATCAATGCTACACCATCCATAGGAAGTGACTTCCTAACACCAAGGCTCACCCTTCCTGAAACTAGGCCTGACTGCAAATCGACCGTGTGAAGAGGGGCTTCAACGTAACCTCCTTCTACTCCTTGTAAAAGTACACTTGTGCCTGTGGACGACGTTTGCCCAAAAGGTAAAACACTGTCAAGAATCAATGACTGGGATGCACCAGTATCTCGCAGGATGGTAACCTTTCTGGCTTCATCACACCCTACCAATGACACATAGCCTACAGAAGTGAATGGTTCATACTGAGACTTAATCTTGTCTTGATCAGCTGACTTAATCACACTCTGAACTTGTTCACACCAATCACCTGTCGATTCAACCGAACGACTCACCAATCCATTGGGATGAGACTTCTTTTCTTTTTCTTTTTCCTGTTTTTTCTTGTTCAGAACGGGACAAGTAGACTTCACATGCCCTGGTTGCCTACAATGGAAACACACAATAGGCTTCTCAGTGTTCCTACCCTTCTTGTCAGTCTCATTTTCTACCACCAGACCAGCTTTCCCCTCTGTCTTTGTCTTGCCAACACTTAGACGACTAGGAGCTGCATATTTGCTTCCTACATACCTGTTTCCATGACTATGGGACAGAGTATACTCGTCAGTCATTGTACTAGCTACCGACAAAGTTTTCACCTTTTGTTCCTCAATATGTGTACGCACCTCTTGAGGTAGTGAACTCTTAAACTCCTCTAATAGCACAAGTTCCCGCAAATCATCAACAGTATCCACGCCTACTGATTGCAGCCAACGAGTGAAGGCAATTTCCTTCACTTTTGCAAATTCTCTGAATGACTGTGACTCCAGTTTTCTACTATTCTTGAATTTTTGTCTGTACGCTTCAGGAACCAAGGCATACGCGTTCATGATTGCCTTTTTTACTGTTGCATAATCCTGAGCTTCTTCACGCGAAAGTGAAGCATAAGCATCACATGCCTTTCCCTTTAACTTAGTCTGCAGAAGATGAGGCCATTTTTCTTTCGGCCACTCCATGCTATCCGCCACCTGTTCGAAGTGCAGGAAATATCTATCCACATCTCCTTCATCGAACTCAGGGACCATTCTGACATTTTTGGCGATATCAAAATGCCCACCCCTGACGCTTACACCATACTCTCTCTCACCGACTTGACGAGCCCTTTCTAGAGAAACCCTCTCTCTCTCTAACTCAATTCTCGCTTTCTCAAGTTCAAGCTCTTTCAGACGTACTTCTACACTCCCTTGCACATCACCAGGGGGACTACCTGATATGCTACGCAATGCCTGGAGGGGAAATACTTCTTCATCTACAAGAAATTTGATTGTGTGCTGTGTAATCTCTGACTTTTTCATTGTACTCTTCACAGCAGGAACCTTGTAGTTTTCTACAACACGCAACAAATCAACCTTTTTCAAGGTTAGCAACTCCTCAACTGTGGGTGAATCCACAAACTTCTCAATGGTAAAATCTTGATCTTTCTCCATTATGCACCAATAATGTACAGTTAATAGTGCAACAAGAAAACCTGACTTCTCACCAGCCAGCCAGCTGAAAAACTCTTTTCAACTGAAGAAAACCAGTCGCACTATAAACAATGACCCGTATGCTATACCACACACGACCCGACTGGGAATAACCCGTATGCTACACCACATACGAACCGACTTGAAATAACCCGTGTGCTCAACCACACACGAACAACAATGGCATTACCTGTGTGCTAAACCACACACAAACCACCGTGGAATAACCCGTGTGCTATACCACACACGAACAACCGTGAAATCACCTGTATGCTAAACCACATACAAACCACCGTGGATGAACCCGTGTGCTAAACCACACACGAACCACCGTGAAATCACCTGTATGCTAAACCACATACAGCTGTACAAACCGCCGTGGAATAACCCGTATGCTTAACCACATATGAACCGCCGTAGAATAACCCGTATGCTGAACCACACACGAACCACCACGTACGGGACCAACGACCAACGTTTGACCAACGTTTCCACGCAGACACTAGACACACGCAGCGTATAACCGGACTAAACCATCCTCAACACTACGCACGTGCCAAATTAACCCTTTCGATCCCGAAAGAAATACGACCGTGAGCTTCCCTCACGTCACGCAGACACAGAGAGACGACCGATTTACATCAAACTGTATAACATATCACTCCGCGTCCATCTGCATGCACACACACACACACTACGCCATAAACGCATCATGCTTTCTCAAATCGTAACACCTGCACATACAGTAAACTGTAACAATCACGATGCAAACTACATACAATACTGTACGTACATGTAGTTGCGCGACGCGACGTAAACTGTATCGCGATCGCCCATGTCCATGACATAGCATAGAGTGCTACACCACGCTACTCACCGAAATTCATCGGCCAAGCGAGAACGAAAAAACACTCCTGGGATCATATCAAACCCGACCAAATCACCTAAGTCCGCAGAAACCCTGCCGAACTCCCGGACGTGCCCCCAATTTGTTACGGAGGTTAACTTGGCCTAGCGAACCATCATAACCACCAAAATACCCAGACTCTCAAACAAGGTGTTTGGTCGATCTCGGTCATCTTGTCGAACTCTTTATTTACATATTCCTCCGCGGAACAATCAAGTGCCCAGAAATGATAGTACAATGCACATGTATCCATAACATTATTGACTATTAGTTTCAGGTATCTGTGCCAATCAGCGAAGAAACCCACTGTAGTGAGTGTGCCCATTGGCTCATATGGCACAGTAAGGGTTAACCAGGTGTGAAACATGTTGAGTATACATTAATTGGGCATTGCAGGGCAGGTGCAAAAACAACATCCCCCTCCCCTTCCCACCCCCTTCCCACCCCCTTCTCCCCAACAATCGTATGCATACAACTGAACAAAGGTAGAACTGTGTGATATTGACAAGAAGATGGGACACTGGAGAGTACACATTGTCTGTGGGTGTAAGTCCCTCGCAAGATTCAAATCAACCTGTCGAGGATGAGTCCCGAGTATACTCAAGCAGATGTCTATGGGAAATGCATGTTTTAGCAAAATCAGTCTGTCCTCAACAGGTTAAGGGTCCAGGGCCCTATTGCTAGAGAGTCGACATGCATTTGACAATGCAGAGTTTCTTGCATTGGGGCCCAGGCCCCTCAATGGTAACCCATTGCTCCCAATGAGAAATTGGTTCCAAGACTTTTTGTCATGACCATGTTAGACTGATGTTGAGATTGAATTAGGGACAGCTTTCTGAAATGCTTCTTTGTTTTTGCTACATTTTTCTTGTGCTGATCAACATATACATTTTATTTTATAAGTATCTGTAAAAATTCAGTCAGGTCACAATAATTCAACTTACCTATTATGTAATCCATATTGAATTGCGCAGCTCTGAAATGGCAAATATTGTGAACATGAGAACTGATGATGAAGTTGACGAGAAGAAAACTATTTTTTCTTTTTTGCCAAATGTCATTTAAAGACTTTAGCACCCATTAGCGGATATTACAATGTACATATTATGATTTTCTTGTTTCTGTGCTTCTACGATTAAGAAGGTAGGACAATTAATGAGAAAGAGGAAATAAAAGGCAAGATGATTGTAAAAATGCTTTTAGTTTCACTTTTGTTAAATAACTAATAAAAGTACGTCATACGGTATTTCACTTTAGACAAAGAAATGATGTTGATGAGAACACATCTCAATGGCAGGTCTTCCTGCTTGGAATATTTCATGCTGTCTGATTCTGAATTTGTTTCATTCTGTGTCAGGTGGAATCTTAGCAGGGGTCCGAACTGATTATAGGTGCTATTTGCTGGAATATGAGCTGAACAGTGGCGTGAAGCATAATCTTCTAAGCGATCTTCATTCCCAGCACAGAATCAAATCCCTTGCTGTCAGGTACATATGATGATTTCTGGGTATTCTGTTCTTGATATACTTTTAGACAAGTATCTTTGTGGTTTGTTAGTTAGTTAGTTAGTTAGTTAGTTAGTTAGTTTGTTTGTTTGTTTGTTTTTTGCTGGCCCTATCTCCTTATTGTGCATTTTTTTTTCAGCTTGCAGATCATTTTCATGGATATTTAAGGGGGAAAAGTTCATGACAAACAGTCATTATGTTTTTTTTCTTATTCATGTACATTGATTTCTACCTGTGAACAGTGACGAGACATAGTGATATACCAAAGAGTATTCTGTGAGAAAAGCAATGCATTGGTAATTGCTGTGACAGCTTTAGTGCTTTACTGCAGACCAGATCGGATTGAAGTTAAAACTACGTGTTAATGCAGCGAGCTTTGAAAAGCAAAATAGGTAACTTACATTCAGAGCTGTCATACCTGTTCATGGATTTTATTTTTTATTTAAGATTGAAGAAAATATGAAAGATGTGATTACATTATGCCCATTCTGAAAGAAAATTTATCCTCTCATGATCATCTAGGCCATTAAATTATTCAGTATTTTGTTATTCTGCTTGTTATACCCCCGCCAAACGAAGTTTGAAGGGGGTATATAGGAATCAGCGGACGGTCGGTCGGGCGGTCGGGCGGTCGGGCGGTCGGTCCGTTGCAAATCTTGCGTCGCGAACTACTTCCTCAGTTTTCAACCGATTCCCATAAAACTTGGCACAGATGTGTGACTTGGGTTGTAGATGTGCAAGACGTATTTTTTGACAGTACCCAAAAGTACGTTGCCATGGTAACGGCATATTATGGGCAAAAATGGGTACAAATCTTGCGTCGCGAACTACTTCCTCAGTTTTCAACCAATTCCCATAAAACTTGGCACAGATGTGTGCCTTGGGTTGTAGATGTGCAAGACATATTTTTTGACAGTACCCAAAAGTACGTTGCCATGGTAACGGCATATTATGGGCAAAAATGGGTACAAATCTTGCGTTGCGAACTCCTCCCACAGTTTTTGATCAATTTTTATGAAATTAGGTACAGATGTTCATCTGAATATGTTAATGTGCAAGACACATATTTCCGCAGTGGCAAAAAGTGCGTTGCCATGGTAACGGCATGTTATTGGTAAAATATAGGGCAAAATGCTTCATGGCAAAACTGCTTCATCAGTGTTCTTCCAATTCTCATGGAATTCATATTGAATGTTTGTCTTAGGATATAGATCAGCATGACACATTTCTTGACAGTGACAAAAAGTATGTTGCCATGGTAACAGCTCACATATTATGAGCCAAAATGATGGAAAATTTTGTGTTACAAACTACTTCCTCAGTTTTTGCCCAATTTCCATGAAACTTGGTACAGATGTGTGCCTTTGGTTGTAGATGTGCAAGACGCATTTTTCGACAGTACCCGAAAGTACGTTGCCATGGTAACGGCATATTAATGGCAGAAGATCAAGGAAAGATCTTGCGGATTTAACTACTTCCTCAGTTTTTTGACCAAAGCTTATCAAATGTTGTTTTGACCAAAGCTTATGAAATGTTGTTTGGCGGGGGTATAACCAGTCGCTGTAGCGACATTTCTAGTTTGCCTCTTGGGCCTGAATTCACAAAGGTGGTTTGAATTTACACCGTGGTGGTTTAAAAATATGAATTACTTCTGCATACATACAATTGACATAACGTGTATGCCAACAGACGTCCGGTATTTAACAAACATGTGTCGATACACGCATGTTAAAGGAATGCCTATTTCACGCTTATTATAGACCAAGTTTCTAAATTTAAACCACCTTCGTGAATTTGGGCTGTGGTGTCTGCCTGAACATGTTCATTCATTCTGTCTGTGTATCCATGCTGCTTTGTCTGTGCAGTCCCTTCATATATGGAGAATTCATCTTTTCAGATGAAAGAGGACAGGTGCATCTCTGCCACCATCAAACGAGGTGAGAGGTAAAAGAGAATGGAAGGGATTACAGGTACTTCATATACAACACAAGTCATAAAAGTACTCGGTTGCCACGGTGATATTGTTGATTTTATGAGACCATGTTGAGTGATCTAGGAAATCAGTGTTTCAAGAAAACCGCCTTCAAAAATTTCCTTCCAACACAAATTGATGAAGGAGAGGTAAAATAATTTTGCCTTTTGGCAATAGAAGGTCTGCCCATAGCAACCTCTGCATTGTTCATTCAAGCTTAGCGCCAGCAGTCTATGCACAACCAGTCAGTAACCAGGATGCCATGCACTGACCACTAAGATCACTCCCTCATTGCTAGGGGCGGAGTCTATCTGTGGCGGTAAATCCAAATCTTTGGACACGTTTCTGTTCCGTTGAAAGTCGGAAAATCATGGCCTAGAAAAACGCTAATATCTTGCCTCTCCTTTGATCATTTAGCTTCAAAATTTTGGCAGATAATAGACGAAACATTGGTACGCAACATTAGACCAAAAACAGAAATTTGAAAGCTTTGACAGATGTTGATAATCTGACTTCAGTCTCGATTTTATCGGCTGAGCCGTAAGCAACTTTCAGATTCTTTTGTCATATCAGGTCACATGTACATTTCATGTGATCAGGCGCGGTGGAGCACCCCAATTTGCATCTCATTATCGCCCCGTTCTATTTGAATTTCCAACGGGCATCCACGGCTGCCCAAAACTGTGTGCATGAAAAAGTCAAATCTTTACCTTCTCCTTGTGCCGCTATGTGTGCCGCTAGTAAACTCAAACTTCCCACACTATCTAAGTTTTTAAAAACCTTCCTTGTGATGAAAAAATTATGAAATTTGCTGCACTAGAACTTGAGATATTAAAGCGTTTTGAAAATCACCTCTCGCAAAACATGCTCTCTGTTTTTTTCCGACTGGACTATGGCCAGGCTCCAATATGTCCGAAATTGGCAACATAACTTCATCAGGCCTCAATCCATATATAGAAGTTTTCGCTTGGTTCCACCTGTACTTTTTGAGAAATCAACTTGTTTCTACAGGGTTTGGAATAGAAAATTGTAGTCAGCGAAACAATTGAAAATGACGTCATTTCTTTTCCCGTAATATTGGGCATGCGTGGTACGTGAGATTCAGGATTAATTTCGTGCTCATTGTTGGTTTCCATGTGTCGCACAGCGGTGACTGCTGAGCTGCTGCCGCGCACGCTGCATGCAGCAATGCGTTGTGTGTGCTGTGACATGCAACGCTACAGTGACGCGATTATATATACATGGAACTGACCTGTACGCTTTGCGTTCGTGTCATTTTTGACATCACCTTCTGTGTTTTTCCGACACAACCATGGCCGGGAATATTACGGTATGAAATTTAAAATGCAAGCAGATAAATAAATTTTGGTGTACTTTGTTCGAATGGCGCTTTGGTTCCGCAATCACACTTCATGAATTTTAGGATGATTTTCGAGGCATATTTTTGGTAATTTTGCTCGCCAGGTTTTCGCTAAAATTTCACATTTTATCATTGTCAAATCCTTTAATATGTTATATGTGCATATTCGGACATGTTTTCAAATTCAAACTAACTCAATTTTAATCCGAAAATAGGTTTCCTTAAATTGTTATTAGCTTGAGAAGTTGTTTACTTTTTCTCAACTACGCGAGTACATGTTGTTTACTTTATGCAAATGAGGCTCGGCTGCCGATGGATTTCTGCGAGATAACCGCGCCTGTGATGTTGTTTGTTGGGGATTCTTATGTGCTGAATGTTGGTCATTTGTCGTTTCAGTGGTGTTCAGACTTACCGACGATGGGGAGAACCTAGGCCTGTGTTTGGCCACTACACAGCTCACCCTCGTATTCTCTTCATGCACACAAGGGAACAGGCCTATCAGCTTGACTTTAGGGTGAGCATCCATTTGCGTTCTATGAAGAGATATTTTATGCCTCCGCCAACGAAGTGACCGGAGGCATTATGTTCTCAGGTTGTCCGTCCGTCCGTACGTCCGTCCCGTTTTGTTTTTGTCGATATCTCAAGAACCGTGTGGTGGTTTTACATCAAACTTGGTATGAGGGTATATCCTGGGGGGATAATACTTTGTTTGGATTTTAGGGTCACGGGGTCAAAGGTCAAAGGTCACAGGTTATTTTGTGAAAAAAAAAGGTTGAAATTTCATGTTTTTCTCCATATCTCGCAAATGGTTCAAGGTATCTTCATGAAACTTAATATATATGCATGTACCGATGGGCAGTGATTATCTAGGAAAGTCCGGGGTCATGGGTCAAGGTCAACTCCTCAAAATATCACTACTTTCCTTATATTTATGCAATGCCTGAAGGATTTTTTTTTTAACTTGATGTTTGCATGTATTACCCAATATATATTCTGTGGGAAGTTTATCTTGCCAAAAGGTCAAAGATCAAAAGGTCAAGTGAAAATGCTGAATTGCACTTTTTCCTCCATATCTCGAAAGTAACTCAAGGTATCATCATGAAACTTACATATCTATGCATGTTCTACCTATGATTCTCTTTGGAACTTTGAGGTCAAAGGTCAAAGGCCAGGTTTAGATAATACTATTTTACCATTTGATACTGAAATTATACTTTAATTCTCAATACCTTGAAAATTACTCAATGCAAAAACTTATAAAAGGGTCAAAAGTCAAGTAAAAATCATCAGTTCCCCAAATACCTGCACTCTGACGTTTTAATCATTCATCCAATTGAACCTAGTTCTAGGAAAGTGCACATTCAGCACATTTGTGGCAAACCTGTCATTTCAATATTTTGCCAATTGTGTGAAACTGTCATCACACATTGTCAAGACATTGTACTGTAGACCTATTAGGAGAACCATGCATTATGGCGGAGGCATACCAGTCGCCGTAGCGACATTTCTATTTTTTTTTTTTTTTTTTTACTTCCATGGCCCAAGGTTTCCATACTCTCCAACAGTTTGGAACCTAATCTTGCTGTAAGATTCATAGCACTTTAGTAAGGATTCTAAGAGATTTTTCTTCAATAGTAATCTTTCTAAAATGAGAGCAATACCCCAGTGGAACTATGAGCAATATTTGACAAATGCTGGAAATGATAAATGACTTCTAAATTTTAGAAAGTTGCATAAGTTGATGTAGATTAGGGAATACATGTCTACATGCATGGTAATAGCCATGATAATCATTATGATGTTGATGATTTACTATAATAATCATTATACCTTACATTGCACGGCCTTGCTGAAAAGCAGCTTCAAAGCTGATAACACAGGCTTTATACCGTGTTGAAATAAATCAATCAATCAAATAAAAAAATAAAATAAAATAAAGTACCTCATCACATGTATAATAATATATATTTAAGAATTTTCGGTTTGAGAAGATGACTTCACAGGGTTTGTTACCTGTGCTTTGTTTTATTACCTGTTTGTTACACATGTACCTGGGAAGTGGAAATGTACCAGGCCTGAATTCTTGATTTGCTGTTTGCTTGCCACTGCTTAGTAGGGGATGTTTCACAGAATTTAAGTAAATCATAAAAGTGAAAACTAACTTAAAATTCATGGTAGGCTTAGTGTGTCTTTATTGATATCCTAACTTCCTAAGGAAAATGAATGTTTTGGAGACTCTTTTTTTTTGTGCAGCCAGTATTAAACATTAATACACAAAATAAGATATGTGACCAAGGAATTTTTCTGTATTTAATTTTGATAACAATTTGAAGTGGATTCTCAATGGCTGATAGACTTGACCAGGAAAACCAGTGTTACACCATACTGTAGTTTTAAGTTGATCTTAACTTTAAAGACTGACATAAATTCTTTGTGAAACACCCCCCAGATTTCATCTTCCAGCCCTAGCAAGAGTCATCTCCTGTCTCTACCAAGCAGCTGTCTTCCAAGCGACCAGTACTTCTGTGTTGCTAGGCAACACCCTAGCAACCCGTTTTACCACTGTCTTGCCACCCAGCATTACCTCACTCTTGTTGACGAACGATTTCCTGAACATGTGGTAAGAGTTTTGTCTTCCAACGTAATGCTTTATTTTCTTCTTCGCAAAAGGTGCTGCCATTTTGATTATTCAGTTCGTGATCTCAGCACATACTTTGTGGCATTTGTCAGATAAACAATTAATGGTCATTATGTACAACTGCTGGTTAATATCTGTTTATTTACTTGATTGAGTGTTTGATGACAGAAATTTTTCTATTTTCATATTTTGGGATATGTAAGTAATCTTGTGCTGAATCATTTCTGGAAAAAGTTTTCATTTTGCAACTGACAATTACTAAATGAAGCCGTGTAATTATGTCAAAATGCTGTGATATTTAAAGAGGTACTTTGTGTCAAGGTTTGTTTTGTTTTTTTGTTACATATCTGTGATATATTTCATGTGGTAAACTTGTGCACAATAGTTTTACACATCTTTAGATGTGTACTGGAAGAATAGGAAAGAGATTCCGTATAGCTGAAAGCTTTCATAATTTGCTTTGTGACAGCAGGCATTTTTCCTTCTCTTTTTGACTGAGATTGACATCACCTTCATAATCAGATGCTACATCCAGCCCATTTTTTCTGTCTTTTAGTTTCTTGATGATATTTTGTTGTTGTCATTGGAAGCTCTTGCATGAATTGCATGTATATTCTGCAATGTTTCTTTCAGTATTTAGTGACTTACAGCATGTAAAAGCATATGGTCACAAGCTGGGAAAACAAAAACACAAACAAATTGAAACAAAACTGATGTGACCCTGTAACACAAAACCCTCAAAAAATAAAAGTATGTGACAAGATTTTTGTGGTAAGGTCAAATCCATGGAGAGGAGTCTCTGGTTTACTATGATCATCTGTGAGATTGGATGTTGTAACCTCCCAAAATAATGAATGGAAAGTAAATGTATGAAATACAATGTAGCTATATTTAACCTTTACCTTGCTTTCTGTGCCATTTGGTTGTGATGTCTGGATGCCATCTACAAATGGAATGGAGACTACCTGATACTGTTAATCCCTATTGTGTAACCGTGGCTTTACAGTTGGCATGCTACAACTTATAGTATGGTCAAGTTTGGGGAAATGTACTGAATACTGATGAAAAAACATTGCATGCTTTTCAGAGAACCTGGACATGTAAAGGATTTTTGAGATAAAAGGGACTTTGTAGTTGAGGATTTAATTGAGTGCACTGAAACACCCTTCATTTGGAGTAGAATAAACTGAACAACCACTGTGAAGGGATCTTCAGATAGACCAGTTGAGGATGAACTGATTTTGCTATATAAACCAGCATTTCCCATAGACACCTGCATGTACTACTTTTCCATCCTTTTCATCATTTCAAAATTTTTGGTTCGTTCATACTTAAATGTGTGTTGGTTGATGCGTTTGACAGGTACAACAATTGTTATTTCATCATTACATATTCATCATTTCAAATTTGCAGTGTGTTGATGCTTTGTTGTATATTGGTTGTTGCTTGGACAGGTACTTAAATGGCCTCATCTCTTGTCTTCTCCGCCCATCTGTCTCGACGTCAGCCGAGGTAGCTCAACGACATCGCCGTCCTCATCGGCGCAGACATCATTCTCGTCATCATCATCAGCATCATTTGGGTCCTCAGAAGACTTTGTCTTTCTGTCCAGTCAGCTCTCGAGGGAGACAAATTGTTTTCAATACTCATGCAAGTAGATATTCAACCATATATATATTCCACATGTGCTTGTGAAGTAATTTATAAAGTTGGGTCTCCGGTGTCTCAAATAACTAACATTAGAATCCGTTATGCCATAAAGAGGACTCTTTACTGGCACCTTTGATCTTATCAGTGCCAGTATGAACGATACCAGCTGAAGTATGTTTGTGTTTATTGTCTATGCCCATGTTTTCCATTTTTCTCTGAGCCTTAAGGGCAGGGAACTGTATTATTGGAACAGATTTGTTTGTTGAAAACATAACTCATGTGTCACAGGACAAGTTCTCCTTTTTGTATTTTCTAACTTTTGCAGCAGTTGAAGATGAAAGTTTTTGTCATTGAAGCCGCTTAACCAAAGAGGAATTGTTTGCAGATTTTATATAATTTTAATACATCTGGAAACTAGTCGTCTTGCTTTCCAGGACAATACAGGCAAACAATCACAACTGTATGATATACACTGTACATTCATCAATATTTTGGAAGTTTTTCGTTGATGAATAATACTCAAAAACTATTCCTGTTTGATTTTCGTAGACGACGTGTATTCATCGTAAGGATTGCTGGAATATATGACAAACAATTACTGGATTGCCAGAGAGAGTGCTTTATGAGCAGTTCATATGAAAGATTATCAGAAATTTAGAGTTTGAATTGTAATGGCTGTATTTATGTTTTTGACTGTACTGGCTGTGATAGTATTTGCTCCTGAATAAAGCAATGTCCTAGATATTGATATACTTTGTAGTTATCTGGTAGTTTCAGGTAGCAAGGTTTTGAAAATTCTATTGTGACCAGTAAACTGTACATTTGCCCTTCGTGTAGGTTCTGCTAGTCAAGCGCCAGTGGCAAGAAAAGGACCATGGAAAATCGAGGATAACGAGTAAGAATCACACTTACACTACTGTAGTTTGTGTTTCTTGTGTGATGTCGCCTTGCTTTTTATGTTTATCCTTCACAGGTTACCCACCTATGAACTGTACAGGGATCATCACTGGCCATTCATTACAGTAACTGTCCCTGTGTGTTTAATGACTGACTCCATTGCTTTAATCCACCTTCCATACCTTATTGGATCCCTGCTTTTGACACTCAACCTACCCTTTTTGTTCTTATTGTTCCATGTCCCTTGTCCTTTTTACACTGTAGATAGTACATGCTACATTGATATGATATGCCTGTAGTCTATAAGTGTATGTCTATCTTTTATGTTTGTCATTTTGCCTCTGATGAAAATTTTGCTAGGATCGAAAGCTCAGGTCCTTTTTGACTCAATTTTACTCGACTGGCCCTCTATTATTGGATGTGTAGTCTTTGGCATTTTTTTGTCACTCTGTGCAAGCAGAAATCGTTCTTATGACCGGGTATTTCTACACCATATTCAAAATGACTGATAAAGTAGTATTGTAAAAACCAGACAAATGGAATGGTATATGTTCCACCAAAATTGGACTTTTAAGATTGGAATTGCAAATAAACAGCCACCAAATAGTAATACTGGTCACAACCACATATTACTATCAAATGGCTCATGACAATACAAAATTTGATTCTGTTATATTCTTATTCTAGGTGCAATTTTGATGAAAGATCTGCAGTTCTTTTTGTATGATATCACATATATTAAAACAACTGTTAGTGCGATGTGGACATATAAATTTCAAGAAAAAGCATGTACACCCCCGTTTTCTTGCTCATGCCAAGTAGTAAGTTAATGTCTGTCATAACAAAAATATGTGACCCGCGACAACGGTTTCAGGCAAAAGTCGGGCATTTTGAAAATTCATTTTTTCACTGAATCACATTGCCCATTTCCTAAGCTTTGCATTGATATAAAACACTTGTATTCTTCGGCACCATAAGTGGGCATAGAAAGCGAAATAAAATGCACTTTTTAAGTTGTTAGCCAGACAAAATTGCGAGAAAACGGGCTTTGAAGATTACCTCTTACTCAAAGACAATGTCCGAGCGGTGAGAATCACCCATCCGTACGATGGTGCCAATCTATGTGAAGCTCCGCCTCTAGCAACCACATCGCCTTCTGATTGGCTCACTGAGAGAGTCAAATTCCCCGGGCACCCTTCCTCGGAGCTCAGCGTATGGAGCCGAAAAACAATGCGGTTCGCTCGGGTTCGTTTTACCAGTACGTCTTTCAAGATGGCGGATACGATAATTGCACGTATGGTGTACATGTGTATGGTGCACGCATTACGCAATGGCATCCACACGCCATGATCTGGTGCATGTAACAGGAGCGGGTGGCGAATCCACACATTTAAATCGCGTTTTCATTGTTGTTGATTTGACTTTATCATTGGCGACCCTTTTGAAGGCAGAAAAATGCCAGAGCTGGCAAGGGTCACTCTTCCTTTTTGATTTGTTTTTACATGCCGTGCATATGTTGCCTTGATCGGTGGTGTTGATTATATCAAAACAAACAAACAAACACGTACGACTCGTTAGTTTGGTGCGATCTTAATGTGTAGTATTTCAATATAACAGGTTACATGTGACCTCTCCTTTCCTCTCATCATCCTTCCCTTGAGTCAGTCTGCTGTCATAATTTTTACTACATGTACAAGTAGACTTTTTTTTTTCTTTTTACACGATTATGTCGTGCTACATGATTTTTTGTTTCACTTCCGTTGTCGAACATTGCGGTAGAATAGTTTGGATAGAAAGCCAAACAAAGAGCACGCACTACAGAGCGACCGTATAAACCACTATAGCAAGAACAATGGAGCATGTACATTGTAATCATGCACGCGTGGACAAAGCATTCCCAAAACGCTGCAACTGGTGTCTCCGAAAGCCGAATTATGTAAATGTGTGCGACGCACCAGCCAATCGCATGCGAGACCCTGCGCCGTAGCAACGCTGGGGATATTGGCGCGGCGTTCGAAAGAAGCTCGAAACTGACGAGTGCGATTCAACATAGGGTGCTTAAGATTCCATTTTCGATAGGAAAGACGTAGTTTTATGCTATGAAATTTAATGTAGATGTAGAAAACATATCAAAGATTCGATTTCTGCAAAAAAACCCAAATCGACAAAAATTATGGTAAAAATCTTTGTGCCCCGCCTAGGAGGGAACTTGCTCTTGCGACTTTTGCCTGAAACCGTTGTCGCGGGTCACATATGTAGAATTAATGGTCTTGTTCACTGCACGATATGGTTCCTTTAAACCAAGCCACAACAGTTCTCTGTTATCTTTGATGTCTGTTATACAATCTCCATGAACGTCTCATCTCTTGTAGTTGCTGGGTGGACTTGCTACCTTCTGTTCCTAGCCGTGGGTATGATGGAGTGCAGAGCAGGCTAAAGAGCCCCCTGGTAGGCATGTGTGCTGGAAAGCTGGTTACAGAGCATTCCGACAGTATCACTGTCTTTCAGGTAAGAATCGATATAACCCTTCCCTATGGAAGCCATATGAAAGTTTTTTTTGTTGGTTTTTTTTTTGGTCTTTTTTTTTGTAGGTAATTGATGATATATATGTCTTTTTTTTTTGAAATACTATCCAGACTCCATGCATACCTATATTCTATAGTTTGACAGACTTTAAGCCCCAAAAATGTACCACAGATTCAGCATGAATGCCAGCCATTATTTTGATGAGCAGTTTGGAGCAACGTGGACAATAAAGTTTAGATGCTGTAAAGCAGACAGGAAATTAGGTATTCAAGCTCAGTTGATGAAATCAATATACCATACCTGCAAAGTAAATTTAGATAGGCTTTTAAATTCAAGTAAGAAATTTTAGACATATTTTTCACCATCTTTGACTTGACTCTCAGTCTCTAGGTTTGTGACAGTATTGAGGTAACTAGCGACTGCTCATTTGTGTTTGAGTAAATGGCATTTTAAAGTACTGGTCAAGAAAGGGTGAAAGTATTAAATGTTTGAAGAATGTTTTGGGGTTTTTTTTGCAACAATTGTGAAAATTATGTCAGTATGGCAGATTGACTTTTGATGGCCAAAGTTAGGAAATTTACACAAACTTTCTCTAAAGAATGTAATCATGTGTTATCTATCCTCAAAATGGGAATAATCTATTGACCCACACACTTGATTATTTATTTTTTTTTAATTCTACCCTGTGAAATAGCAGCAATAATTGATGAAAGATACATGTGTAATAGAACCCTCAGAAATAGTGTTCTGGCACTACAAGTGTTATTTGATAGCATGATTCTAAAACCTATGCACTGTCTGCGCATCTATGTCACAGCCGTATTTGTCTTTGATTCCAATAAAAGATGTCTCAGTTAGGCGATGTACACCACCAGGTTTTTAGCATCGCAGACAAGTCCGATTGTGGGGGCCGCCCCAGAAGTGCCGTGCTGCCCCCATGTGTTGAAAGGCAGTGCAGGGATTTTGTTGAGAAAGTCCTGAAGTCTGGAGACAGTTCCATGGAGGCACAACCTCTTGTGCCTGGAAAGGCACTGAAACGGAAAACGACGAGAGCTGTGATGAAAGGTATTGAGGAGTCTTTTCAACCCCATCCTGAACATCCCTACCCCCTTCCCTCACTCCCCAACAGAGCTGCTAAAACTCCCTGTGATGCAAACTGTTACTCTCTCTCTCTCTCTCTGTCTCTGCAGTATTTTGTTTGAAAAAAATACTGCAGAATTCCTTGAAAATACTTTTTTTTTCCAAAACTACTACACTGATTTTACACTGAAAACATGCAGTTTCATTTTTAAAAATACTGAAATGCTGTGTATAAAACTGGAATCCCTAGAAAGTAAGCAGAGGACTCAGTGGTAGTAAACTGGTGTAGTAACATGAGGCATGGTCTCTAGAAAGAATGCAGTCATTATTCAATGAGATCATTTGACACACGTGATACTAGGTGCTACTGGATGATCCAGTAATAAAAAAAATTGCCATAGGAAATGCAGTAAAGATTTAACTCCCTTGAGAGTATACCATTATATCATTGTGACATAATGTTATATTAGATTATGGTTTTACATCTTGTGTTTACGGAACCCATGCAGCAATGAAGTGCTCCCAAGAGAAAGGGTGTCATCTGTGTCACCGTGACAACCACATGGAAGAGGATGCTGAAACAGTTAGACTGGATGCCTGTCTTCCATGCCTTGGGTGTGGCTTGAGTGCTGAGGAGGCTAGGGCACTTCTGTCAGCTGCTGCTCACCCCAATACTGTCCTCACAGCTGCACAAGTAAGAACTTCACTCAGCAGACAAGATGTAACTCTTTCCCAGGTCAACCTGGTGTACCTACATGTAACTGAACTAGTTTCATGGGTGTTGAATCCTTTAGCGCATAGTAGTTTCTCGGAAGGAAACGTTGCATGCCACACAATTCTACATTAATGGGGATTTAATGGCAGGGTTGGTAATACATGGGATGGTAGGAACAAGACAAAGAAAGGCACACAAACACATAAACTTGAAATGTTTTGACATATGCATCACAATTTTCCATGGTGTTGCCCTTGGACAAAGTGCCATAGACAATAGAAGATGCAATTCATTGGTCCATGCAATGTTTGATCGTATGTTTTGAGACAACATGAATGAATGCTGATTGTAGCAGTGCACTGTGCAATAACTGTTGCCACCTGTTCCTTTGTTTCCAATGTTCAGCTTCAAGGAAACGTAAAGTCACCCAAAGTCCCTAAACTGATGGCGTCATACAAGATTCGCGGTTTGTTGGGGCATCGCCTTTGGGATCACTGGGAACATGGCTGGTCAAAGGTAAACTCTCCTTCATTTTTGTATCAGTTGGATATCTTGTGGGTTTTCTTTGCATTGTGAATGACAACAACCACCATCACCATCATCATTATTGTCGTCCTTATCATCATCACCACCATCATTGCCATCATCGTCATCCTTATCATCTTCATCATTGTTGCCATCAGCGCCATTTTCACTGATGTTATTGTCAACATAGTCATAATTGGTCATGGGCGTCGTCATGATGATGATCATCATCATCATCTCTAATGTGGTATACTGGTAGTGGACAGAACCAATTTCATACCATGAATGACTATGATTGTAGTTGCCATGGTAAAATTTGAACAGGAGATTATTCAAACACAGCCAAGCTGTTGCTATGGCAGCCACAATAATCACAAATCATGGTAGTAAAGATTCAAAGTCTGGAACCTTGATGCTGCATAATGTGACCATGCCAAGGACATTTCACACTCAGAGGTAGTTCTTTTTGGTGTAGAGTTTGTGTCTATTGTTGTCTTTAATGTACCTTTACTAGGTTTAATGCTAATATTCTAGGTAGGATGATGGAAGGAAGAGTTGTTGTTTCTTTTTATAAGTCATAAGAGCCCAGTGAATGGTAGACATAGTTGGCCATAGTGTCAAACCTCTTAATGTACTTCTGTTACCATCCAAGGTATGTGGGAGATATCCCTTCTGCTTGTCCAGCTTAGCAGCAATTGGTGTCCAGGTAGGATGCTAGGATGCTAGGATCATATACACACTTGATATTGCTTCTAACCCTCAAATGACATGAATGTACATTCATGATAAAGTGAAACTTTTGTTTTGTCAAAAAATTTTCCAGAGATGTTTTCTGAAATGTTGCATAAAACTTTTGTTGCATGTACATGTGGGTCATACAACTGAAATTTGACCGAAGTTCATACAGTTGTACATTGTACTGGAATGAGACCAAATACTGTATCTCTTCGTATTTGTTCTCCTTTCATATTTAATGTTGACTAAAGGTAGAGTGAAACAGACAACAACAACAAAAACAAAATAATTTCAGTTTTAATAACATGAGTAGCAGCATAAGAACATTGATGGCCTGTCTTTAACTCCAGAAAATGGAACTTCCGGAATCACCATCCAAAAGTGCAAAGAAGACCCCATCGATCAAGAGGCGCACAGCTGTTACCCCATCCAACTCCTCATCTAGGAAGAAAGTCATTCCACTGCAACAGCCCGAAGATGATCGATTGGATAGCACAGCTCCACCCACAAAGGGGGTGTCCCAGGTGGGCACGCCCACTTTAATACTGAAGAAAGTCCCCCTTCCTCCTGATGGTTTAGGCCAAGTTTGGTCTGGCAGCAGCCCTGGGATGCTCCCTGGGCAGGCAGCACCAGACAGTCAGAGCAGGAATGTTGTCAGATCCCAGTCTGCGATAAGGTCAATGTCATCGGTCAGCACAAAAACTCCTAGAAACTTTCAGTCCCTGAAGAGACGAAGCAACCAGATAGGATTTTAAAGTGACATATTAAACTGAATCTTACAACACCTTTGATTCTATATTCCTTCCTATGAAGCACAGCTTAGTGCTTGACATTATAGAGAAGGGTCTAAGCACTGCTGTTATGATTTAAAATATGTCTCCAAAATGCAAACATGCATTGCTTGTTTTATATAATTTCCCCACCTGCTGAGTCACCTCAAAAAGCTAATGAATGAACAATTGAATTGTATTCCTACCTTCACGCTCATGCTTCAATAATGTGTATTCCAGATTATATCATGCAAAGAACGCAACAACTGAAAAAATTTCACTGCTAGTGACAAAGTCTCCCATCACACACAGAGCAATGCAGTACATATGAAGAATTTGTTTGGAAAAGGTGCTAAATCCACTTTTGACGGTGAGGAGCAAAAACATGGAATCTTATTTCACGTTTCTAAATGTTTTCATGCAGTGACGTTATGTCTCATACTAGTCACTCACAATGAGATAATCAGTGAAATCTGTGCATCAGTGCTGATTTTTAAAGAAATGATATGTTTTAGGATTCTGTGGATTTAGCACCTTTTTTAACAGACGTTTTAGCATGGTGAAATACAACACATATATATTGTTTAGATACTACATGTAGTTTCTGTAACTGGTATTTTTGGGGGATGATTTGTTTTCTCTACACATTCTCCTGTTTCCTTCACCTCTTCAAGGAATTTGTATGTATAGAGCTGAAACATTTCACAGCCCATAATTATGCAGTATGCTGGTCATCTGGAAAAGTACACAGGCAGGAAACTAGCTAGCTTGGCCTTCCTCTTGGGGTCAAAGTGCAGTCAAGCATCCAGATGAACTTCTGATTGGTTCTAGGTGGATTTAGCATCTTTTGGAGGCAAATTTAATTTTCTTTTCCTGATTTCTCCAATTTCTCACAGGAATTTGAATGCTTTGAAGAGTGTTTACTGTATGGGAGCGCACTTGTACTAAAATGAATGCATTTATTGTCAAAAACTCCCAATTTGCTGAAAATTGGATTTAGCAACTTTTGGAAAGGAACTCTTCATATTGACAACAGTAACCCATTGCCTGAACAAGTCAGGTGGGTGTGGAATAAGTTTCACGTTCTCACAGGGAATGGGGTCATAGGATTATGACCCACTGAATTTCGGAGTTAGAAAATTCTTCCCCACATGTATATTAAATTGCAAGTTTTGGTTATGTCAGGATTTTCTGGATATCATTACCATCATTATTATTGTACCTTGTTTTTCTTCATTTCTTCACTTTTGAGGGGGTTGGGGTAATAGGTTGCATTGGGTAGGAGGCTCTGAGATCTTGATTTGAAGAAGTCTCATATGGAAGTTTGGAAAGCTGACTTTTTCTAGGTCCAATGCAAGCTCTTTAATATTGTGAAGGAAGTTGAGTTGTTCAAAAATATGTTAACACTTAAATAAATGATCTGGTGAATGTGCATTGTCGTTCTGCTTTTGAGGTCAATCGCATATTGAAACAGACTAGGTGGCTTCTTCTTTCATTGCGAAGATATTGGATGAAAATGGTATTCTAGTACCTTGTCATGTAATTTGCAAGCATATTGTCGTCTGCCACTATGCTTTATATTATGTAGCTCTGAAAATAAACAATGAATTGTTCGGGTTTTTATTGCTATTTTTCAATACAGGTTTTGGCTGCTGTAAGATTTTTTATGTGAAGTGTTGTCAGATACTCGTTCTCAGGTTATTCTTTTGTTCCTGATATAGCATTTTTTTCTAGTATTACTGAGTTGAAAATGAGTGTATCATATACATTTTTTACCCACCACAAAAAAAGGTCTGAAAGTCGTTGACTGCTGAGCCAAGAAAATCGAGTTTGAAGTCAGGTCATCAAAATTGGTCAAAACTATCAAATTTCTGTTTTTGACCTAATTGTGCAGTCTGATGTTTCGTCTGTTATCTGCTGAAATTTGGAAGCTGATTGAAATAGGGCTGCTAACCTTTGTAGATCAAAAAGCATATTTGGCAAGAGTAAGAAACATTTTGACAGGAAAATTGTATTTTGATAAAAAATTGCACATGCAAAGCATGCTAAATAAAACTTAACAAAGAAACACATATTGCACTTAAAAAAAAGAAGGTTTTAATGAAGAAACAGAGGCATGAAAACAAACTGAATACTGTAAAAGCTTATCAATTCGCAGCTTTGCAGAATTCATTGACCTTATCAAGTCAAGTCAAATATTAAGTCATTGACCAAGACTGAGGCATGAATTCATGCTTCTGTTTTCTTCTTGTATTGTTAATAAACAGCTACAGGGAGTGACAGAACAAAAGAAGGAAAAAAATACCAGGTGCAATAACAGGTGTATGTGCATGTTGGAAAGCTTGAACACTCTCTATAGCAGAGCTATGACATAGCAAACAAACAAGTTTTGCTAGTTGATTTCCATTGTATTGGCACACAAAGAAATAATTGATTTTTAATCAATCTGCCACCTGAATATTCACATACACCACACAGCACATTCAACGTGTCAATTACAGTTGAAATGAACAGTATCATTTTTTGGCAACATTCTTTGTAAACAAGTTGTTATGTTTCACAGTCTAGTTTACTCAAAATTAAGATAGCTTATGTGAACCTACATAAATAGTATGATTGTGAAAAGATTTTAATACTGTAACATGTCCGACGAGAAAACTCTAGAGAGAATATGACAGTTGTGACCTGCAGCAAATAATTCAAATGGAGCTGTTCTAACACAAGTCAAGTATAGTGTGGTTAACTAGGGTCCATGTGAATGGAAGTCGAAATTAGCAAATGTAAAGTTGGTGCAGCACACCAAACCTGAAGAAATCTTGTGGTTAGGTGCAAACAGCTCACCTTTTTAATAGGATCACTCCTTTTTTTGATATCTCAGCCATTTCAAAACCAATTTTCATCAAATAAACGTTGATTTCCTCTTGGAATTACATTTTCTTTCATGTCTTATTAAAAGGTTTCTCATTATCTCACCAAAGAAAGTTACGTATCAACCAAAACTATACGATACCTCTAAGCTTGACCAATGAAAGCACATAATTATTTGTCAATAAATGAATAGCTGGAATTATTCACACACCTTTACAGGGGAAATTTTGCAGAAAAGCTCAATGTGTACAAAACCAAGGTCATTGCTTGTGGCTCATTGCACTTGCGGATATTATTGAGTGTGGCACATTTTTAGGAAAGGAAAGGCAAGAAATTAGCGTTTTTCTTGGCCACGATTTTCCTACTTTAAATGGAATAGAAATTATGTGTCCGAAGATTTGGATTTAGTGCCGCAGATAGACTTCGCCCTACCAACGAAGGAGTGATCTTTTTGGTCAGTGCATGGCATGGATCCTGGTTACTGATTGGTCGTGCATAGACCGCTGGCGCTATAAAACTTGAATGAACGTCGCGGAGGTTGCTGTTGGGCAGACCTTCTATTGTATTAGGGAAAACTGTGTTACCTCCCTCAGCACGATTGCGTCGGAAGGAAAACTTTGAAGGCGGTTTTCTCGAAACGCTGTTTTGCTAGACTACTCGACATGCTCTCTTAAAATCAACAATATCAACCGCATACTTTTTTGAGTCACGTTGTTTATGAAATGAAAGCGGAAGAGTAAAAGAATAATGTCATCCAATTTTCAGGAAATTGACCTCGACTTTCGGATCCTTTTTGTTGTAGCGGGTCACTTTGTATATAATAATGTATGTATGTATGTATATCTATCTCAAGTACAACTTGAATATTTAGAGTTCTTAGAAGGTCTTTTACCAACGATATTTTTGGCTTGCCTCAGACCTTAGTCAAATGGTACACTCGAGACTCAATCTTCTTTTAATACGTAGAAAATTCCTAGATGTATTTTTTTCATATGTTGGTACAGTAATATATATATAAATAAATATATATATATATATATATATATATATATATATATATACATACATATATATAAATAATATATTCTCAACCAAAAAAGTAATTTCCCCCTAGCATTTTTGGATATATATCTCAATAAATATTTTACCGATTTTCATAATTGAAACCGGAATGGATAGGGCATTTTATTACTCATAACATGAATGGCATATCATTGCCACCAGATATCATTATTGGTGTGAAAAAATGCATTTTATGTCAAAATTCTTGGACAAAAAGTTGCACTTAAGGTTATATGAAGCATATTCTGTACATTTCCTATGCAAGTTAGCAAATGACCTTTTTAAATTGTTATGTAATTCTCAGGAATTTCCTCAGGTGCAATGTGCTTCCCTATTAAACGGATGTTCTGCATACTTTTTAAACAGTAGGCCTTTTCAATATGAAAATGTTGGTCGAAGCCATGTGCTTTTTAATTCCAATTTTGGTTGATGATATTAATGTGCTTATGGCTATTTTGCTTCATGCCACGTCTGCAAAATTTTGAAAGAGGTAGAGCAACAGCTTTCCTTGAAGCTGGGGTTCCGGTTAACCGTATAAAGCCCAAGGGGGGGGGGGGGGCACAATGGTGCCCCCCTCCCCCACCAGATTTTCATTCGCCACTCCTTCGCCCTTAATCCAATCTTAACCAGATTTGGTGATTTTTCCTAAAATCTTATTCCAAACGTTTTGATATATAATTTAGCTATATTTGATATCGCTGGTTGCCATGGCAACCATAAACTGACAACCATGTCAGTCAGATTTTGCGTATTTTTCTGTTCCAATTCCAATTAACAATATTATAATGTATGAAATAGGCATTTCTTGGCTGAAAATTGCTGAAGAAGCAAAATGTGAATTATGGCCCTGAAATGTTTTTCCTATTATTTCCTTTGTTTTTCTGTGACAACGGCATACAACAATAGACATAATAGAGACACTTGAAAATAACAGTATTTTCCAAAGATTGCCGTTGTATTTTGTGTCATTTTGATTCCTTCACCCACGTTATACATCTAATATCATTTGTGTATCACATCAATCTGCAAACTTAAAATTCCAATATTATAGGAATATGAAATATGATAACTATGCATGTACCTATCCCAAACAATACATGACAGGTCTCATAATGTATTTCTTTATTTTGTTATGAATAGCACCCCATGTGGTGACCTTGAGAAATTTCAACCATAACAAAAAATGAGCTTTGACTTACACATCATTTATGGCAAATATGAAAAATATTGGTCCATGATAAGACATATATACTGGGGGTAAAGAAATTATACAGAAAAATTATGTTTTTAGCATATGTCCTATGTATTTCTTTATATTTTGGTGAATGGCGCCCTCTATGAGTGACCTTGAAAAAATTCAAGTATGCGGTCATGTAGAGTATGAGTTGCTCTACTCATGTGCCAAATATGACGATGAAACATCAAACAATAACAAAGTTATATAGGGGGGCACAATGTGCCCCCCCCCCCCCCCCCCCCCCGGGCCTGGGAAGGGTCAAAATAGCTTGGGCTTTATAGGGTTAAGGAGGTGGCCAGGAGACTAGGGGTTTCGCCCAATGCCATAAGGAACCTTATAGAGCAAAGTTTCAGGACACTGGAGAGGTCAAAGATCTGCCAAGAAGTGGCCGACCAAGGGTGACATCTGTCAGACAATTTGAGCGCATCTTGCAGAGAGTATGGGCCAAAATTGAGCAGCGCCAAGATAGACATACTTTAGTAAACAGTATGAGGAAGAGATGTCGGCTGGTCATTGAAGCGGATGATGGACATATCAATTATTAAATACTTCACTGTATGCTCATGAAAAGAAAGAGAGAGAAATATGCAATAAACCATGCTTAAAAGTTCAGAGTCATGAGTGATTGTTTGCTTATTTGTGTAAAAGTCAATGCAAATCACTAAAGTGCAACTTTTTTTTCCATGCATTTTGACATAAAATTTATTTTTCGCACCAATAATGAAATCTGGTGGCAATGATTTGCCATTCATGTTATGAGTAATAAAATTCCCTGTCCATTCCCGTTTGAATTATGAAATCAGTAAAATACTTTTTTGAGATATATCCAAGAATGCTAGGGGGGAACTTACTTTTTTGATTGAGTGTATTTACCTATCATCTCTCTCTGTCACTCTCAGTTACACATGTGTGTATTATATCTCTCTCTCTCTCTCTCTCTCTATATATATATATATATATATATATATATATAATATGTATATATATATATATATATATACATATATATATATATATATATACATACATACATATACATATATATATATACATATATATATATACATATATATATATACATATATATATATATGCACACACGTAGATATAGATAATTTTTATATTAATAGATATAAATATTAAATTGTACATGACGATGCATATTACTATGTACATGGTTTCTGTGCAGCCGGAAAAAAAAAAAAAAAAAAAAAAAAAAAACAGACCAAAAAAATGTGATGCTTCTGAGAGAAGCAGGAAATCAATTATGGTATTGAATACATACTTACAGTGCACGCACGCCCACACACACATATGCATACACACACACCACCACCACCACCACCACCCATGACGCCAACAGGCCATCAACAAAAATCATTTGATCTCTGACTGAAGCGAGAATACGTTTAAAAAGCAAAGTATGTAAGCACAAAGTCGAAACTGTATTTGTTTTTGTCATAAATGAAACTATTTCAGTGAGATGATGAAACAAAATACAAATAAATCGCGTAAATGAATTTGTTGCAGTAAGCCTCAATAATTATGGACATCTATGATCATGAAATACTCTGTTAGTGTTAAAATATGGATATATGCTATCATTTTCAATAGATTTATATTACATGTTCCCATTCGCATTGAGATAATTTTATTATGGATGTACGGAAATGGAAAATACCAATTCCTCTTATTCCCGAATAGTTGTCTCTTCTTGTCAGTCCTCAACAACTTATACAGCTGCTATTAAAGCAGTTATCATTTTAATGTATTTCGACCAAAATATTAGACCTGACGTCTAATGATACAATGAGTGAATTTTTCATGCTCTTTATATTCTCTATAACGCTTATGTGTGCGTGGTTTTGATTTGCAAGGATTCAGTCCATGGGTTGGTAGCTGTGCCAAACACTGCAAGTAAATATCCATTCTGCGGGTGATTTTCTCGGGTGTTTTTGTTTTGTTTGTACACTGTTTTTACTGCTGTTACCTTCAGCTGCATGTTTTCCAGTCTAACAGAAGGAAAACAAGGTCTCACAAACAAGAAGAGATTCTTTAACAAAATGATTTCATGTAACTGACAAAGAAATACTCTTGTATAATTTACATGAACCAGGGAGTTGGAATGTCGCCAAATTGAAAGCATGAATATCATAGCTGTACAACAATACGCTCTACACGTCACAAGATAACAACGAGCTTCTCTACTGCCAATTATTATTACACGACAATAACGTTTTACAAATCAATGGTTACATGCAAACCCACACAATCAAACGTAATGCATCGTATTAACTGTACTGTAAAAACTTGGAATATACTTGGGTCATACATCTTATTGAATGGCATGATTATGTAACACACCGCAGGGAGAGGTGACAAGCAAAAGGTGACAAGATAAACTGATAACAGTTATCGTATCTGAGGGCCCTCTTTTATTATAAAAGTAGGAATTAGTCACTTCGGTCTTTACAATGCTGGCAATAAGGTTTCCGCTTTGCCTCCGCTGTAGATTCCATCAGATTGAAGTTATGTGAACTTTGATCGGACATGTCAAAAGTAAAAATAGTACTGACCTGAATGTTAATCGCTCTCGGCGATTTCACTCATGATGATGATTAAAGGTCTCCGCACACCGAACACGGTAATGGCAACGGTCCGGGTTTTGTTTTTGTTTTTGTTTTCAATGGTGCGCCAAAAGGTTCTGTTAAAAATCAATAATTTTGGCACAAAATCACCCAAAATAATACTCTTACGTCAAAATCAAGAGCAACAAAATCACCAGTTGAAGATACATTTTGTAACAAACTTATTAGTGGGGAAGTAATATTGTAACAAAACCAGACATATTTCCCTTTGGCGCACCATAGCAAAAAACCGGACTGTTGCCGTTACCGTGCGCGGTCTGCGCGGAGATCACCCCTTCTCTATTGCAAGGAACCTTCATGCGGACTCGACATGCATTTCAACGTCCAGAAATGATAGCATTCCTTCTTTTTCTTTTTCTGTTGTTTTTTTTTTTCTTTTTGAGGCAGTTTGTTGGTATTTGAGCTCTTGGAAATCTGCTCGACCAGAATCGATCCAACTAGCGACACACAGCAGTCATTGATAACATGGGGACCGCTGGATGTCGGAGCTTCCACCAATCACGAATGCAGACTGTCATAGCTGTTAGGTTACCACGGGTACTACCCCCAGTTGGGTTCAAATACAAATCAATCATTCGTGCCCCTGTGTGACTGAAAAATATTTGCGTTTCACTTCCCCCTGGTTGATAGTTTTCCTTTACTTTTTTTTTTTCGTAGAAATATGATTATTAAAGGGAAGATAAACCCCAAGAGCAATGTGGATTGAGTGAAAGCAGCAACATTAGTAGCACACATCAGTGAAAGTGTGAAGAAAATCGGACAATCGATGCAAAAGTTATGAATTTTTAAAGTTTTGGTGTTGGAACCGCTGGATGAGGAGACTACTAGAGGTTATGACGTATGAGTGGACAACAATACCAAGAAAATATAAAGAAAATTCTACAAAAATCCATTTTTCATGAAAATTACAAATTCCATCAACTTGATATTGACATATGTTAAGGGTAGCAATTATTCCCCCTGCTTTCAGAAAGAGGTTGGTCCATTGCTCTTTCACGATTCTAGAAAAGTGAATTTTTGTTGAATTTCCTTTATATTTTCTTTGTATTGTTGTCCACTCATACGTCATATCCTCTAGTAGTCTCCTCATCCAGCGGTTCCAACACCAAAACTTTACAAATTCATAACTTTTGCATCGATTGTCCGATTTTCCTCAAACTTTCACTGATGTGTTCTACTAATGTTGCTGCTTTCACTCAATCCACATTGCTCTTGGGGTTTATCTTCCCTTTAAGTGATGAAACTGCTGTCAGAGGCTTGTTAGTGCCTATTTACGTTCAACACAAGGACTGAGGTCCCGACTGTCCTTACAGGTTTTGCTATACTGCAATCTTCGGCAGACGCAAACTACTTTGACATCGGTTGAAAAAGGCACAGCTGGACCACCACACACCTGTTTCTCTCCCGTGAACTACACCAACTTGGTCGACAGTGCCTGTTTCCCCCCCCCCCCCCCCTCTCCCGACACGCGGTATTCTTTTGCGGCTTAAACTTTAACACCCTTCAGGCAGGGAGAAACGGCGCGGAGGAGGCTTCTTGTCCCTCCCCGTAGCCCATGACACCCAATATCAAGTAGGTTATACAGTGGACTCCCGTTATACCGCAGTCCTCGGAACCGGCAGTTTTCTTTCGTTATATCGAAATTTCGTTCTAGATAACCGAACGAATAAACAATAGAAATACGTAGTGTGGGTAACACTGCGGCCTGAATTTTTATTCCGTTGTAACCGGAATTTCGTTATAACCGTGTTCATTATAACAGGGAGGTGAGACTCTCACCTCCCTGGTTATAACGGGCCCGCGCACTGTACAATGTACCACTGGGTGCAGCCGGTTCAATGCCAGCTTGCATCGCTAGAAGCTTCGATCATCACACCACCATGCTGGTGCGACGTTAGTGATCAAATTGCACAGCATATCGCTCAGGAATCAAAACGTACCCGGTCTTGGTCCACCTGTGGACGTAAACCGCACCCACCGCGATACGATGGTTTGAAAAGAAATCCCCTTAACAACAAAATACAGACATATAGCTGTTGTGTCACACGAAAGAAAGAGAGGAATATGTGATGTACAGAAAACCATACCTACCTGGGGTGTTTCATAAAGCTGTTCGTAAAGTTAGGAACAACTTACGAGCGACTGGTGATCAGTTCTGGTGTGCTCTACTTATCAGAATTTCCAAAATTCAGCACAAGAACTGATCACCAGTCGCTCGTAAGTTGTTCGTATCTTTACGAACAGCTTTATGAAACAGCGCCCTGGACTCATACCCCCCCCCCCCCCCACATACCACCAACATCTGTGATACCATATCCCATATAAACATGATGCACATAAAATATAGGATCTGTAAACAGTGTTGATATTGTTGTACTGCGTGTCGTGCAGGTATTTTTTTTTCAGTGCCTCGTTGCAAATATCGTAAAGATTGGACAAATAACGTACAGCGAAAACTATTTTCAGCAGTAGCTTTCTTCTTTTAATAACGAACCACAAACGCGATGGCTTCTTTGATGTCTTCAAAATAGCAAATTAGCTCACATTGTCTCTGCTTTTGTTTCAATAAAGTATAAATGTCTATACACCTGCAATGAAATGAGACTATAACTTTGTGTGTTTTTATTCTCTCTCTCTCCCTCTCTTTGGAAAATAGAGATGTCTGATGTCGTATCGAAAAAAAAAAAGAAGTTAGTTTCTTGTATTCTTTTATCTTTGCGAATGATATAAAAAATACACGAGAGTACCATAATCCAAGAAAACTCCATTCGCTTTGACAAACTCTCACACAGTCGTTTCAATGAATAGCTCACTACTCCGGTCAAACGTTCTCATCTTGCATGATTCGTCCTTGTGGTTATGAAGAAACATTAAGGGATCCGTCTCATTCTTGTCTGGGATGAGTTGGTACTGTCCATTCCCTGCCTTCTTCGACGATATGACATAGCAGGTTTCCTCGGTTAGCTTACCCTTCGACTTGTGAGGGCGCATGAAACCGAGCTGTTTTCGCGCCATCCAGAAGGTCCGGCTCCAGAATAGGATAAGAAACACCATGATGATAAGGAACCACGTGAGAATAAGAATCATTATGCTGTGTGGATTGGCGAAATGATTGCAGATCAAGTCAGCGGAATAATAGCTGATGGCTTCTTGGATAAGCATCCCTTCTGCAATGGGTGGTTTGACACAAACCACACTTTCGCGGAGCGCGTTCCTCCAATCAACCGGACCGCTGTAATCCGCAGAGACGTCCGAAGGAATGTTATTGTACATGTCATAGCTACTGCCATCGGCACCAGCACTTGAACTGTAGTCATAATCTGCCGCTAGCCATTTGACATTGCAATCGCAGTGGACGGGGTTGTCCACGGCGTTAAGCGTTGTAAGCGCAGGTAGCCCACTGAAGACTTCCTCGCGGATGGTCAAAATCTCGTTTCTCTGAAGTAAGATCGTCTCCAAGGCGACATCTCCATCAAAGGCATCGTATGGAATGGATGTTATGGCATTATAAGACAGGTCGATCTCTCGGAGTTTGGTTAGGTTGCGGACGTTGGGAATCTCCCCAAGCATGTTGTTTTGTAGGTTCAAAAACTCTATACTGACCAGATTGGTGAAGCCAATGCTACTGACAACCTCAAGAGCATTGTGAGACATGTGTAGGTTTACGAGGGATCGCATTTTCACGCCAAAGAAGTCTACATCTCTAAGGTTGTTATGAGACATGTCCAGGTACGACATATCTTCGCTCCAATTGAATAGGTCCTCTGGTAACTCCTGGAGTTGATTCCCATTCAAGTTCAATAACTGTAAAGAGGGATTTCCCCGGAATTGTTGGCCATGCAACGTCGTCAGATTATTTCCACTCAAATCTAACTCGACAAGATAGCTCATGTTGTGAAACAAAGTCACAGGTAATGTCATGATCTCATTTTCGCTAAGATTTAGCGACACTACTAATGGGAAATGAATGAAGGCATTGTCGGCGATTATTTTGATAATGTTACCAGCCAGATTCAGGTGAGTTAAGGCTGGGGCACCGTGGGAATGGAACCAGTCACTACAGTTTACCGGGAGCCCGTACATTAGCTCGGGTCCAGGAACGAGCTCCACCGTCTTTGGAGTGGGAATATCATCCCCGCGAAGTTCTGACTGTAAATTTAGATCAGCTCCTAATCTATTGTGAGATAAATCGAGTTGTTGTAACAATGACAGTCTGTCGAAGAGTCCATTAGATATATTGCTGATAAGGTTACTGCCTAGATAAAGCTTTTTAAGCTGACCTAAAGAATTGAAGGCACCCTCTTGTATGATACTGATTTCGTTGCGACTTAAGTGGAGTTGTTCGATCATACAATTCTTTTGGGAAAAGTCAGCGTTTGTAATGTAGGAAATGTGATTGGAGCTAAGGTAGAGGTGTTTTAAGAAACGCATGGTACGAACGGTCTCCGGAATGCTCTGCAGATGGTTTAAACTCATGTCCAGTTTGATGATCCTTTCTTGGTGGGATAAAACATCATCGTGCACCGCGATCAAAGAGTTGTTCGCCAAAGAAAGTTGTCGCAGCCGCGTGAGGGACGTGATGTTGAAGCATTTCAGGGTGAGGTTATCTTCCAAGTTGTTTCCCCTGAAGAGCAGAATTCGCGTGCTGACTGGCAGACTTGATGGAAGCCTGGAGAGGCCATTGTCCGAGCAATCCACACGCAGCGTCACAATGTCACAATCGCAGCTTTCCGGACACGGAAAGATTTTCGAGATCCGCGCCACGGCAGTCTGCAAGAAAGGAGCCAGAATTGCTAAAGCTAGAGACACCCATCCAACACACCTGGCCACACTAAGCTTCATTGTGGCAAAAACACTAGCCTCATCTACCGATGGGCTCGCTGGATATCGTGTCATACGAGGACACCCCCGTCTCTCCCGCTTCGTGCTACATATCTAGCTTGTCGCAGCGACGCTCTAGACGGAAAGCCGCTCTTCACTCAAACTTCATGAAAGGCAGTCCATGAAATGCCTCGTGAACAGGTATTATGTTAAAACTCCTGTTTATATGTCACTCCTGAGGAAAGTTGATGGAGAGCTGGACAGCAAGTCACATGTCGCCGAAATGCGCGTTGACATCAAGCTTGTCGTCACCCGATATTGTAGGCAGGCGTTCGATGCTTGTATGTCGCTCTGCCGATGGTTACGTTCGAGAGCTTTGATATCTGTAGAAGTGGAATGATAGAGAAGAGAAAGAAAAGGAAACGTAGCGTTATCAAGAAATCCACCCAACAGTATATTAGTCCTGCCGTATGTTTCGGGAAAGCAGAATAACTTGGCAAAATAAAAGTCAAACACCACATACACACACGCACACACTCAAACCATTATGATAATGTCATCATCAGTGATGACATTATGATATAATGTCGTGATGACATTATACTGCGTCATCATAATCATCATCGTGATAATCATTATCATTTTTATTCAAACTGATATTTTATTCGTATGGTAGCTTACAAGTCGAGAATAGTGAGAAAACTTGAACAAAAATCAAATGCAACAAGTCAGTTTGCTAGATGTCCAACCACTCACTCATTCAACGATTTTGTCATCTGTACGGAGTAGCGCTTTTATTTCTCGTTATTTTCTCTCTATTATACTCTTTATTTGCGTGTTTCAAATCTGAATGTGCATCATGCCTACGGCTGTCGCGAGAATTGCACGGGTTACATTCTCTCAAGATTTGCCTTCGCTGCAAGGAAGATTACAATGGATGCTTTAAATTTCAAAGAGAAGACAGAGGGACGACACAAAATATCGGTTACTCAAGGGACTGGGAGAAACTCGATTCGACAGGGGCAAGAGATGCTGTTCATACGACTCGGGTAGGGATCAATGTTAATTAGAACTTTAGGGTTGAATGACAGTCGGTTTGGTTTTCGGAGAGCTCAGGGGAGCGTTTGCTCGTTATCACCACGGTCTCCCCAGTACGTTCCACACCCTGTAGTGCGCCAAATGATGTCTGTTTTGTGGAGTGTCGTATTACGCCTGGGCCTGAAAGTATCGACTAATTGGAGCTTACCAAGGATTTGTACCACGGTTGAATGGCGGCCAAAGAAATCTGTTACACAGGTCTTCAGGGCTCGGTCAGTCGGTGGCTGTTCTCTTTTCATTCCATCACACTGTACCTTTATCTTTTAGCACGTGTCCGCTAAACTAAAAAAGTAGCAATATTATTTATTTTTAGCGGGCGTTGCTTCGCACGACAGAACTGCAGAATCGTACTGGTGTTTTTGTCTCTGGTGAGAAATCGCGATTTCTATAAAGCACGGTTTTGTTTGTAAGAATTTCATCGTCATTCGACACCCTGCACACAACATATATCACAAATGATTCACGAAGCTTTTCACATTGCAGTTTCGTTTCACTGTTGTAATTTCTGCTCATATTTTGTAGGGAAATTAAAAGAGATATAAAATGCGTTTGCCAGACAAACAGTAGTAACGATCTTGTCTTCGTTAGTAACAAATTCTCATCTTTTAAACTTGAGTAAAAATGGCGAAGAATGACACTGTATATGAGACGACTCGCGAAATGTAAGGATGGTAATTAGAGGGAGGGCTGCATTTTTTTATGACAGGTATTTATAAGTCTTGAATACCGATTAACTGGCGCAGAAAATCTAATAGTTTTGTACACACTATCCAAAGTCCCTGGCACGTAGCCGCTGGACAAAGCCTCGCGCGCTGGTCTGGGAAGTCTTGGCCTCTGGATGTGATCGTTGTTGTACAGTGTATTCCCGTTATAACGAACACGGTTATAACGAAATTCTGGTTACAACAAAGTAAAAATTCAGGCCGCAACATAAACGGCACTATGTTCTTTATCGTCTATTTGCTCGGTTATAACGAAATTTCGATACACTGTATTGGTATAACGAAAGAAATCTGCCGGTCCCGAGGACTTGGTTATAACGGGAGTCCACTGTATCGTGCCTAATCTCAATTCAGACACAAAGGAGACGTCTAGACCGCGTTGGCTAAAGGCTACTGCCACTAATGAGAGGAATATACAACGAAGATGATGATATAACAAATAAGGATTATAAAGAGTTTTATTGGGGGTGGGGAGGAGGGGGCGACTGGAATGGACAAGACGCCATCTCGAGTCAGCTTCTGCACTACTGCATTCACAAACTATTGCACATTTCAGCCCATTCAGACTTCTTTTGAGAGCATAAGACTTACAGATTATAGGTCAATTTACTAATGAGCTGGAAACATCCACGTCGTTCCTCCTGAAAATCAGTCATTTTGAGTAACCGGTTTCTTTTCAATTCTTTCTAACATCTGAAATGCATAGCAATTTTAACGTCCTCGTGATGTTGTTTTTCCCTTGGTGAATATTCATTCAGCACCGCAGATTACATGGCATACATTGCAATTTCTTAATCACGTTTTGGACCTTCTCTGTACGTTTTACTGCTAGGAGCTACCGGTCGGTTCAAAAGATGCTCTTTGCAATGTGCGCATTCTTCATGTTCCTTGCCTCATGTCAGTTCTGTCGCATTACCACCTCCTCCTCCCCCCCCCCCCCCCCTCTCTCTCTCTCCTCTGAACAGTCTATCTCTTTCTTTCTCCTTCTTCCTATTTGAAGTACAGGTACTAAACTTCAGAGCAAAAAGGTTTTGTGTTCGTTCGGGTTCTTGTTTTTGTCTTCTTGATTTGAGTTCTTGATATTCTTCTTCGACATTACTCGATGATTCTGTGGTCCCACGAGAAACCATTAGAAAAATCACATCAAAGATAAAATTTAATGACACTTACATGCTTGAAGCATGGATGATGATAATTACGGAGTGTTGATGATAACTCCGTATATCATACAGTCTGAAACCTACGTTCTTCTGCTATTCATAGTAACGACAACACCAGCGTGTAGACGGCTACCCCACTGGATGCATTTTATTCCATGCACGTCTTGAAAATAATCGCCAACGGCTACCCGATGACAGCATTACAACGCCAAACAAGCAGTGATCAGACAGGATGCTGATAAAACAGGGGAAATGTTTCCACCCAGGGGCCTTATCGATCCTGGATTTTTTTTTTTTTCTGTCCTCTGTATGTTTGTGTGTGTGTTTGTGTGTGGGGGTGTATGTGTGTGTGTGTGTGTGTGTGTGTGTGTGTGTGTGTGTGTGTGCGTGTTTGTGTCGGAGAGGACATAAGACACATTAAACCATAGCAGTGTAGATAGTGTAGTGCAGAAACTGTGGGTACAGAGAAACTAACTTACAGACAGCTGACAGACAATACAGAGAGCAATGCATGGGTACATTAAACAACGCATCAATCGATGACTACTGTAGCATTGTATTTTAATCAGGCAGCCAGGACAGGGGGTAAATTATGTGTAACGTTTGGAGGTAAAAACTATGCGATCCATGTACTAAATTGCACGAATTAAATTATAGATGTTAAACGACCCTTAGTTTTGATAATGTAAAGCAATTAGTTCATCTATAGCAGGGCCGGCGGAGTGTTTTCAAAAGGGGGGGGCACTTCCGGGTTTCATGAGCTGACAAGCAAAAAAAAAAAAAAAAAAACCAGCTCATCTTTCTCCTTCCATTTCCGGGTTTCTTCAGCTGACAAGCAAAAAAAAAAGTCTTCAGCGCAGAAACATAACCTTACAGCGCTCACACTTAAGGTTTGTTTGTTTTGTTTGTTTGTTTTATTTACTTAAACACGGGTAAAAATACTTGCACTCAGCCGTTAGGCTGTTTTTCAGCAAGTCCGTATGATATACACTGTACAAAAACATAATGTGGTACAATCAACGTATACGTTGTAGGATAATACATAGACAATAATCGACAGGTCAATATCGACAGGTAATAAACAGGTCTCTATCTTTTTCTTTCTAGTGCCACGTACGCACTTCCGGGGTTAAGAAAAAAAGTGGGGCCCAAAGTGATAACAGCTTATGTATTCCTTTGTATGGTGCAAAAAAATAAAATGGGGGGGGGGACCCGAGGCCCCCCCCCCCCCCCCGTTCCCCTCCGCCATGTATAGACATGAATTGGGAGATTTTTGTCCAAGAGTATAAGAGAGATGAAAAAAAGCAAGAGAGTCATCCCACTCTAAAGATAATGTTGTCTGAACATGATGTACGAGTTTGAAAATATAACTGCATGTTAGCTTATAGGACTACGGCGTGATATATGATATTAAACTCTTCCCAAACATACAAAGAAGTAGGAATCAACGCTTTTAAAGTTAACCTGTTTGATACGACATCCTGAGAATTCTCCATCGACTTTTCACAAGAACCAAGTGAGATCCCATGGAAAACGTGTTGAGAAAAAGTACCCCATGGTGATGAGTACACCCATCCACCATAAGAGTTGTCCCATACTGTTAAGAATCAGAAAAGGTACCCCATGAGTTACCTCGTAATGTTAAGAATCAGAAAAGTTACCCCATAAGTTACCCCATAATGTTGAGAATCAGACATTTAAAGTTACCTCCATAAGTTACCCCGTAGGCTAATGTCAAAAATCACGAAAGTTGTCCCATGAGTTACCCCTTAATCTCATAATATTTGTTTTATGACGAATGAAGGATCTAACGAGCTAGACCTACTCCATAAGGCTAAGAATCTTAACAGAATAGCTAGTGAGGTTGATAATCTTTAGAGTTACCCCCACGAGAGTAAAAGAGTTATCCCACAATGTTAAGAATCGTAAGAGTTGCCCATGAGGTTTGTTCTGTGGTGAATGCAGGTTGGGAAAACAGAGGAGAGGAATGAAGTTGGTTTGTTAGGACTTGGTAAGAGTGAGGGTTAAATTTGAGTTATCAGTGATGCAGTGACTTTGTGGCTGTACGCTTCGCACGGCTAAAAAGTGGGACATACTGGAATAAAACTTTTATAACGCCAGTCACGTGAGGTCTCCTTTTAACACTTTCCTATTATCTAATTTTCTCACCCCCGGCCCCCTCCTTTCTACTCTCCTTCCCTCTCTTTTTTTTTTTCATGTGTCCTGCTAGCCTTCATCTTCTCTATAAATTGCAGCGCCTTAACTCTAGCCAAGTTTTTCCCTTTGATCGCTGCCCCATCATTTCGCCCTGCATCATATATCTCGCCCCATCCCTCATCACTAACGTCCTGCTCGCTGGTGTACAATACGGGCAGAACGCGGCATTTCCGAGGTCTAAGTGGCAATTAATCCCGGTCGATTCACGCCCGCTCCGATCTCGCACCTGCTGCATACGGGGGGTATGTAATTACCTCTTCTCGCGGAAACTCATGAACTTGCTCGCCAGAAATGGCCCCGCCAGGTCGATTCAAGTCGAACGATGGGAATGTGGAACAAACTGGTAGACACAGAAACAAGAAGGCAAACCGGAAAAACAGGGAGGGGGTGATGGAATAGAAAGAAGCTAAGGGTAGAAATTGGCAAACCTTTCACAGGTTTAGTATGGAGCATGGTCAGACCGAGGAAAGATCCATGGGTAGTGTAACAGAGTAAGGTGAAGTAGTCAATTTCAAGGGGAATTACATGCCGATCTTTGTGGTATACTAGTCCGGCGCGTAATGCGGCGCGTTTGTCGGCATAATGTGCAGTTGTGAAAGTCCGAATTAGTCTGCAAAATACATGGTAGAGTAGAGTAGGCAAGCCCTTATTCAGTGAGGCAACCGTTATATGCCTTCTGTTGCAACATTCTATGCTGAAAAAGAATTATATGCAGAAAAAAAAATAACTCAGATTAGATGGATGAAATACCGTGGCGTCGCATACATTCCAGCACTGCAGAGTTCCCATTGCCAACACTATCTGTAAGAGGTAAAACTAAATTCAAACACGTGATCATTTTGAGAGTTTTTCCACCAAGAACGAGAGGGATTCAAGTCCGTGAGTATAAGCTGCATCTGCAGAACGCGTTAAAGTTACTATGACACTATGTGTGCTTACGACGTCGATTTATAGTGTTCTCAAATTCTCATTGGCTAAATCACTCCGATATCGTTATGAAGCAGAAACTACCATGTCAACAGTGTGCAGTTTCCCCATACATAGCTGACTGTAACTAAGACAGTACGGCGCTTTGCCTCGAATCGACTTTGTATCACGTTTTGTCAGGGAAAGGATCTGGTGGGAATCTGTTGATCGACCTGCCGTCTGCTTTCTGCGTCAGCTCACACCTCGGAGAGGTGTGAACGGCGCGAAATATGATTGTACAGCACTCGGCTCCCCATGATAAAGATCTCCCACTCTCACTACTCCTCTCTCTAGCCCAGTTAGCGGGAGTAATTCATCTACGGAGTCTCTCTGCTTATCTGTGGCACCAAGCAGCGGGCCGAGGGAGACTTTGGAGTGACGTGCGCGTTGGAATCGACACCCACTACTGCATCTCATCAGCCCCATACTCTATCAACCACTGGTAAAACTGCTTTCTCGCTTACTGCTCACACAACTGGTATATTAAGAAATATAAGAGAGAGAGAGAGATATACAGTGTGTGTGTGTGTGTGTGTGTGTGTGTGTGTGTGTGTGTGTGCGTGAAATGGATAAAGCAGTGGATAGAGGAAGAGCGCTGGAGGATCAATGAGGGCTACAGGTAGTACATACAAACCGACTAACAGACAAGTGATGGACACTTCACAACCGTGACAGATCTCAAATCTTTTGGGGATGGGGAACACTCGGGAAGAATAAAACATCCGGAAAGGGTTTGTATAAGACTAAGTAGGAGAACGATGAGAGTATCTTATTGTGTTTGATATTACCAACATTATTCCTGTTTATTTTGAAGTACTAATTTAAGACACGAGAAAGAGATGGGGTTGCTATTGCAAAACATGTCTCCTATCAGTAGAATTCCCATGTATTTATGATTGAGAGCCTTGTCTATCTTGGAAAATAAGGCCAAGTCTGGAGGTCGAAGATCATAATTTTTTCTCATATTTCCACTATGTCTCAGATGTCTTTTGTAAAAAAAAAAGAGGTTTTATGATATGAAGAGGTCTAAGACACTCGTCTACCCTTTTATTTAATTCAGAGTGGAAAGGATAATGTTCTTGATTGTTGACGACACTCGCATTAAAGTACGCCTTCTACCCAGCATAGAAAAGTTATGATAATCACGGCGTCACAGCCATCTTTAGTAGATATGAAACGAGCAAGCCATCGGGTCACGTTCTATTTTGCGATTTTGGGAATGCTAGAGAGATTTGAAAAGAAAAAAAAATGTGAGAAAATATAAGAACATACCTAGTTAGTTGTAAAAGATCCCGCTGTGAGTATCAAAGAAAACGTGACATTACCAGAGGAACTTCTCGATTAGAGTGGGTCTTTTCCCTTACTTCCTCGCCCCGCTTCTCGTCAAAATGTCCCACTCCGCCCCTGCCGAGTATCCTATCAGGCGACCTGCCACGGTCGCTCCTTAGTGACGGGCGGATAGCCGTAGCTGGCTTGACATGAATAATTCATGAGCACTCTTCTTCGTCTTTTCCGCCGCGGCATTAAACGCCTCAAAGAAAGGGAAAGTGGAAGGATATTGATGGGTTGGCAGGCTCCCAGGGTAGGGCGGCCAGTTGGCGGTAAAGCCTGTCGTTTGAACGCTCGTCAAGATTGCGCTCCGAGCACGCGAGGACGTCACGTAGACAAGCAATATGTAATATTAAAACAACAACTACTGCAAAAATCGACTCTTCGTCACGCACAATTGACTGTTAAATACCCCCAACACACACACACATACCCATCTGTGACAATGGAGCATGCTGGTTAGATTTGTTTCTATGTTCATTTTTCTTTCTTTTTAAATACCAAATGAGGTTTTATACATATCAATGTATTAAACAAAAATAAGTTTTACCACTTTGGCAAAGATAGAATGAATACCATGCATCTGATTCTGGTGAGGTATGTTTTCATGAAACTGAATCTTGCTTATACAACACTTTTTTCTGTTGTTTTTGTGTCATCGACATCGAAGAGAAGCAGTGGTTTTCATACTTTGACGGAGCAAATGGCAAACAGAATATCATCACACCCGAAGACATTACTCTCTCATGCAGAAATAGAAATGTGACCCCAAAACTTTCTAAAGTATCTTCGCTTTTCTTGTACACCTTAAATGGGTCGTGATAAGATTGAAACATGTTCCCATGGGGGATATCTGCTATTAATGTATTAAGTCTGAAAACATCTCTTTGCAGAATACCCTTTCAATCAGTGGCAACCCCAGTGGAGCAATGACAGGTAGGGGAAATGGATGACAAAATACCCAAAGAAAAGAGATACGTAGATGATAGTGAAGAAAATGTTCAATCTTTCTGGGCCGCTCAGACCTGTAGGCGATTTCTGTACTTTGCGTCTTTCCGAATTCGCGCCCAGCCCCCCATTAAGACCGGTGATGCCTGCTCGGAACGCGATATCGCGGCTGTAGTTACCCAATGTCATCCTATGATGAGAGTGAGACAATGCAGAGGGTTAGCCGAGAGGGATCGGATTTCATTTAAGGGTAATGGGAGAGAGAATCCGGTGTCTTGCGTCGAGGCTGCCATGAGATACGACGAACATTGATTTTTCGCCCTTGTAGCTTTTAACATTATGAAGTTGTAAAGGACCACCCCGACAAATTGCAGCTTCTGGGTGCACGACATTATACCTTCGATGAAAGAAGAGGAAAGAGTCCCATCATCTGGGATTAAATAGTCTGGTGAAAAAGCCTGCAAAACACATCTTCACTGATCATTGACCCGGTCGCTACAGCTGCTGCCTGACAATCTTATTTCGATTTTGGCGTTGTTTCATTTTGAATCTTCAACATAAACTTAAAGACTTTGGTGTCTGCAATATGCCAAAATTTGAAATCAAGAACACTTCGCTTTCTCACATTTTTTAAAGAATCATTTTACCTCATTTAGTTTTCTTTTCAAACAGAATTTATTAACAGTCAGCTTCTTATTCAATAATTGATTCCTCTCCAGTGTCTAACCTGTCCTAATGTTTTAATGGTTGAATGACGCAAGTGAAATACTCTCTAGAACACGAAGAGTATACAATATCAGAAAACAAAATGGTAAACATAGTTCACGTCCGCTTATTTGTAGATTAAAATGATCCGTGGATTCACTGAGTGCCTGTTTTTGTTATAAAAAAAAAGAAGGAAAAATGCACATCGCAATCGCACTGTCAGATGTTTAAAGCTCAAACCTGTCATAATCAAACTTAATTACGTCAGTCAATATTGATAAGTGACAACAGCTCTTTTAGTAGACTTTTTAAACAGTTTGGAACAAGAAATTTTATCATATAAATCAAGGCAATGGAAGCAAAGAAAACCAAATAGAATTAGGAATTTTGGAGCAATAACAACGACTTGTTGTAAAGACATGCTTTATAACATCAATGTTCATAATGAAGTGTATCTCTGCTGTACATTTTTGCGACACTCGGAGGTGATTCGGATGCAACGTTGACGCTTATGCGTTGTCATTCACTGAACAAGAGCACACGTGTACGTTGTACATCTTGGCAGCAGATGTTCTTACAGGTAGAAGGATGTGAGAGTTTCCTCGCGCTATGAATGCAGTGAAGTTTTTCTATGAGGATGGCCACACACTGTAACACAGTATGCCATGCAGGTGCTAGGAAACGACAACGTGTGAAAAGAATACAAAAGAATGAATAACTTTCTTTCTTCACCCTAGTTTGTGACAGTGCTTTGAATTGTCAATTTTTAGGAACAATGAGAAAAAAGAAGAAAGCATTGATTGACTGATTAATTGACTGATTAATTGACGGATTGATTGATTGATTTGATTTGATTTGATTTGATTTGATTATCTGTTTAAAAGACAACGGCTGGATAGCCCATATTCCATGGGGTCCAAAACATCAGTGAACAGGCCGATTTCGAATCAGCGAGCGACAAGCCTTTGATTCATAGTATGTTCATTTCTTTTTTCTTTTTCTTTTCAGGTCAAATTTAGCTTAAATTGTCAATTTTGTCATATTTTGTCGCAATAAAATGTATTTGTTCTTTATGACATGATGAGAACATGCTGGCTCTGGAAATGAGCATAGCTAAAAGCACAGGCGTTTAACATGCTACATGAATGTGTTGAGATTTTAGATAAACATCTTGCCACAAGCAATCTTCCGCAAGTTATTCAAACACTGCGTGACGTTTAGCGAAGTGCTTTTACGACACTTTAGCTTCTCCAGCTCCCACAGGAATCAACAGACCTCTTGTTTGATATTTCTTGTTTAACAAGCAGATCCTATACTGCAAAGAACGTGCCCGTGCGCGTCTCTTCTGCAGTCAGAGGCGTCATTCTATGTCCTATTTGATCGAATATAGACTCTGTCAACAATTTACAGCTCAACAAACGTCAAAGTTATAAGGAAGTGTCAGACCTATGACTCTCATCCGCTTTCCCACCATCCCTTCATTTCCCGCCCATTATCATTGACATGTCGTCTGCACACACTTCATCTCATCTGCCCCACGACTATTCCCATCGCGTACTGTCCGTGTCACGTTTCGTTTGTCAACGCACGCGTGCTAATGTGTCAACTTCCCCGAGTTTTTACACCCAAGTGTTCTTCAGGCCATCATAGCGATCTTACTGATGTGTTCTCTCAAAAACCTGTTTTTTGGCCATGTTTGGCCCGAAGCGCAAGTACACAAAATCTGATTCCACCTGTCACATCTGATTTTATACAAAGTGAAGTTTCCGTATAACGAGATTCGACCGCTCGATAACGTGATTTATCAAGTAAAATGCTGACTCTGCATTGAACACACGGTTTTGATCGTGAAAAAAAGGGAGTTATTTACAAGACTACTCGACTTGACTGTAAAGATGCAGGTGACAGGACAGACAGCAATTGAAGCCAAAGGCCTCTTCTGCTAAACGCCTAGGTAACAAGCGGCAAAGGGGTTAAGAGTAAAAAAATAAAAAAGAACATATGTTCCTTTCAGAGATAACCTACACGTCAGCTTGTTTTCCCTCGCAGCTTCCTATTCTGTTTTGTTTTATCTTTTCTCTCCAAAATATTATGTGATGTTGCCATAGTCTCCAAAGATTCCCGCTCATGATTTATTCTATTTACCAAATACCACAAATTTACATTTTTTCCCGCTTGAGACCACTATGATTAATTGTGAACCACAATCATTATCCACACATCTAGGTCCAATTGGAATTTATTAAGAACGCAGTGATTCGCTGTGAAAACACGTACCCACTTGGGTGTGTGTGTGTGTGTGTGTGTGTGTGTGTGTGTGTGCGTGTGCGTGTGTGTGTGTGTGTGTGACGGAGATAGGGAGTACATTTCTTTTACGAATCTTGTGCAAAAACACAGAATCCTTGTCCGAGATATGAATTTTGCATGGCATGGACCCGCCCTATACCTGCGCTTCATTCAATTATTCATTACGTGACAAAACCCCTGGAATTTATTCATATCCGATGGCAGCTTTGTGTTGTGCGCTGAGAGTTTTAAAGAATGTGTGTTCGTGTGTGCGTGTCTGTTTGTGCTGGAATGTGTGTGTATGTGTGTGTGTGTGTGTGTGTGTGTGTGTGTGTCTGTCTGTCTGTCTGTGTGTGTGTGTGTGTGTGTGTAAGTGCGTGTTGTATGTCAGTTCAGGATGAAGGAAATGCAACAGTGAAGTCAATTTCTCAACGCTCATACACTCAAACTTAACGAAACGTGATTTAATCATCTGAGTAACATTCCACTCGATTGCATACATCCACAGTAGAATTATTTGCAAATTATACAGTCATGACAGTGGCGTTTTTGTATAAAGACAAAACACAGCGACGAAATTCCGACTAGACAGGCCTACTGGATTGTATGGAGGTGAGATGAGAACTCGCAAAGTTGATTTGTAGTACATCTACTGTATTAGAATGGTACGAACATAGCTACCAACAGGGCACAAAATAACTTCATCTTGTTTTTGTTCCATGTTCCAGCCAATAATAAACCATTGGTGGGAAGACCGGAGAGATTCGTAGACACGCTGTGATGTTTTACTAAATAAAAGTTTGCTCTAAAACAGTGGACGGAAAGTTTGCACATTGTGTATGCATGCGTGTGTGCGTGTGCGTGAAAAATAGATAGCTGGAGATAGAGACGGAGGGGGGGGGGGGCGGAGTATAAGAGGAATACGAAAGGAGGAAGGTGGTCGTATAGCGCGATTGGCACGTCTGCAAGCTGACTCGATTAGAGAGGTTTTGTCAGGCCATGACCGGTAAAGTGCATAATGCATAATGCGGCGGTCAAGAGAAAAACATGACAAGAATACGGCAATGTCACGATACATCATGCATCTCACTCCACTCTTTATCGCCCTTCTTCTTCCCTCTCTCTCAGTAATGCATGCACAAACATAAACACATCACACACACACACGCACACACACACACACACACACACACATTTTTAAGCGTCCATGATAACGATCGCAGGTAGACGATTACCAAATGTCATTGTCATTACATACTCAGTATTCAGGAACACTGCGCACACTATCCAGTTATGATACATCAAACACTGATTTCTAAAACACCAACAGAAACAAGGGGTTTGTCATATTTTTTCTGCTTCGGTCGTTTGTTTTTCTTGTTTTTATTAGGTGGGACAGAAACTCAGAAATGATAAGCATACAAGGAGAGATCCAAGAGTAGTAAAGCGTCGATGCTGATTTTCCCGTTTGTGAATATGGAGCAATTAAACAACAACATCAACGCTATATACCTCAAAAACAAACATCAAAATAAAAAGCGACAATGCAGAAGGGTATACAGTCGAGGCAATTATGATTATTCCGTTGGGGCAAAATGAGCTTTATTTCTTGCTCCTATTCCAACACGAGGCCTCCTTAACCCAATTAGTGAGTCATGTTAAAATGAAGTGTTTTTTTTTTCTTCATTTTTTCAGACTATTGTCACCAGTACAGCAAGACGAGTAATTTGTTTAAACCATGGTAGGAGTACAGTACCAACCGCCGAGCCACAAGGGCGTTGTGTGAATGGGGACATCTAATCAGGGAACGTCTAGGGAACGAGTTTCCCTCTGCCTGACCTTCCTTTCAATACCAGTGAGGAGTTAATTCTGAATAGCAAGCCTAGATGCGACGAGCAATTTTCAGTTGGCATTATCAGGTTTATTCAGGAACAATTCTTCTTGCTATCATCATGGAAGAAGTAGTTGCTTTGCTATCTTTTTTGTATGCTGATGTTTCATACGTATCTACTGTTTGATGTCTAAGCATTCCTTCTGCGTATATTTCTCACTCACTTTTTGACTGCTGTATAGCGTGTAGCAATTAAACTGATGTATGATCTTTCTTCGAAGACTGGACTTGGAATACAGTTTGCAATTAAATGCAAGAGAATCTTACAAATAGACACCGTCCTGATTGTCAGCGACAACACACCGTCCTTCAGAGCAAGTATAGAGTATACGCTGTATTTTGACATTGCGCAACAAGTCCGAAATTATACCTACAGTCTAGTGCAATGACTCCTCCCCTCCCCCTCTTCCTCCGCCTCCTAATCCTCCTCCTTCTTATTCTTCTCCTCCTCCCCTCCTTCCTTTTTTTTTCTCCTCCCATCCCTCACCTTCTCCTGCAAGCACTACAACCACTGCTATACTCCTCTTGATATTCTTATTGCTGCTATCGGTACGATATTGGCGCTGATACGGCACAAAAACCGCGAATATCTTTATTGAAAAAGATTGGTGTAGGTCGACCATGAAGTCAACGTACTTGTTTTTGACCGCTCGTTTAATCTGAAGAGAATGCTGGATATATACCGCGGGATGTTGTTTACTGTTTTTTTTTTCTTTCTCTATTTGGTGATTGAATAAATATACCTTAATCTAGCGGGCAGGATCACTTGGTTGTTTTCGTTGGTTTGGATTGTTTTTGTTTTGCATATAATTGCCGCTGTGCGCAAAGTAGTCTAACTAGTGAAGCCAAAAGAAAATATCATGGGCTGGGGCGGGGGACAAAAGCTTGCATGGCAGAAAGATGTAATCGAGTATCATTATTTTCAATTTTCGTCATTGCTATTGCGAAAAGTCATTAGTAGCAATCATTATCATGTAATATGAATATCACTTTCTTTATTCGCCCACGTCATTATCAACTCTATACAGTACCTCACTTGCAAAAATAAACAAAAAGACCCAGCGACGCCCGTGTGGGGAGGGATATCTGAAGTCTATGTATATTAGTTCAGATGCAAAAAACACTGTAGTGAAAATACCTTTTTCATATCTCGCATGCATACAATATCCCCAAAAGGCTTACAGTCAACGTTATACCCTGGATGGGGATATAGACATGAACTCGGTATTGAAAAGAGAATGGATCACGACAGGAGACCACAGAAAAGGGCAGAGTAGCTCAATGGATAGCGAGTAAAAACGAAAATGCCTCAAGGTGAGTACTCAACGGTGTGTACTGAAATATCATGCTATACGGAAGGTGACCGGAGGGGTTTCTAGGCAACGGGGAAGATGTCGACACAGAAAGGCGTGAATACCAATCAGAAAAATGAGTTTCAGGCTATATATATTTTTCTCCGCTCATCTTTGCGGGAAAATAGGAAAACAGATCATTATTGGGTGTGGGCGTAGGTGATGAGCATTCAAGCATGGGTCCTATATCCGCCTGATTATTGATAAACACATCTTAATAATGATGTGATTTTAAACTGGAATATTTCTTATCTATCCCCCCCCCCCCGTCATCCTCTCTTCCTTTCATTCGTATCATACTTATTTTCATTTCATTTTTTCTTGGATTTCATAATAATAATAATAATGATAACAATAATGAATAACACTCATATAGCGCTTAATACTGACGTTTCCGAGTTCATTAATACGGAAAAATATTAAACTGAAATACATCATTTATAACAACGACAACATTAAGATTTTGTAAATAGATACGTTTTCAGCAATGAATAAAACTTGTCAACACTTTCAGCATTTTGGATATAAAGAGGGAGTTTGTTCCAAAAGAGATGGAGAAACAATAGAAAAAGCCCTATCACCATAATAGGTAGAGTTGCGTGGACCATGTAATAGATGCAAAGTGGAGGAAGAACGGAGAGAATGGGTTGAAGTGGAGGAGCGGAAAGAAATCAAATCTTTGAGATGAGATGGGGCAAGATTATTACATTATCATTATTATTATTATTATTATTATTATTATTATTATTATTATTGTTGTTGTTATTATTATTATTACATATCTTATAAACAATGAGAAGGATTTTACAGGTGATACGTTGATGTATGGGGAGTTAGTGGATGGATTTCTTTCACATCTATGGGCATTAAATACACAAACGTTTGTGGCATGACATCTAGATGCGCACAGACACACATAGCTTATATGCATATTACAACTGAAATAAGAGAAGAGAGAGAGAGAGGGAGAGAGAGACCTGCCATACACAAACCTGTGAACCTGCGAGCGTTAGGTGGTTTATGGTTCACTCTCCCTGATATTCACCGGCCAAGATAACAATAACACACGAACGCAGGAAATTAGAAAGCTCCGGTGTTCGAGTATATGTAAACATATTTTTTGCGCACGTTTACATAAATATAATGGTCATGCCAATCAATATGGGAGGATTATATGTTATCATATATTGTCATTATTATTATCATTATCAATATTATTATTATTATTATTATTATTATTATTATTATTATTATTATTATTATTAATATTATTATGATATTATTATTATTATTATTATTATTATTATTATTATTATTATTATTATTATTATTATTATTATTATTATCATTATTATTACTACTATTATTATTATTATCATTATTATTATTATCATTATTATTATTATTATTATTAACATCATCATCATCATTATGATCATCATTAATTTATGTATACACAGGAGTGAATATATGATGAGAGTAATTACTAGTTTTTTTTTTAAAAATACTTGTTTGACAGCGTCTTTTAACCCTATTCTAACTGGGGGGGGGGTCAAATTGACCCCCCTCGACGTTTCGCGCCACGATTCCGCAACGCGCAAAGATTTTGCCGCGTCGTTTCATGACTTTTTTCATTGAAGTCTCCCGCATATTTTGAGACCAAATTTGCGACGTCCGGGTACACCGTTCTGAAGTTATGCAATGTTATGCATATGCATGTCAACCCGAAAACCGCTCAAATTCATGATTTTGTGTGCAAATCCAATGCAAACTGTGTTTTTTGTTTAATTGATATAAATTAGATTATTTCAACTTTTAGCCATTGAAATAAATCAATTCTAATGTAGATAAGCTTGAAAAAGTGCCTCCAACAAATTTTGGCAAAAAACAATAGAAAACAAAAGATCGAAAAAACAATAAAATACATAAGAAATTAACAAAACAATAAAAAACAAAAGAAAATGATTTTGATTGCGCTATTTTTTCACAAGAAAATTGTTTGATGTGTCTTGAGGAACTCTGACACAAAAATTTAATAATCCTTCAGTCTTTTTGATGCAGTTATAGGTGAAAATATGATTTCATGCGTTAATTTGCATAATTAATTTATTAAAAAATATGAAATCAAAATTTTTCTATTGTATGATCATGTAATCTTGTAGTTGACATCCAGCTCTATGTTCAGGCAAAATTTTGCGGCGATCGCGCGATCGGCGGCCGAGATCTGAAGAGGGGGGTCAAATTGACCCCCCCCCCCCCCCGTAAAAACTTGGTCTCAAATATCCCAGTTAGAATAGGGTTAAGGGAATTTTTTCACTGGCAAATAATTACGTAAGTGTGGATATGTATATCATTAGATGTATATACGTTTTATAGAACCCATAAATATATCAACCAGTAACAAAATGCCCTATTAAGGTATAAACACTCTCAAACGAATGCATGAAATGGCTTTCCCAGAATGCTAGGAACAGAGAGAGAGACACCTATAGAGGGTACAAAAAGAGAGACAGTGACTGGTACAGAATAAATCGTCACAGCCACAGTTTTGTTGCGGCTGGCAGAAACCGTTTAGGTGAGTCCAATATTGAGCGATCTGTGGTAAAGCTCTCGAAGCCTTTCCTGACCAGACAAGTGATAGTGGTAAAGTGATGGAGAGAGAAGTTGGCTACTCACCGCTTAGTTCTTTTTTTTTTTCTCCCCTCCGTTTCTCTCCCTTTCCCTCGTTTGGAGTGGACTTGTGTGCACGCGAGACTTATAAGGAGCCTTTGATTGATGGAGAGGCCGCTCACCAGCAGAGGGTGACACTACCGACAAAAAATGGACGCACTAAAGTTGCACCTGCATGCGAGTAGGAGAAAAAAAAGAAAGAGGAGCATTGATAGGAGATGGAGAATAAAAGAAGTAATAGAAACTGACACATCTACTGTAGAGCAGAGTGTGTAGATGTCTGTTTGTGCGTGTGTGTGTGTGTGTGTGTGTGTGTGTGTGTGTGTGTGTGTGTGAGGGTAACTTTGTACATCACAGCGTACTAACCCGACTGTAGAGTAGGCCCTTCACACCTTTTCATGCATTCAGAACAATTTTGTTCATGCTATACATGTATACAGATAATACATTAGACATCTATGGCCTAATGGACTATAGAAAAAAAGACGCATGACATTATTTCCATGGGAACGGCTTGGGGAGTAGATACTATAACGTGTACCTTAATGTCGGTTCAAGAAGGTGACGAATCCTTAGTCACATTAGCATGAAAATTGCCGCATCAAAAATGATTCAACAGTCCAAAACACAAGGGTAGCAGAACGGTTTTCTAATTGGTTCAGTTTTTCCCTTGTATTTGCAGGTTGATCTTACTATACCAGAAATCTGGGACGACCTCAAGACATCTTTTCCCACATAAGAATTCGAGCAGCCTTTTTGTATCATTGTTTGCATTTCATCCTGCCATAAGATTTAATGCGTTTTGTTCATATTGAATGGATGCGGATATGACATGACAATGTGGGACTCTTAATAGCGTTGTTGATTGATGATACGCCTTTTAAAAGCGGGGGATGATGCCTGAATATATATTCTTTATATGCTAATGACCGAAAAGCTCCATTGCTCTAGAGTAATGCCTAATGGCGAAATTCCACATTTGAAATTCTGAGGAAATGACAACGAGAATTAGAAGAAGAAAGAAAAAAAATCAGCAACAGAATGAGCCCGGCATTAAAAAAAAAAAAAAAAAAAAAAAAAAAAAACCCTCACAAATAATACCTCACTAAAACAAAATGATTGCGAATAAAGCTTACAATTATGTTGCCTTTTTTATGCACATGTCTAAGTATGGTAGGTCCGGGATCCCGGGGAAATATTATTCCGTCCTTTTTTACCTTTTCTGCGCAAGATGTATAGCAGGTATTTAACGACATGCGACTTTTAAAGGCAGCAGGTGGAAAGGCATCGACAATTTTAACGAGAGATGAGTAAGGTCAAACGACCCAACTTAAGTGCTTCCGGTGTATATGCATGTGATTTGCGACACGTTGCATCCACGGCTTAGAACAAGGGTAACAACAAGACGAGTGACGTAGGTAAGTAACGCTGGTTGGGTGGACAGTTTGCCCCTCTCAAGTCGCGCGGCTAATTTAAGTCCGCACTTCAGCAATATTGTAATATGAAACCATGGACCTATAGGTCCATGATGAAACAAAGGGACGATTTCTATGAGTAGCTGAGAGACGACAAGGAATGCTTAGAAAATGGAAAAAGCATGGGTGAAGGAGTGAGGGAGAGAGATGGAGGGGAAAGCTAAGTGCAGATACCTAAACTCATGTATTTGATTTATCCAAAAAAGGAATTTTCGTAACGCGGAAATGCTACATCCACATGAATATAACCTGATGGTGAAATAGAATGCACAAAGCCATCTGAAACAGAACACCAAAGCCATTTCAATAAATACATGATTTTTTAGGAGGCTGGATAAAGACCAAGGCCGGAAAAGGAAACCGAGAAAAGGATTCCAATCGAGCAAGGAAATACTAACGGGGAACGTAGAGACATAAGAACAAATATTTTCTTCGCTTCTAAAGTATCCTTCGCCTCTAAATTACCCTTCGCCTCGCTCAGATTGGCTCTCTTTGTCATGTTACGCTTTCAGCTGAGTGCTCAAGTCTTTAGAGATACTGATATGAGTGACCTTTTCCGGTTTGTCACGATTTTGCCATTTTGTGGAGAGACATGCGTGCAGCAAAATCGGAATCGGCTCCCCGACCTTTACTTCCCGTCTACTGTACCACGCGATAAGTACTCGCGTTTTTTCTGATCATCATACGCAACGACGGCTCGGTTTCCATGATTGTGAAGCGGAAACGTACAAAAAAAAAAAAAAAAAAGATATAATGACAAGTTCATTTTTAATACCCGGCTAGGAGGGCCGAAGTGGGTAAAAACGTGGGTCACCCGGCGATGCCCTGTACCGCAAGGCCCTTCAGCGTACCCCACCCAGAACGTCTCGTCCAGTGTTATAGTCCAGGGATGCTCTTGCTGGGTAGGATAGGAGTTCAAACCAAGAATTTCAGCTTTGAGAGCCAAAAGCCATTATACTATTATACCACTTTCAATGATTATACTTCCTCCAAATGGTTTAAACTCGACATTTTACGACAACATTTGAACAAATAAAAAAACAAACTATACACTTTTCGCACATTAACGATATAGGTCAGTCACCGCGATTGAACCATATAACATACAAAAATATATATGATACAATAATGAAGGCAAATAATTCAGGTAAAATGAAAGGTGATTGTTGCTTTGTTACATGAAAAGTATTACCAGGTTTAAACAGTGTAGTCACCGGGTATTGGTTCACATAACGCAGGCTTGTTTACGTGGATGGCAGAAGTCAATAAACGACCAAGACTTATCAATTCAATCGTGTCCATTTAACTGCCCTATACGGGGCCGATAAACAGGAATGAATGATGACGTTGGTGGCTAGATCAGTGGCGTTTCGTGAGCGATCTCGTCATGCAATTCGTTTGGGCGGACGGGATGTGTTTATACCAGCGGGGAACGGGGTCGGTCTAGACATCAAACACACGCCACGTGATTTGTTTGGGAATCACGGGAGAGACTCAATACGAGACGGTCCGGCAGCCGCTGTCAATCTGTTTAGATCGCCAGTTCTCAGTTTGCTATGGGTGAGGAGTGGCTATTTATGACGTAGTCATCATCATCCATACGTCATAATAATGCTTAGAAATGTAGGACATCCGTATGATGTCAGGGATCTCAATATACATCGTTTTGGCAATGTGTGTGTGTGTGTGTGTGTGTGTGTGCATGGGGACGGGGTAACGATGATAACAAGAGTAATCGTGGGAATGTTGCACTTGAATGTGCAAAACACAACTTATTCAGTCTGGAGGACTAAAGCCCCTTTTTCGTGATTTCTTGTAACTCAATTGCATACAATAATATTTCTCGCTGAATGCATTTATAAAAAAAAATTTACGCGGCAGGAATTTCGCAAACTATACTCTCCAGAAACCCGTTTCATGATACTGTTTTCAGCTATTCAAATTGCAATTTAACTACTTGAACAAGAATTCGATTACACTCACTAGTGCTTGGTTCTATTAAACTTGTCACCAAAGCAACTGTAATTCTTACTCCTGATAGTAACTGACGAAGTGACTGAAGTGACAGAAGTAACTGACCAAGACGAAATCGGTGTCTTACACTGTAATTGTATGGGTAAGAACCTACCGCTGAGGAACATGAAGGGGTTAACTCTTTTATTTCGAGGAGATTTGATGGTTCACCGTCGATTTAAACATTTCAGCGCAAAGACGTAGAGTAGATAACGCTATTCTAGGCTAGTCCTGCAAGTAATTTAAGCCAATTGCTGAGATTGGAAAGTCTCCTCTCCCTTTCTCTCATTCTCTGTTTAACATCTTCTATTTCTATTCTACTTCTCCTCTTTCTATATACTTCTTTCTCTATCTGTATGTCACATCTACCACGTCGTCTCTGTTTCTTTCACCTGACACTGCCCAGTCGAAACCAATGCTAGAATATCACTGACAGACATTAAGGGGTTTATTTCCACATAAGAGCATCCGAACAAGACTATACAAGCAAAACAAATCGATCGTGTGTTCGGAAAAAACAGAAAGTGCGAACACCACAAACAAACATTCGAGGAAAATACGGTCAACTTCCAGCGCTTCAGGAGAAGAGCGCGTGTGGATTTCTTGCTCTTGTGCCAGAGGTCTCGAGAATCGTTGGGGATGCGGTCGAGCTTGACTCGAGTCTTGCCGCCAAGACTTGGGAGGGACAAGTACCCTACTCAGGTTCCCTCTAGAGCTGGCTAGTTGTCGGGTCGGGATCTTCGACATCGCTGCTGTCGCTACATGGTCCTACATCCTCAATATATCCCCCTCAAATTTCTCTCCGTCTTTTGTCTCCAAAGGAAAAAACAAAACAAAACAAAACCTGGTTTTATTCGCACTCGTGTATTTTGAATGCAACAGTAGTTTCAATAATTATATCGAATTGTAAATGCGCAATTACACTCATTGTTCTTTGAAACTTTGAAAAAATAGGACATTCGATGGAAGTTATGAATCAGCTTAGTACATCATTCCGATTTTTTTTCTTTATGTAGCATAATTTTTTTCATTATCATTTTTGTTACTCGACATTGTGAGAGGGGTCGAAAAAAGGTGTTTTTTAATGGAAAATGTGACAGAAAGTCACTTTTAAAGCCAAACATTTTCAGCATCATAACGATTGGCATTGTTTGAAAAAAATGAGCTACATTACACAGCGCCCCCATTGGTTTTACGTTACGAACGGATCTTAGAGTTTAATACTTCAATATACGAGTCTCCGTATCGGACTTTCCCGGAAGTGAGGATACCAACTGAAGACGGGCATGGTGTGTTAAGCGTAATACGAGGTCATGCTGCAGGAGCAAATAATGTATTACTGCGTTTTCGACGGTTGACAAATCGTGAAGAGGAGAGAGAGAGAGAGAAGATAGAATGCAGTTCTTATTAGTGGAGGAATATGTAAGGGAGATCTTTTATCGAGATGATTGATCTAATGCACGTCCCGACGCTGTTTCTATGAATAACAAAATCTTATACAGAAAGAGAGGTAATATAAGTACGTCTTTATAATTTATTCCCGTTTGCGTAGGTGAAACTGACGGTTAAAAGTATCTATGTGAGACTCGTGGCTCAAGGTGCATTTTACCTCTGGATAATATTTTAGATAACGACTTCTTCCCGAATACCTTGTTGTAAATTATTCTTGTCATACGGTAGGACGTAAATGATTTCATTGTATTCTGTAAGGGATTTATACAAGAATATTGTATAAATCAATTCCGTTTAATGCATTGATTAATGTGTATTTATTTTGAATATGACATTTTATCAAGTGCGTAATGTATTAGATGTTCTGTTAGATGTATGTTGAATGATTGCCATGATAACTTTTAGGGGTCACATTGGATAGGAAGGCTACTTAATCTATGGCATGTGGGGGGAAAAGGGTAAGGATGAAAGGTAAAACTAATCGTTTGGCGGGTTTATGCTAGTTGTGAATGGCTGAAGAAAGTTATAAAAAAGGTTTAGAAAAAAAAAACTTATATTTTAGGCTAGAAACACGGACGGCTCTGTTCCATGTACAGTGCAGTCATCTTGCAATTCGTGAAAGTATAATACCATGGTAATGGTTCGCAATCAATGTTGAGTAGTTTGCTTGTTTGCTGTGGTGCAGTGTAGCTGTACTCATTACTAACAATTTTAACAATTTCCAGTCTCCTTAGGAACGAGATCCCTTAACTGTAAAATGGACTACTAGTAAACCCGCAGAAATCTTTGAATTCTTCCGTGGCGGTAGAACGTTGGGTTGTAGAAGGCTTCACGATGTGCCACGTATTCTTTCTTGGGTATATATTATGTGGCCCTTTTCATGGCCACATAATTATTCTTTCTTGGGTATAGATGTGGCCCTTTTCATGGCCACATAATTATTCTTTCTTGCGTATATATGTGGCCATTTTCAGGGCCACATACATACCCAAGAAAGAATATGTGGCCCACCTTTAAGCCTAGTACATCCGCAGTGTTTGTGTCTTCGCTTAAACATTAATGTTCACTGTATAATGATGCAGTAACACGAACCGGCTCTCTCGATAGTCACTGTTTACGTTGCTCCGCGCCCCAACGCTTGTTTTTCTTTGCGAAGCAGACGACGTACGGTGTCGGAAGTCGGTTTTACCATGAAAGCCAATACGACGTCGCTCGCACGGCTTGTTTGCTTTCAACGCGTGGCCGACAAAATGACTAGCTTGCTTGCATCCACCTTGGACATTTAAAATACAATTATCTTCCGCATTCGGGTCAATAGAAGTGATGAGAGGGGATAAAGTTCAGCTCACAAATTGTTATGTTGAACATTTCGAGAACAAAATTAATGTCAGCAATGCGACAGAGGCGGGTAGGTTTTTTCTTACGTTCAAACAAACTCATGACAAAATTTTCCTTTTATGATAACGTAGGATGGCTCCTACCATACAGTATAAGATACTTTGTCTATAATGCGTTCAAAGATCAATTTGACGTATCACTTCAAGTGCATCAAATTTGACCATGATTTTTTTTTTTTTTTTGTAATGCCTTCATTGTTCTTTCCGCACAGCATGTCTTTTCTACTTTGTTATACAAGATTTGCCATAGACAGGGATAGGTCTACTCAACGTTTCTTTTATTTTGGTGTGTGTGTGTGTAATGTGTGTGTGGAGGGGGGGGGGAGGTGTGGATGATCGGGTGGCGTGGGTATTTCCTCAGTTTTTTTTTTTCATCCTGCACTTCAATGCAAACACGATGTGTTTTTCGCATTTTTTTTTCATTTTCATAAGTGCTAATATTGATAACGTGGACCATCTCGTTCAGTGGGAGCACTGCGTCGTGGTAAATAAGAATTTAGATTCTACATCAGAATAAATCATTCTGGGTTGAATTCTGCCCCATGGCATGAATCCTTCCACAAGTTGTTCTACCTAGTACATCCTCCTTGACCAAGGTGTGTGATGGATGCATGGTAATACTGTGGTAATCAGAACGACATGTGCCCGCCAAGAAGTACAAAACTTTCGCTGAAGAAAACATACCCTACACCCAACGCTAAATTAGACTTTCATCTTGTCATAAGGAGCTTGGTTTATCATATGTATAGTGTCGCCTCCGCAGCACAATATGTGATGATGAACGTGATTTATTTGCGGAGGATTGGTAATTATCTTTCTTCCTATCAAAGCTGATCAGCATGCGGGAACAATGCTGGTTTTGCTAATGAGTAGACATTCGTTGATTAAATACATCATTTGAAGAATTGCCCTGCTGCTATTGGAAGGCCGCGATTTAAATATAATACGGAAACGTCTCCCTCTCTATCTCTCTCTCTCTCCCTCTCCCTCTTTCTCTCTCTCTCTCTCTCTGTCTCACTCTCTCTCAATGTAACAAATTTATTATACTTAATTTAGCAGAGAAAATCCATCATAGCACTCTTTTAGAATCACAGTATATCCAGACGGACCAAACTCACAAGGGAGACATTATAACCTGAAGCAGAACCAGACGGCTCACGGATGTCTACAAGACTGTACCTGTTGAACACGTAATTTAAGCATGTATGATTACTCATTGGGGGACTACGTGAACGTCACTCATAGAAACTGCAATAGCTCCGAAAGCTGCTGGAATTTGGGCTACGACAAGAAGAATTAAAGTTGATAACAAAGATCATTGTAAATATCAAATATATTATCGCAATACATTAATACTTAATCACACGCGGGTACATACTCATTGTATGACACACATATCCTCTAATATCTATGCCTAAACACGATATCTGCTAACTCCCATCCCAAGACAGACATACGAGTGTGTAATTCTATTTGTTTTTGGAATAAAAAAAAGAATGCATGGCAATATTTTCATCGGCAAAACAAGCCACTGTTGGAGTTGGTTACCTTGAACTGATTGACTAACAGAAAAAAAAAAATAAGAAAGCACCATAACGTTTGGTTATTTTCACAATCCCTCACGAAAAGCAGAAAACAAAAATTATACCTTCTTAATTCTTGTATACAGAATCCAGTCAACGCTGTGAAGTGTATTATCACATGCATATCAGTTAACAAATTCTCTAGCAGTACGAGATAGATTTTGAATGAATATGTTATATGCATATTGTTTTTCGAGTAATCCACTTCTTGCAAGTTTTCGGTAGATCACTCTGCGATCATTATATTTAGTTCTTTGTTATTTGGCAAAGCATTAAACAATTTATTCTATGCATTTTTCCTCTCATATATCTGTGCATATATTTTGTATATTACTTTGTGACTTGTATTTCTTACAAATTGTTCAAACAATATACAATGTATGGCAAACGTATACTTTGTATTGTGTATACTACCTTTTGTTGGATGGAGATAAAGTATATTAAAGTGAATGGAAAGTGTAAAAAACAGATAGTCATAAAGTCCGTTGTGTCGCTGGAGGATTATATTAAAAACCTAGCTAAAGTAGCCTTAGACCACAAATCTTTTTAAAAGCCACGTTCTGACCATCACCATCAATTTCTGACAACCGCGACACTATTGTAGAAAAAAAAAAATCGTCTTTTACTTAATTTTTGCTGTATATTTATTCCTTTTGTTATCGGATTCAAGAGATTCTACTGAACAATATTGCTGGAAGTTGAAAATGGAAAACGAAATTGACGCTTAATGGCACGTGAACTCTAGATAGTTTGCTTACAGTTTAGAAGGCGCAACCACCTTGATGTTCATGTGAACAATTAGTTTGTTCTGCACAATCGGACGAAACATCAACTTCAACTATATTCATTCTCCCCTTGCATGCCTTGTGTGGCATATCGAAGCAATGTAAAACATATATTCTATGTCCTATCTCTCTCTCTCTCTCTCACACACATTATGTACAGAGCTAAGACGAGCTACAAAAACGTTAAAAAAGGTTGAAATAGATAGACACCACTTCACTTTAAGTCAAGTACAAATTTGAACTTTGTTTGTCAATAACTGCGTCTCTCAGAATTGTCATTTACAAATTATTCATTAAAGATACAGAGACGACAAAGTTAAGGAAACTAAAGGTTGGTAAGAAGCCAGGATGGTGAGTCAGGGTAGAGGCTGTGACATTAACATCATTTTTGCTACTTCATATGTACGGCTGTGCATGAAATACAATACACACAATAAATACGACCTCTTGACAATTGCATTTGGTCACATCAAAGGTTCGTAACTCCAAAGAAAACGACGCAAAATTTCAGGTTAGGTTTAAAAAACGGGTTTCTGAACATCCTTAATACGATGCAAACATTGTTTGTATTTCACTTACCCTGCGAAATCGGTTGGCCGTTCCTTTTACACTAATCCTGTCAGGGCAGTGAACTACAAAGAGGGTGCTAGCACAGAGTGGTGAGATTGTGAAGGTACCCACTGAAGTACAAGGTTTATCAGTGGTTAGACAGTACGCCTGCATGCATCACCAGCATCCACGGAGTTCGTCCGTCACTCTGGCAGAGGCAGAGCAGTTGCGCACTGGCTGTTTCTAACACTCAAGCAAGTGAGGAGCGCGCGCCAGTGCACCGATGACCGACGAAATGACGAGTCTTAGGTAGTGTACTGACATTACTCGACCATTTAACATTGTCAGCTGGATGTTTCTCTTGGGCTGACACATGCGTAAATAATGTCTACCAGTTTCAGTGCACGCATTGTGCAGTCGTCACTCTCCTTTTCACTATTTTCCTCTTTAATATCCTCATTTGCAATTATCATTCCATCCAGAATTCTCACGGTGTTGTTAGTGTATAGGTTTTACACATTCGAATTCTATGTCACGACCGCATCCCTCTGGTTCATGTCATCTGGAATTCCACACTTTTAAGCACTCGCTGGCTCATTTTAATTTCTGCGACTATAATTCATTTCCGCTCTAGATATTTCGTTTCGTCTTCCCTGCTTTTACTCCATTTACATCACAGAAAGAGCGAACTTGATTGCCACGTGTACCCCCCAAAAAAGCGAAAGATAACATCCTCGCTGACAGTTGTCATGGTGATGGAGGCAGATTCATTTATCAAGTCGATCTACCACTCAGGTGCGAGGCGTTTCAAGATGACCAAATTATGATTATTTCCATTTTCAGCTCTGGCAGTGTTGACCTTTCGAAGCCTCTTCATGATTACACCGAAGGCAGTGCCAAATCAAAGACAACACTGAAAGGAAACGCTTCACCTTCACAAAATGTCGTGATTATTTTTTGTCCTCCGATTTCAACATGCCAAACTGATCGCACACAATTCATGGTTAGACATATATCAGAACATAACTTATACTTATTTTGATAAATGGGCTATGTCTTTTGACAAGCGCTTCCACGTAATTGTATATTGTGCGTTAGACTTTTGCAAGCGCTGCGCAGACGACATCGTTGCTCCATTGTAATAGGCTCAATGTAAATATTTAAAGATAGGTTTATCATCGAATGATTTACGGCGGAAATTGTAGAATTGGGAAACGATCTAAATGGCCAAACGGGAGAGTTTCACCAACATATATTGTGTCAAAGATTGTTTTTTTTTATGTTTCAATGTCTCACAATGAATAGCCACTTAAATAGAAATTCCATCCTGATGTTATATTTCTATGAAAAAAGAACAATTAGAGGAGTAGATCAGTGAAAATTTGGAGGGAAAAAATCTGACACGTAAAAAAAATATGAATATTATTGTAAACGCTGAGAGAGTAAGACAAAAAATTGTATTGGCAGTGATCTAGGTATTTAGCAACTCTCCATTCGATTCATACGCAAACATTCGCTAATTTTCATTTTTTCTCAAATATCTGATAGGCATAGAGAGTACTCAACCGCTGAGGAGACACTTGAAAACATATTAGCTTGATTACATAATTATATGGAACATATCTGAAGATTGTTTTTTTTCTGGATAATTTTTTTTTCTGTTTCCTGATTTTTGTTCTTGTTTTAATACAAAGCTACAGAATATCTGAATAGAATTTCTATTTATAGACCTTTGAAACGTATCCACTAAAGACAAACGATTTGAATTTTCTCATAAAAAACCCCAACGTATATAAAAACAAGAATGAATAAAATGAACATCGAAACTAATTAGAGTGAGGAATACGCTTGAAACTCAAATCTTAGTATCGGGCTATTTGAGGAATTAAATAAAGAACTGACACCTTTCTAGTAGGACTATTTGATATGCCTGCCCCTTCTTTGACAGACTGGTGTTAAACTCATGTTTCTTGCTCAATTCATCAACGTAGGGGCTCAACTAGAATGGTCTATTCTATGATGATATATTCCGCAATCTGAATAGTTTTAATGTCACGGCGCATGATAGTAAAATGTCAAGGTTCTTGCTACTACATACGTAACTGGTTACCAGTTCCTTAATTAGCTGAATTAGCTCACATTGGGTTGCTGCGTTAGATCACTCTCCACCGGAACCAGTGTGTCTTTTGTATGAAGTCTACGGTGAATACAGAATCTCGCAGGAAAGAGAAACGACTGTACGTGAAAGCAAGCATGTCGAGGATGTCATCTCTCTTTAAATATGTAACACGTGGTCGTCATCGTGGAGTATCAGCAGTACTCGCGTTTCGCGGCACCGCTCCTGATTCACCGCAAGCATCTGTTGTATTCATTATTCTCGTTTAGTTAATCAGCAACATTTCTAGTGCCTACAGTATACGTGAATGTAGATAAAAGCTTCAGTTATAAGAGATAATGCATCTTTTTTTTTTCTTTTCAGTCTTTCGCACACGCACACACACACACACACACACACACACACACACACACACATATATATATATATATATATATATATATATATATAGAGAGAGAGAGAGAGAGAGAGAGAGAGATGGAGAGAGAGAGAAAAAAAAGAGAGGGGGAATACGATTGCTTAGTATATTACCTGGACGGGTTGAATTTCAGGTCAATTGTATTCATCACTTAATTTTCGAGTGATTTTGGTACAGTTCTATGTTAGCCCAGTTTTCAACTCCGCATTCTTCTCTGTTCTTGAAGTATATTATGTTTATTCATGAATTCGTTATTGATTGCCGGAACTGATCTTTTATTCATTTATTCGTTCATTCATTCCTCATTTACTAAATATGCAGTGTAGTGCAGCCTACAAGGAACAGCAAACTTGGGAGGAATGTTTCACAGAGGGTTTTTTTTTTTTTTGGGGGGGGGGGTTACTTGCTACTTCGGAGAGCATTATTGGGTGTGCGGACAGGATATTTGGAGCATGATTGCGTCGATGGCTGTAGCTGATAATCACATGACAGTGCATGCCATCCATTGAAATGAACTCGCGACTTGATGCAAACCCCGATGAAATACGAAACGCTTATGCGATATTGCAAATATCACTGCGAAAGATATGACGAATGTGCGGTTTTAGGTCCTAGAACACGACAGCTCTTGAAATCGTATATCGTGGATTGATCGCCACTTTAGGAATAACCAAATTGCGAGTCTCTCGTTCCTCCCAAGCTCACGACATTGTGGTGTCTGCGGAGCCTATCTGTGATTAAAGTGGTGGAGGTTATGTAGCTCCCCATGGGGGCAATCATCAGATTCCAGCAGGCGAGTTTACTGACTTCGGTATATTTTCCTCTGACGAAGAGAGAGCTGGTCGACCACCCCAACAGTCAAATCAAATTCGATGTCGCCCCCGCCCATAATCAATCCGGAAAATTCCTCTGAGAGCAAGATTATGTCTCAGGTTTTGCCAAAGAGGGCCGCAATTTTAATACGTGGGACGGCAAAAGTTCTGGAAGGAAAACATCTTATATTGGCTTGTTTCTATGACGACCTACGTCAAGATTTATACTCAGCTTCATAAGAAGGAAGGATACAAGCGGTCACAAAAAAATAAAACTTTGCTGCGCTAGGTAAACGAAAAAGGAGGGTAGAAGAAGAAGACAAAAGGAAGAAGAGGAAGAAGAAAAAGAAGAAGAAGAAGAAGAAGAAGAAGAAGAAGAGGAAGAAAAAGGAGAAGAAAAGGGAGATGATGAAGAAGAAAAACAAGAAGAAAGGGATAATAACATCATTCTATTTACCAGAGGTCACAGACAAGACACAACGACCAAAACTCATAGACTGATTCCAGGAAAGATGTAGGCCTACAGGAGCGACGAAAATAGTTGTATCCAACGAAACCGAAAAAAAAAAATGTTCGCATGATGTTTGGTATATCATCTTCATATGCGCGACAACGCTGTTTTTGCTCTAGGCATTATTTTCTAATGAAGAACCATGGTGAGTTTTCAAGAATCGGACGTATAGTGCAGTATGGTCGACCAATCGCAACACCCCGGCCATCTTTCAAACTCAGTTGTCCCAGCAACGGCAGTGACGGAAAAAAGAACCTGAAACAATTCTAGTTTCAGTTTTAATTTATTATCACAAACATTCACGTATAGCGATTACGCATGTATCACGTGGGAACATGTGCACTTAAATGTATGTGTGTATGTATGTGTGTGTGTGTCTGTGTGTGCGTCTGTGTGTGTACGAACGTGTGTCTTTAGATAGTATAGTACTGTACTTATTCATTTTTTTATTTAGTTTTTTTTTGGGGGGGGGGGGAGGTTGGTTGGTTGGTAGTTTGCTGAACCAATTTCATTCCATTTGTTACAACTGTGTCTCAATTATTCAATTGTGTCTCAACTATTGTTACCTTTGTTAATTTCTATTTCTAAGTGCGGAAATGTTTTATTAAAATGATTTTTTTTTTGTTTCGGTGTAAATCAATATACCAAACTGATTTCCTATTTTTGGCATGGAAGTGAATGAATATTATTGAAAAAAGAAGTGACCACGTACTAATGCATCGTGACGATCGACGACCATTTTAAAGGCAGTGCGTGGAGGTGAGGTGGCCAAATGAATATAAGAGAGCTCTCTCTGATTCACATGAGCGTGGTCTGGGTTTGTGGGTCGAGCCCCAAGATGCCCGACACCTTTGTCCTTCCGCAAGGCATTTTATATCTATTAGCTCTTTTCCACTCAGGAGTATGAATGGGTACCCGGTAGGATGAGAACATTTATCTTGGTTCTTCTTCTTCTTACGTATTAGGCAGCGGCAGCTAAGTAACGTCCCTCAGTTGTTCTAGCCAAGTTAGTAGGTTGTGTTAGGTCCATGTTGTCAGGTGGGCGGAGATCAGGGCACTCACTGAGCAGTCTGTTCTGGTGCACCATACTGGCAGGCTGCTGACGGGCGTAGCCCCCACCGATGCATGGCTGCGGCTCCGTAGAAACGCCCAACTCCTGTTCGAATCCGATTTAATGACACCCACTCCCTCCTTGGGAGGTTTGCGCCTGGGGGACAGATGTATTGGACGTGACAACGAGTTGGGCAGGTCGTTGGGTGTCTTGCCAGCTTGTTCTCCATGCCTGGCAGATGTTGAAAGCTGATCCCGTGAGCATCGTTGCATGGCGGGAGAAAGGGCGACGAGACTTCAGTTGCTGATGCCGCTGACCCAGAGATAGAGAGCCCTCAACTACTAGAGAAGGTTGTTCGGGTTGCTGGAGGCCTTGGTGACCAGCCTATGAGTATGATCTTCTCGGCGCATGGGGGCGGGAGCGATGCCTGAGAGAATAGGTAGGAATTATGTTGGTGTTGGCCGGAGACATCCTGTAATCGGCCTCAAGGTGCCATTCAGGACCGTGTCAAGTTTCTTGGTGTGAGAGCTCCTACACCACACAGGGGAGGCGTATTCCGCGGTACTGTATACCAGTGCTAGCGCACTAGTGCGGAGAGTGGTTGTACTGGCACCCAGTTTCGAGCCTGCAAGTCGGCAAAGGAGGTTGTTCCTTGAGGACACTTTTGCACTAATGGCCTTGAGTTGTTCCTTGTAGGTCAACTGCCTATCTAACTTCACTCCAAGGTAAGGTAGGTGCGCAGCGTGGGATTGAGACTGCTGTCTAGGTGTTTGCGTGCAGCAGTCGCGTATAAGCAATGCATGCCGATCGTGAATTTCATGCAAGGAAAAGACCATAACTAGATGAAAGAAACGTAACTAAGTTAGAGAAAGTGAGCAGTTAACAGACAAACATTTGTGACAAGACCTTTGCAGCAAGACTAGGAAAGTGTGACACTCACATTTCTTCTGTAAATTGTCTTACATTGAGTCTACCTAGACTGTCTCTACTTATAGCTGATTTTTTTATCAACTGTAAAGTTATCATGGATTTGGAGCGGATGTGAAAACTTCAAGTTGATTTGGGAGGAAGTTAAAGTTGATTTCAACTTTGGGTCTCTTGATAAAACGGACTTACAGTTGATTTGGAAGTCAATCGTTAATTAATGGACTTAGAGTTTATTTGAGAGATTAATAATTGATTATCTTGACTTAAAATTAATTTTATATTTTGATAAAACGGGGCACGGTTGTGAAAACTTAAAGTTGATTTGGGAGGAAGTTAAAGTTGATTTTAACTTTGGGTCTCTTGATGAAACGGACTTAAAGTTGATTTGGAAGTTAATCGTTGATTAATGGACTTAGAGTTGATTTGAGAGGTTAATCAGTGATTATCTTGACTTAAATTTAATTTTATCTTTTAATAAAACGGGGCCCAGTATGTGCGCGCCTGTAAAATGGCGACTGGATGGAGTGCTCCCAAGGGAGTGGATAGTGAGCGCTCTACAGTGCTGGGTGGAAATGATATATTCAGTGACCAGACTTATTAATAGTCTGTAAAACGCATCGAAATTCTTAACAAGTTCGAGCTGCGCTATAAAAATAGTTATTATTATTGTTATAATTCAATAGTATCATAAACGAAGGCATCGTTCCTTCTCTGTCCTTTTTTGTCTCTCGCTCTCCTTTATGCACACACACAACAGAAACACACACACACACATGCACAGTCCAATTGCTGGTGGATATCTAAAGGAAATAAAATTTGAGCCTGGTCAAGTTGGGTCGACCCCGAATATTGATCTTTACAGGCGGCAGTCATGAATAAATGAATAATATCAATGGGCTCTTGATCGTTACATCGGAGCCACCAATCCGGGGGGGGGGGGGGGGGGGGAGGAAAGAGAAGAAAGAGGAAAGTATTTATGTAAACTGTGTACCCTTTACCCAAAGCCGAATGAACGAGCACGAATGGCGGCGAGAGATTCGTGTTTAGGCGCAATCTCCCCGACACGAAAGGATGGCTTCTTAACTTGTCGATCCTCATTCCTCACTATTCTCATTTACATTTCAAGATTGTGTTATTTCGTAAATACAATTACCGTTACCCCCCCCCCCTTTTTTTTTAATGGCAGCTTTTGGAAAAGACGCTTGCAGCAGTAAGTGTAGAATGAGTAGCAATGTATTTCCGCTACCCGCCAACAAACATGACAAGCACGACAGCAATCTACTTATAGTCATTAAGAGCAAAGAATTGCTTATTTCTCAAACCTTTATGTCTGAACATGATTATCAAAACTTACATTTCAGGCCGTTAAACGAGGGAGTTTGTCTCCACTACGGAAAGAAAGAAATAGACAATAGAAGAAAGAAAGAAATATCACCTTTCCGATATTTCCGACCTTTCATCCGGGATCCGAGAAACGATCCCGGATGAATAGCGAAATATTTCTGCTAAACTTGGAGCTGAACAGTCTATTTATCCCTTTATCCTTTTGTGAATTAACTTTAAATGTATAAAAGAAGAGAATATAACCATGGCACAGTGAGAGATCGATTCTCTTCTATCTCTCAAAATGTAGGAATACTTAACAGGACGAGATCTCTGAAATGATTAACACACTGCTAATCAAATCATACACCATTCTTTCTGTAGTGAGAAAAATCTGCTCTTCATGCCTCACACAATAAACAGTGTGCTTGACACTTAAAAATGGATGCGGGTAACACATGCCAATGAGTGAGTAACGAAAGCTACGACTATAACATTAACAGAGAGATTTTGTAATATCTTTGAACAATAACAAAAACAACACACACGCGCGCGCGCACACACAGACACGCACACACACACACGTAAACACATACCCAAACACTGCTACGCATCTCGGCTAACTACGGTATCGGCAGTGATGCTATGGACATGAGAGAGAGAAAAATCTCACACAAGCACTCAACAGAGATAGCAGACCTTTCCTTAGTAGTTCTTCCCCATGGAGTGGCTACGACGAAACCGACACCGAAATGTATATCACGGTACCAGCTACTTTTCTTCCTTGACAGGTTAATTCAATCTGATGTATTACGTGTCGATTTCGAGAAACCCAAGTTGAATCCTAACGCAGCCTATTTTTAAGCAATTAGCTTATCAACCGTCAGAATTTATGTAAGTCTTGCCTGGCAATTGCTTGGGGAGCCAAGTCCAGATCTCCCATGAGAGCCACGTTCAACCAAAATGCTTGTCAGCAAAGCTCTAAACCAAGTTGCGGTTATCTAACGTTATTGTCTGTTTGTTGACTATGTACTACTACTACATCGTAATATGTTTGTTTATACATACATATATAATATACTATTGGTGATTGAATAAACGACAAATCGATCATTTTCAATCAATCAATCAATCAATCGACTGTAACCAATAATCTAGAGATAATGGATGAAGTTGATAAAGATAATGAACATTTTTTGAACTGTCAATCATGTAGGCCTACAACATCTACCCAGATCAAGATATAAGTTGTGTGTCCAGATAAGCATTGTATACCGCCTTCGATTTCAAATAACCTTTTGTATGAAGGGGACATAATTATTGAGAAGGTCGCGTGGCTTTGAGATATACTCAATTATGTTTAGGGGAAGCGGCTGTCTTGTGACGGAAAATCATTTGAATGCTTGAAAGGATCCTCTGTCTGTCTCTCTGTCTGTCTCTCTGTCTGTCTGTCCGTCCGTCTGTCTATCTGTCTGTTTGTTTGTCTGTCTGTCTGTCGACCTGTCAATGTATAGCTGTTTGTTTGCATGCTTAACTTTCGTCTCTCTGGTTATAAGCCCGTGATCATGTTATACCTCGTTCGTTCTTGTTTAGATAACGCCTCCGTTCTCATCGTCATCTTTTTCAGAAGATCGATTCTCCATATATTTCCATGTGGATGTCTTTCACAACAGTGTATCGTTACCATGGCATAAATAGGATTACAGATATAATTTATAAATGGCAAAAAAACTATCCAAGCTAAAATATTGATAAATGTTACCCTCGGCCCCTTCCATCTCCTATGCCACATTATAAATGAGCATGCATTATATGGTTGTGACGCATCTTGAACTTAAAACTGTTGCAGCGCGGTGTGCGATTTCGCACATGGATTGGAATTTGCGACTACCTAAATGTATATTGTGTTATTCATGTATTGTTCTAAAGAGGAAAGAACAACTTGGAAAGGCAACCGTAGAGACACTACTTTTAAGATCATCTTAACGCACTTTAGAGGAGAACAGGCGTACGTGTATATAGTGTAAATTCTTGAGACGCCTTGATTGTCAACAGACGTGCAATGATTTGTATTGACAATATGACATGCCAGATTCACTGCTACCATTTAAATGTAAAGACATTCCATTTGGACCTCAAAGTCTCCATTTGTTGCTTTCTTGAAAAAATATGTCAAATTTTCAAAATCGACATGGTTATGACGCATTATACTAAGTGCCACTTTTATAGAAGTCTGATACAAGAATGAGCAACAAGCATGCCCTATATTTCGAAAACACGTTTCTTTCACCTGATATTGGAAATCGAAGAAAGTGTACTTTTGCTCCGCTTCACTCCCCTGAGGCAAGTATTTTCATGATAATGTAGTAAATTGAAGGTTTTGGCGGGTACTTTACAACTGGTGGACATGACGTTCTTTTCTTCTGAAGCAATCAAGAAAGGCCTAAATTGTGATCGCTCGCCTCCAGACCCTGACCGGCAGGTGATGAATTATACAGCTGTTGCTTTCACATTATTCATTCCATCTTCCTCTCTCCCCCTCTCTCTCTCTTTTCTCTCTCTCTGTCTCCTTCTTCCTTCATCCCTTTAAACAATCATACATTCACAAGCCTATAAACAAAAATATTTGCATATCCACTTATTCATGGCGAAAAAACCCCTATTTTTTTAATCTATCTCTATCTCTCAGAAAAATCAAATGCTGATTGACAAATTGCCCAACATCGACATAAATGAGCACTGAATTGATCAGTGTTTTAGTAGTAGCCATGATAAAAATCATGGGCGTACATACTCGAGCAGAATCCTGCTCGAGTATGTACGCCCATGATTTTTATCATGGCTACTACTAAAACACTGATCAATTCAGTGCTCATTTACGTCGATGTTGGGCAATTTGTCAATCAGTTGCATTGAAAACACCTCGACAGAAGAATTTCACTAATTTGAATAAATCAAATGATTTTCTCTATATCATAATAAATTATGAAACACATACAAACAGCCAACCAATCCTCCCATACACTCTCTCCCGTTCTCTCCCTCTCTCTCCTATTCTCTATCTCTTTTTTCCTCTCTCTCTCTCTCTCTCTTTCTCTCGTTCTTAATCTCTACCGACAGCATTTTCCGCCTCTATCTGATTCTTTCTTCGTGTTCTTTAATTTTCTCCCTTGACGCCTTCCCGGTTCTCTGGGTGGAGGAGACGATCGATGAACAAGCTCATTGCCATGGTGACCCACATGTGCTGGGTATAGAAGAGTCGTGTAAAGCTTCCCTCATCCAATAAGGCTGAATAAGGAGGAATCTTCCTCCGAGGTGAATCCGGTAGACAAACATAAATGGGGGAGAGATGGATACAATCTGTCTGCTGACATGACGTCGTGGGGTGTCAAAGGCTCCATCTTACGATTCAAAGCTTCTTTGCGGACTTAGAGGTGACATGGTCGGTTTTCCGCCATCCCAAACACCCACATGCCCTCGCCATCTATCTTACTCACACCAATCTCATAGAAGTGAAGATATTATAATACAGTAATATCTCTATTGAAATATTGCTGTACTAAGCCATCAATAACATCAATTGTAATGATGACACTTTAAATCGATTATGGTTCCAAAACTAACTGCAACGATGTAATTGGAGACGGTATAATCTTTATATACATATAATTATTTAAGATATTGTAATGCGAAATTTACATTGCACACAACATTTTCTCACGTAATCAGCTGCATCAAGTCTGTCTACTTTGTTTGGTTGTTTGTTTTTTGCAACCGTAGCTTCCATATTTATTAATTTTTCAAATCTGCATGAATTAAAGGTTAAATATTTCATCGACCATAAACTACAACCTCTGTTATCAAAATCCACTATGTAGTCGGCTTCTGAATCGAAGAAACCTAAGGTACACTTACTGCTGCGATGCGAAAATTTTGAAAGTTTGAATTTGAAGGACATCTATATGCTCATACCATTCACATCCAAAAAGGTCACCCCTTGAGTGGGGAAAAAAGATAAAGTCATGCTGCTCCTTTATACGTTTGTTTTGTAGATATATAGTTGGTTGGTAAATGTTTGTCCTGAAGTTCCAGCATTAAGATAATGGACGCCTTCCTTCATGACCTTATACGGACTTACTCAATGGTTCAGGCGCAGTGGTCGAAAAACGTCTTTCAAAATGAAAGAAAATCCCTCGAAGCATCCTCCGGGATTACGAAGCCCAAACTCATCGCTGACTTCCCATAAAATTCACCTATCTGCGAGAATGACCAAGAATTGCAACATGCCCTTTCCAATACGTCCAGGAAATCCCTTCTGTACAGACAACAAAAACGGGTGTAAGAGTTTGCATATGACATCTCGTTGATCCAAACAAACTACTTTGAAGAAATCTTTCAAGGACAGTTCTTCTCAGATTGAGGTTGACATTTCCGCCGACAAAGCGCTATGCCCCTCATTCCTGTCATTACTTATTTCCAACTAGTGTATTGGTGAATCTCAGCATACTGTCGCCAATGCATGATTGTCCATTTTGAGTTATACGAAACAAGTTTTCTTGAAAAAAATATTTCTTTTAGCAGTAGTTTTGAATGTCTCATTTTGCTAAACGTTGGATAACACCCACTAGATGTTTGTCAAATGCGGATTCTTATTTTTCCCACCATTTTCTCATGATTGATGGTAAATATCCCCACATGTAATGTGAATCTTCTTTCTTATTTGCTCAGACTCCTACCAGAACTTGTTTGTCTGTGCCATTTCGTAATAAAACATTACTGTTCATTTTTTTTCCCACGTCAACGAAAAGGCCATTGCCAAGAGCTATATGGATATTCTGGAACCCAGAAATTCGAAGTTGATGGAAACACGATCTCGCATATTTCCCCGTCTCTCAGATTTCAAGTCGATGCTTAGGACGAGGAGTGTGGGATCGTTGTCATGACTACCGTTGGCGTTTTGGCAGGAAGAGGCTCCCATTTCACGGCAGCCGCGCAGAAAAGTATGTGCGACCTCGTCAGGGAAGATCAGAAGATAGGCTACGGTATCCTCCAAGGGTGCACGCCGAAGAAAACTACCCCCAGAGTGTTTGCCGATTATTTTATTAGAGGGCAGACCTTTGTTACATCCGGCGAGGTGCGACATTTGATACATACTCTGCCTTCCCATCATGCATTTTGCCTTCGCCCATGCTATTCTCCTATTTGTCGCGAATGGCGCTCCTGGACGTTAATGTTCAGGACGAATCGGAACAAGGAGAGACTCTACTCGACATGTACTAATCTACCTCGAGGAATGGAGTAAGGGCTGTAAAGTGAGCTTTTCAGTTATCTGTACTGAATAAAACATTACTAGTCCGGGTTGCATTGCAAAAGAAAAGAACGGAACAGGGAACGGCAAAACAAAAGTAAGAACCAAAAACAACCAAAACAGACATACACTGGATACCGTAATAGAAAATGAACTGTATATCACACAACAATGGGTTCACATTCGTAAATCGCCAAGTTGCGTGTTTGTCTGATGTTTGAATTCCAAGAGATCTATAGTCATTCACCATGATCCTTGCAAAGAGTCCATTCCCTCTTTTTGAACTTTACTTTTTATGCCTCCGCAACGAAGTGGCCGGAGGCATTATGTTTTCGGGTCGTCCGTCCGTCCGTCCCGTTTTGTTTTTGTCGATATCTCAAGAACCGTGTGGTGGTTTTACATCAAACTTGGTATGAGGGTATATCCTTGGGGGATAATACTTTGTGTGGATTTTAGGGTCACAGGGTCAAAGGTCAAAGGTCACAGGTTATTTTGTGAAAAAAGATTGAAATTCCACATATTTCTCCATATCTCGCAGATGGTTCAAGGTATCTTCATAGAACTTAGTATATATGCTTGTACCGATGGGCAGTGATTATCTAGGGAAGTTGGGGGTCATGGGTCAAAGGTCAGGGGGTTCAAAGGTCAAGGTCAACTCCTCAAAATATCACTACTTTCCTTAAAATGCAATATGCCTGAAGGTTTTTTTTTTTTTTTTAACTGGATGTATGGCATGTATTACCCAATATATATTTTTGGGGAAGTTTCTTGCCAAAAGGTCAAAGGTCAAAGGTCAAGTGAAAGTACTAAATTGCACTTTTTCCTCCATATCTCGAAAATAACTCAAGGTATCATCATGAAACTTACATATTTATGCATGTTCTACCTAACAGTGATTCTCTGTGGAACTGTGAGGTCAACGGTCAAAGACCAGGTTTAGATAATGCTATTTTCCCATTTGATACTGAAATTATACTTTTTCTCAATACCTTGAAAATTACTCAAAGCATAAACTTATAAAAGGGTCAAAAGTCAAGTAGAAATCATTAGTTCCCCAAATACCTGCACTCTGACATTTGAATAATTCATCCAATTGAACCTAGTTCTAGGAAAGTGAACATTCAGCACATTTGTGGCAAACCTGTCATTTTAATATTTTGCCAATTGTGTGAAACTGTCATCACACATTGTCAAGACATTGTACTATAGACCTATTAGGAGAACCATGCATGATGGCGGAGGCATATCAGTCGCCGTAGCGATATATCTAGTTGTACTTAGAGTTGTAGACCCCCTTTTGAAGAGCTTGCCCCGCAACAAATAAACTTGTCATCAGTAGTTTACAAAAGAGGTTCTGGAGATGAGGTCCAACAGGCTATAACCATTCAAACAGCTGAGCTGTCACTTTTCTATGGATGATCAAAAGAATTCCACAGGTGCATTTTATGCCTTTGATCTTGCCGTTTGATGCCACCATCTGTTTGAGCAATCTGAATTTCTGTTCGCAAATCCCCTTGTCGTTACCATCATGTACCGCTCATCTTTAAAGTACGGATAGAAAAAAAGTAATTACCATCACACACACACACACACACAAAAAAAAAAAAAATGTCCTTCCCCATAGAGAGTGGCGGATCACTATGCAATGAGACTAAAATCAAGTGTTGTCCCCTCTGTGGGGAAAATCCACTTTGTTTGAAACATTCTTCGAATATTTTTGAGTGGCGGCATCAAACATGTTATCAAAGGAAATAAGACTATTGTGACTTGATCTCTCGAACCTCCTTCGGTTCATAGAAGTTGCATTAAATTGCACCTGTGACTTTGAATAAGCAAGGCACTGTCCAACTATAACTGACTGAGTTGTAGATATTAAAACACGCACATGCACACACACACACACACACACACACACACACACAAATAGCATTAAAAATATTCAGAATCATGGTCGTAACGATTTTGTCAAGAAACCTATATTAACCAATATCACCATTATGGTAGTGAAACATTCACTGTATGGTTTATATTTGCACTGCCTCCCATGTAAAGTATCGAGTACGGTCAAGTAGGTCGGTCGCAAAAGCCCGCGTCAATTTTCAACCCTAAATTTTCATAGCTTCATGTTTGCGCAATGTCAGAGCAGGGAGGTGTCTCACCTCCCTGATCAGAGATTGTGGTGGCATATAGAGTACCTTTAAAGCAGACGCTTTCTCTTGAACGCATTAGTGTGCTTCAAGTTGATTGCTACACAGAGTTAAAGGCGCCACGAGTGCCCGATCAAGGATAAAGTCATCAGGGAGCCATGTTTAATGACTTGTACTCAAGCAGCGCAAGCCTCCGACCGACGGCATCCCTTGCCCAGCAAAATCTGATAGATCCCGCGAAGAGCATAGACGGGACTTGTGAAAATCCCGAAGGAAAAGGGTTAATTGATCAGAAGCGATAATCTGCCTTCCTCGCCCATTAACTTTCACCCACTCTTTGCTTCTCTACGCTCGGCTAGACTTCAACGAGTTCGCGATCAATAGAAACGATGCCGTCCTTACTCCTTATTGTACTGTAACTCCCATCATGTTGCCATAGTGGCGATTTATGATTTTTTTTTTTCAGGATGGCGGTATGAAGACCATTGGGCCATCAGGTGTGAAATTATTATCTTTGCTCAATCAACACATTCTATATACAAAAGAGAATGACACCGATCAGATAATTCTACAAGTTTCTATCTGCAAATGGCATATGTACGCGACAAACATTTATGACAAATCGTTGTGTCAAGCTAGTCGCACCAGCTTGTGTTAAAAAAAACAAAAACAATAGGAACTGCTGTGAGCAGTTATTCAAAATCAATAGTCAATGATGTGTGCGCTGAGGGTTAAGATGACTTTTATATCAACTAGAACTAGAAGTACGAAACTTTGTGATTTCTGCGACATTTGGGAAATTTGGTGAAATCGAATACTGCGCTGTGAAAAATCATATATGGACATCATTTTCGTCATTGGATTTATCATGATTATGTAAATATCCAGGTTCGTCTAGTTTGACTATCGCATAAACGTTCAATACGAATTCGTCGGTAATGAAAATTTCATCAATTGCGCTAATATTACCATCGTTCTATCTTTGGTTATACGTTGCACTGTGTTTTCATGAAGCTGCGTTCTTTCATCCGTGGGAGGTATATTTTGTGCGTTGCAAAATGTTTTGACGAATGTATTAATATGTTCCACCACTCATGTCAAAGTTTATTTAATTGTTGATTCCTATTTCAAAACCTATGTAAAAATGTGCATTGTAAGGAATATCAGGAATGTTGTACGCAACATGATCTCAACGATAAAGTAACGCCTCATGATTGATACGTTTGATTCCCCCAAACACACAATCACGCATACAAACACACACACTCTCTCTCCCTCTACCGTCTCTCTTTTCCCTTTTTCTCTCTCTCTTTCTCTCCCCCTTTTAGAGATGCAGAGCATATAATGGCCTCGCTAAAGCAAAGTGATCTTACGACAAACAAATAAACTATAAAAATATTCTCTGGATCATTTTTCTACAATCTGCCGATGATGCTCATTTGGACCTTCCGTAATGACAAACCCTGTCATTGCGCAGCTCTTGTAATTGCCTGATAATCGCTGTCATATTTGAAATATCCCTTGTGATTCCAACACGCATTAACCTTTCCATCGTCATGGAATGGAAAAGGGAAAGAAAAGCAAAACAAGACAGCAGAACGAATCTGGCGCCTTCTGGAAAGCCAATTAGGCAAGGTCAGTTTAACCCTTCAAGTGCCTTTATACTGCGGATAGCTTCGAGGGTACAATCTATCTTTTTTTTCATATACCGTCAAGGTTATCCAACACATCCCATGAATTTTGAATTCCCTTTCTCAAGGCTTCTCTGCAACTTAGAGAAGATCTTTACTCAGCTTTAGATTACTGACACAGAATCGGTAGAGTCGTGGGCACATCATCTGTTTTAGGAAAAGATAAGATACATATCACCAAGACCTAGGAGTATATATTACAAACAAATTGATCAGTATTTCTTTACAAGAAATGTCAGAGAAGACCATTCTATCGTCTCAAAATATTGATCACTGAAATCGGAATAAAAGAGGACCAATCTTGAAAAAAAAATAATGCAATATGTAAAACTGAAGAGGATTTTCTTATCTTATCTATATTGTAATTCCTCATACACTCGATATGAAGCACGACCAAGAGGAAGAAATGACGGGTTTTATTCAGAAAGTATTTTTATTAGTAATCGCATGGATTTTGACACATTTCCAGGAATAGCTGCTTTATATGGTACCGCCTTTGCTTTGGGAGAAGTCCACTCCATTACCTTACTCTCTTGTCGTCCAGCTCCGCCAGCTCCGCCAGCATGAGAGGGCACCTCTCATCATATTATGATCAGGCCCAAAAGACATAATAAAAAAGCAAGCATTGGGCCTCTTTCCTCCTCTTCATTCCTTTCTCTTCTCTCTCTATCTCTGTCACTTGTCTATATTTCATCTTCTAGTTTTCTATCTCTCTCACACACAAACACAGACGCACACACAAGCACAGGCGCACACACAAACACAGACGCACACACAAAACAAACAAACAAAACGGCCAACTGGTTCTACGTCGGGTCTGTTGAATGATTTTTAAAGTCGCCAAGCAGAGGTACTTTGCGTTGACGACCAAGTTCACCACATTCCGTCGTATAGACAAACTTCCCCATGAAGTATGTACTCGATATGATCCAACCTCATCGTCACATTTCAGCCATTCTGCCTGCAATGCGCTCCTATTAACCCCCTGCTTGATATTCGGCGGCTGTTCACTAACTGTCGCCATTTGGATCCATGACCTCAACCACAAGACCCGATCCTCTTTAAAGAACCAGTCTTTAGAAGCAGCCGGCGCCACTGATTAGATTGACGAAACGACCCTTCTTTAACTTTCCCCGTTGTCAATGGCTGTGTTATTTTAATGGAATTTAGTTCATTAAAGCAAGGAAAATGCATTTTGTGTGCATTTACCGAATAATTTATAATTACTCACATAGTAATACAAAAATATACTTTGTACACATTATCATACAAATAAGTTTGAAAACAGCTACACTCATAATGACGAAGTAAATATTTGATGAAATTATTAAAAAGACGCTCTCCTTCGTCATCATCATCAGTTTCGTCCTCCTTCTGGTTTGCTGCTGCTGCAAGCTTTGTCGAGATACACTGTGATTTCTGTCGTAGGAATCTGTTGACGATGAAGCTTTCATTACGATCCATTGACCTACTTCTTATTCTTGAGAGAGTTTTATGTTCTGACAGCTCCGTCGATAAAGTGTAACCTTGCGACAAGGGTTAGGTCAGTAAATATGACGTGAGTGGTTTTCAGATGTGGTCGTGACAGGCAACCAGTATGCCCTGTTGAGTGGGGAGTTAAAATGTAGCATTATATTATAGTGAACTGATTTTGCGCGCGGTACAGAACTCTATTATTTACGACTACACAAGCGAAGACTCGTCAACTCGGGACCGTTGCGCCTTTAACTCTCCGGGGTGCAGTGCGCGCTTGTTTGTAAATGTCAGGCAGTGCACATCAGGACTAATAAGCGGCGTTGACGGAGAGCGAATCCAATAAACGTTTCTTGCACAGCTCGTCAAAAATGCCTCCTCTTTCGGCAAAGAAACAAATATTGCCTCCCAAAAAGAGGTTCATGGGGAAGTTTAAAGTAGCCCTGTGTGCCCAGGGCTCAGATTTTATGTGAAAAAGAACGGTGAAAGATTGCAAGTGTAAAGTGTGATGAGGAGAGAGATAGCAGACGGACAGACAGACAGATAGGCGGACAGTGGGCAAGACAGACTGATAGGCGAGTGAATTAGCGGAGACGTAAGAGAAGGAAACCCACAAATACCCAAATGCACACACACACAATACCACTCAAGGCGAATACCAATAACACTCATTACAGGTGCATTCATTTCGACCACAATCAAATTCAGTCAAAATTCACCATTCCTAACACTTTGATTTAAAGAAAAACGGGATTATTCTAACTGACATGGCAAGTTCGATACTTGCTCGGAAAGCGTTTTATTGTCTGCATTATCTTTGATTTGGCAGAATATTAAGCTCTTTACAATCACAATAACTTTAACTCCTGACTACATGGAGAACCCATACCCCCCCAAAAAAAAATAATAATAAAAGCTCAATCAAACATTTTATGCAAATGTTCTGCAGAAGGAACACAACGCCTATACCGTCATAATCAATCGATATGAGTTGGTAACACCTTCACACTCAGCAGAGCACCAAGAGCGGAAAGCAATGCCATCTTACCCACATATATATCGCCATACCTGCATCAGCATGATTTCATCTCCATGACAATATTCATCATCATCACTTGCACACTACACTTTGATCATGTTAAAGCAGAAACACGTGTCAACCGCCTTCGCATTGCACGTTTCATCTTACTGCAATAATGGAAGCGATACTGAACCTATACCAAACCATCGTCAGCTACAATTTTTGTCATCAGTTTATTGAACAATAACCAAATAACAGGATGAAAATGTCTTTAGCTAAATACCTACCTCATCATTCTCTATCTCAGGTCAACAACTATTCCACAGGAGTGAGGAATTGAGACACAGTCGAAAACCTTAATATTGTCATTTTTTCTCTCTCTCTCTTTCCCATCAGTATTGTCACCATCTCCGTACAGTTTCCTAGATTATGATAATGTTACTTTCAGCAATATGGAAGTGGATTGTCATTCGATTTCTTTGCTACCGCACTTCAGGGTCATGGAACGTTCGTCATATTTTCTATAAGACACTCATTTCCAATAGAATTTAGATGCAGTAATGACGTTATGTTGCCAACCAAGCAATAATGCCCCATTGCGTCATCATAGTGATAATGATCTATTCAATTCCGAGCAGTTTCAAACCTTGAAACATGAAATTCCCATTTGATAGAAAAGCTCATGACTTGTTTTTATCTTTTAATGACGTAGCGTAACCATGGGAGTTATTGCAACTTAACAATTACCGATATTCTGGTTAAAGAAACCTTTAAAGACAAACCTTTAGGTTCTTTTTTTTTTCATAGTTCCTCATTAAATTTACTAGAAAGTAGATTCCTTTCTGGGGAAAACTAGGAAACATCCACAACAAAAACAACTCCACCGCTTTTTCATACAGAGAAATGATTTCGGCTACAGTGACTCTATTGTCATACATTCAAGCTAAATACCTGACATTTTACAGACGGAATCGACACCAACAAAGACAATAGCCATCCGTCGTACGTTAATGCCTACTCTAGAATGGGCTTGTCGCACGTTGCGAACGTACTCACACATGCAAGCCAATAGACATTAACGCACCAACACATGTGCACACAACCATACACGTGCATGTAAGCCCTTTATTTGCTTGAGTGTTTTCCTTAACATTTCGTTCATATCTCATCTCTACTTGGATCTTTGCCAGTGTCTGTCTGACCAGGGAGGTGGTTCTCTTCCCCCTTCCCCCTGGCCTGTCCCTCCCTAGAGATGACAATTCTTTGCCCTCACAATATGACTCAGCTGCGAAGATATAACCACGACGGTTATGTAGGTAATGGTATCAGGTAAGAGCGTGTAAATAACTGTACATATTAATTATCACTTGATGGTAGTTACATCTGATGCACATAATTATGTTGCTTTAAATATACTCTTTCTAATTCTTTTCTATCATGATAGTTAATTTCATCGTGCGTATGAAACCACATAGATGTTTTTGTAACCTTATGTTTAATCATACGCCATGAACGACTATGCCCGTATAATAATAACAGAAATAGATAGATAGATAGACAGATAGATGGATAAGGAGATAGATAGATAGATATGTAGATAAAGAGGTAAAATGAATAAATTCAATTTTTTTAAGTACATAAATATCTTAGATACCAGTATCTGTCAACGGCATCATGTTGTATTGACCGTTATCCAGATTGTGTTGGATTCGCCTGAGAGAGATTTTCACAATACTCGCTCTCGCTCTCTCTCTCTTTCTCTCTCTCTTTCTCCTTTCTCTCTCTCCATCCCTCTATCTTTGCTCCTTTCTTTCTCTCTCTCTCTCTCCCTCCCACGTTCTTCACTGTTTTCTACCCTTGTCTCAAGGAGGTGGGGGGGGGTCTATCCACTGACTCAGGAAGACTCATTTTGGTTTCTCAACACAATACCCCACAGCGTATTTCCCTCATCCTACGTGGATTATGTAAATCCGCTAGTACCTTTAGCATCATCCTTTAAAATGGATATGAATCAGGAAGCACGTATCTTTGTGTTACCTGTGTTCCATCCAGGATTGTTTTTCTCTTTTTTTTTTCAACCGAGCCTGACTACGAATGGAAAAAATAAAAAAAACTTTTTCTTTGTTCGTTTAACTAAAACTATGAAGTTAAAGGCATTATCTACCATTTTCAGATATAACATAACTCCACATTTAGTGCTTCTAAATAGTTCTAAAATGTGAGTTAGGGATAGAAATAACCAATATAAAAATTTGAATCAGTATAATTAATGTTAAGTATTGTTAAATACACAAAATTAAACTTTAATGTGAACAATGATTATAATAAAAATGTTTCCAGACTAAACCGTCTACAGTTATGGTTTAGTGAGAAAATGGTGATATCTCCTAGTATATTAGGCTTTATTGTGACTCTCTTACATGGTAGGATGATTTGTGATACAACTGACCCACACATATGCATCAAAAGTGATAACTTGAACAATTCTAAAATCACTGCTCCCAATGGTAAACAGTACCACGTAGAAAACAGTTGTGTATCAGTTCTCTGTTTATTACTACTTCCATTGTAGAAACAAATGGCTGCAAAAGATTGATAGGTGTTTTATGCATAATGTTCGAATAGATATAAACTAAAGGTCAAGAAAAAATGAATATGGATACGAAACAGAACAAAAAAAAAATATATTTCACTTAGACCAGCAAATGCAACGCGCTGACTCTGAGTTGTTTCTATCGCACTCATTTGCATAATTGGCTGACTCCAGGGATGGATGTAGATCCTGCCACGCTAGCAAAACCCAAACTGTCTTTGGCGAGTGAGAGTAAAATGTACACAAAATTTGTTATTTTTAGATAGCTGTAAATGAAGTTGAACTCCGTATACCGAATCGATCCTATTAAAGTTTACTGACCTCTTATCCAATGTGTCATTTTTCCAAAGTGGCCTACTGTATTTGGTTTAATATGTGACGTGGAAGGTGTTGGTTTTTGTTTTTTGCTTTTCAGCATCCTGATGCGCTCTTGGCGATGGGTTAAATTTACCTCCACTTCTACTCGTGACCAGCCGGCCACTGTTTTGATAAGACCAATGCAATCAAACCTGGTTGTGTGTGATGGATTCTTCACAACAGGTGAACTCGAATCCATCCCAGCGTGCGGCGGCGGGACCGCTCCGCTGCTGTCTGTGCGCACGGGGCGGAATACCTGAGCGATGGATGGAAAGGCCAGATGAACAGTGGCAAGTTTATGCGCCGCCCCAGCTCTGTAGCGGCTCAGATCGAAGGCGGAAGAACGATTTTCTGTCAGCTCGACCTATATACATTACACCCTCTTTTCATCGGACGTCAAACATGCAACACGCGCTGGTAGGACTGGAATTTACAGCACATGAGAAGATAGTTAAGGATCAGGGGCAGCGGGAAAGAGAAAGAGATGGAGGAAGAGAGCGGGCGGGAGTGAGAGAGAGAAAGATAAACTTGGCACATGTGGATCACCGCTTTGATCTACTTCAGATGTGAAGTCACTGTTTAACATGTGTCAGCGTGAGTGCTCGAGTGATGCCCTGACGCAGATGTTTACATCCAAGTTTCGACCCGTGCAACAATGCCCTGGATGATCACTCATTAATTATTAGTAAAGATGACGGAGCACCACTTTCTGTTTACTGCTAATATGCCCTCTCCGTTCTCCTCATCCCCGTATCATTCTCTCCCTCTTTGTCCCTTGTCCAGTTCAAACTGATTCAACGTCCATACAATATTCATAGATTCTCTTCTCTACTTAATTCTTTCCTCTTTGCTCTTCTATCACAATTTCAGTTAGATTTGATGTGCTTTCTTGGTTTCTATTATATCATCGTCAAGCTAAGCTGGGAGCGTGCTTCTTTAATATGAGCGACTGCAATCAAAAGTCTTCGCGCAAGAGAAAATGCGGTGTAACAAGCGTGCAATACACATGTACCTCGCATACACAGAAGCTTTAAAACTTCAGCAGAGTCTAAAGTGCCTATAGGACTGACCTTTCGACTCCGTCTTTTATTCATCTTGTTTTCTCTCCTTCTTCCTTCACTCACTCATTCTCTTTAACTCTTTTTACACACACACACACACGCACACACACACACACACACACACACACACACACACACAAACTATTGGGCCTACAAGATCTTTATGTATGTCACGTGTATGTGTTTTTGTTTGTGTTGTATGTGTGTGTGTGTGCGTGTGTGTGTTGTATACGTATAGATAGAGAATTAGGAAGTAGATAGATAGATATCATGTTTCTGGTTTTTCTATTTGCTTGCGTTTATCAGAGTTTCCGGGTTCATTCATTGTTTTTGTTTCATGTCCCGGCCACTGGCACAACGTTCTTTCTCGTCTGTCACACTTCGTGTCCATTTCCACATGTTATGAGGGTCATTTCCTTTTCGCTTTTCGTAGCATATCAACGTTTCCTGGAGCAGAATGCAGAGACAGATGGATGTCTCAAAAAAGTGCAGCGAGCTTGCTTTAATCGTTCTATATAGAGGTGACTTCCGGATCTCTGACGAGTTTAAATGTCATTGCCCGGATACGGAAAGTCTCGGAGTATCAGCAAGACAGGTTAGCACAGAAAACAGGGCCATATATCTTTTTTCTCTCTTTTTTCCTATTGTCGTCCTTTCTGTCTGTCTGTTTGTTTGTTTGTCTGTCTTTCCTTATTTCTCTTTCCTTCTTTCCTTTCCAATTGCCTCTGGATCAATTCTCAATTCATGAACTCAGCTTCTGTTCTGTTGCACTTACTGCAGGAAGAAAAAATCCCTTACAATTATGTCCGCAACAATATGTTTTTGTTTTTCTTTTTGTTAGTTTTTTTTTTCCGGCGTATGCTGTTTTCCGTCACAATGCATTTGCAGCTGGTTCCCTACGGTAATTTCGGTCATCTTGTCTGTGCGCTAATGGAAGAGAATCATCCATTTTTATAAAAATGGAAGACGTATTGTCTGTCACCTGATGCGGACAAGGACTGATTCCCTGGTGTATTGTATTGTACGAGCAGTCACGTGCTTGCAAATCACTCAACGTAGCAAGCTGCACCCGGAATGGATTGACGATGAAATTTTATTTTCGAATTGAATTTCTTCAATATCATTAATCCATCCATCACAAAGTTTGGTTGTTTTTATTGTCATGTATTGTCATCTTGCAAAAGCAAACAAAAAAGTAATATCGTATAACTTACCCGGGAGTGTAATGACCTCAGTAGCTGTTCCTATAAGTTTCTTCTTTCCGAGGTCGTGGCTGGCGATCAATCCAGGGAAACTGTGGCAAAATAAGAAGGAGAGGAATTATTTGCTAAGGTATACATAAGCAGGATACCTACTGATAGTAATCATAGCGATGCCAGGCCCAAGTTATACATGTAGATACCACAAGATTGAGGACCATGCTCTGATTTTTATTTGTTATTGCAATCCGATTTGGTCTACACATTTTTATTCGTTTCACGACTGCCGATAATTCTGGGCTTTCACTTAAACGAGCTTGTTGTGTATTAATATAGGTCCAATCATATTTCTGTAATATTCTACCACTCTTATCGTAATTTCTATATTGAACAGATGGTGTTATGATTATAATATCTGTATTATGTATTAGTTTTTGTCTGTTTATGCTTGAAAAAGCTCGGTAAGTTGTGCTCATACTTTTTACAATTTAATCCATTGTGAGAAATGTGAAAATGAATTGAACTGAAATTGAATTGAATTATTCTTGTCGCTTTCCGGTTAAGTGAAATTGAATTAAGAATTATTTGATTATTAGATCGAGAGGAGAATTACGAGATAATTATATCATCATTTGTCAGAAATTAACGGGCATGATTTTTGTTTGTGAAAACATAAAATATTTAAGTTTTATTCAAGGTCTAAACTTCAGAAAGCTGCAGTATCCTCTTCTATTTTACTCCTTAGCAAAGCTAAGTTGAGCATGTACAGTTGCATATCAAATGTTTTGTAATATTTTTACAGTTAAAAGTCTCTGTCTTTTAAGACAATTAATCTACAGTGTAATTTGTTATACACTCTGTGCAGGGGGTATTCTCTGAGAAAATATTAATGTGAATAGACAATAACATAAACAATAGATCAATTTAAGAAATGTACGAAATAATACTTTCCATTATTCGAAATATTCGAAATTGTATTTTCTATTCATAATCATATATACTTGGACAACTATGCGACATGGAATTCATAAACCTCTTTCCTCTGTGATTGAAATTCTAGATACCGGTTCAATCAGTTATTCTCTCTTGGTCAGTGTACTGATGATATCACGAGAAATCAAGATGGCATTGACTTTTAATACCAATATAATCTTCATAATGTAATCTATATTTATTTCGACATGAAGCGACAGGATTTGGTTGTTTCGATCTTAGTATCAAGCTATAAAACACTGAAAGAACGCCTACGTACGATGTCAGCCCACACTCCTAAGAGATACGTGTATCGCATTATCTTACCAATTTGAATTTTGTACAATTATATTTTTATCTGCTGAGATCGTCATATCTATATTCATTGTTGACATGCTGCTTTCAAACTAAAGCACGATTGACTGCTACCCACTCGGGTTGTGCAGTTTCTGGTTAATTTGTCTGCATGTCTTCCTTTCCTTAGAGACGGGCAATTCCACATTAATCAGGATGGGACGATCTTATCATATAAAGTAAAGGATCAACTTTGGGGTCTCTCAAATGTACATGCACGTTATAACCATGCAGCCAGCCAGCTCTGAGATTTAAGACTAATGTGAAATGGAGCCAGTGATATTATGTAAAAAGCCTGGGGCATTTCCTGTCCCAGCACCCACGCGTGTTTTGTAAATTTTGATTTGGAATGCCATTAAAAAGCTCTTTCTATCAAAAGTGCGAACTACACACGTGAATTGTGGTCTAATTCGTTAAATGCCATTCCTTCATATGTAGAACTACACGGTGCTTGTTATTTGTAAGGGCAAGATATTTTGTGCAATTTTATATTCGAAAATGGTTATCTTACAGGGATTGCATAGATGAGATGGGGATTCGTGCTTTGACTTTTTGCCAGATGATTGATAGAAACCACTTATGAAATATCTAAGAGCACACGGTTATTTGGTGTCGGTTTTGAAATAGCTCTAATTTCTGAATTCCTTCTAGACTTATAATATGCCCCTTAAAATTTTCATACAATTAGTTTCTAATTATCTCTCTAGACAACCTGAATCCCCATCTCAACCAAAACTATACCGTCCCTTTACTGTCGGTCTGAAACGTTACGTTAGACTTAATAGAGGATCCCTATGATAATCAGTTCTTTGTATAGCTATTGCTGACAGGGTAATCCTTCCCGTCAGGGGAGAGTAAAAATGATAACAAAATCAATTAATTTGAAATAATTTCGTTAGTATTTCATTTGCTTTCCAGAAAGCGGTAAGTTGGAGACGATTAATAAGCAAATGTTCTATGCTTGTAAAATGCAGAATCTGATCTAATCTGATCAATCCAACTGTAAATCAAAGTCTTTTCGTTCTTTTCTTTTCCTTGTTGTATGGACAACTAGAATTATCACTGAAGGTGATTAACACCCCCGCCCCTAGTGTTTCTTTATAGTATGTGATGTTATGAAAGCAATGACGTTAGTACCAAGTTTGTGCACTTGTCGAATTGGAAACAGAATAATTTTAGTTTACTGTACAATTACAGAGTTGACACTGAGTATAAAACTTACAGCAAATGGAGACATGCTTTCCCCCAGCATCACTACACTTAAAGACCATCACACACACCAAATTTGACCTTCAAAGCTTGAATGGTTTATTTTGATCCAAAAATGAGTGGTTACCATGGCAACACATTTTCCTTAAACTAACATATTGGTGACTTGCAAAACTACACTTTTAGATCGTGATACATACTGAATTTGACTTTAATTGCTTGAATGATGGAAAAGTTATTCGATCTGCTAGGTTTTGGTAAAATTGTGGTTACCATGGCAACGGTTTGTGTGACAAACACAAAAACTATGTGTTCCACATATATACCTCAGGGCTATAATGCCTACCAAATTTGGTTTCAATTGCTTGAAAACTGTGGAAGAAGTTCACTCCACAGGATTTTAAAAAAAAAACATGCGGTTACCATGGCAACGCATTGTCCGATACAAATACAAAGGACATTTTGCACAACTACACTTAAAGACCATCATACACACCAAATTTCACATTCATAGATTAAATGGTTCAATTTGATACAAAAATGAGTGGTTACCATGGTAACACATTTTTCTTATATCAAGACATTGGTGTCTTGCATAACTACACCTCCCGATCATCATACATACTAAATTTGACCTTAATTGCTTGAATGATGTGGAAATTATTCAATCCACAAGGTTTTGGTAAAATTATGGTTACCATGGCAACGCTTTGTCCGACAAACACAAAAATTATGTGTTCCACATTTATGCCTCAATTCCATAATGCCTACCAAATTTGATTTCAATTGCTTCAAAATTGTGGAAGTTGTTCACTCCACAAGATTTCGAAGAAAACATGCGGTTACCATGGCAACGCTTTGTCCGATACAAATACAAAGATTGTCTTGCATAACTACACCTATAGATCATCATAGATACCAATTTTGAAATTGATTGCTTAAATACTATGGAAGTTATTCAATCCACAAGGTTCTGGTAAAATTATGGTTACCATGGCAACGCATTATCCGACAAACACAAAAAACATGTCTTGCACATCTATACCTCAATATCATCATTTACCCCAAGTTTCATTTAAATTGCTTCAAAACTGTAGCAGTTCGCAACGCCCGCCCGCAACATCACGGTGATTCCTATATACCCCCTTCACACTATGTGTGGCGGGGGTATAATTACCTGCACTACTGACGTTTGAGCTATATACATCTAGAAACGATAGCATCCATTGAGACTGTAACTTGTGTAATCTTTATTATCTTAAAACAGAGTGCTCTAAAAAGAATCGATCCAACATAATCTTCTTAAATAACCACTATAGCTAAGAGAGCACTGTGAATGAGGTCGTTTTGTTTGTCTTGTCTTTTATTGGTCTCTCCCTCTCTCGCACTTTATCTGATTCTTTTCTCGAGGCATGCACGGAGGATTATTCTATGCAACTATTGCAATGATTTTTGGTATAAAAACATAGAAAAGTCTGGTCCGACGAAGGAAAGACGTCGTGTATTTCAAGCTGGAAATGAGAAATAACAGAAAAGTACCCAACGTGATTATTCAGCTTATTTCAACAATAGCAACCCCCCTAAAAAACAAACAAACAAACAAACAAACAAACGAACAAACAAACAAAAACAAAACAAAAACAAAAACCGCGGAGTCGTTTAATACCGAAATAACGTTAGCTGTCATTTCGTAATGTTATGTTAATCTCTTTGATTTCTCTACGACAGGGTTATAAGACTGAACCCCACTTGCCACCAATTAATTGTATCTTCCTGATCTATTTCTCGCACAGCCGATTTGCAGTCTCAAATTTCATCTTCGGCGACCTCCCAAATCTGCGTGATTGCGTGACTGCTTTGACAAGTTAACTTGCTGCAAAATGTGCACGCAAGTGTGATGGCGAAGACTCGTCCATTTCCATTATTATCGTTCAATGTTTAAGCGGAAGAATCCCCCTATGCACAACCCAGCGTTTTGAAGTGTAATGCGAATTGAATCCACGGTTTCTTTGACGGCCATTACGGTGTCAAAGTTGGGGCAGAACACCAAGCTAAAACCGATTACCTTTACTTTCCGCTGAAAAAAAAAAAAACAAATCCAGTTCTAGCAATTTAGCGCCTTTTACATTATATTTATCAAACAACATGGGAAAGAAAAGGTATGGGAACATAACCTTACAAGTTGAGAGGGGAAAATGAGTGGTGATTTTAGAACATATTTGGAAGTAGGGGCCTACCCATCCAGAAGAAGTTGGAGATACGAAACCGAATATACTCCAAAGACAGTATTCCATGTAAACGACTGATCTCTTCCCCAAACGTAATCTATATGTTCTGCAGGGATAACGAATAATAAAGAGCAGAAAAAAATATTGCCGAGCCAGATGCCAAAATGTCTCGAAATGGAACCAGCGGGAATTATTCCTTCATCGTGGCGACGCTGCGGAAGAAAGAAAAATAAGAGCAGCGGGGTAACAGCGAGAGAAGGGCTCGCTCGGCACACGTCATATTTTCCTGAATAAAAACAGAGATGGCACGGAAGAGCAGAGAAAGGAAGACATCTCAACACTGATTAACCCCGATCTCTCTAGATTACTCGAACCCTTTCTCCCGTCTTCCTCTCTCCATTCCCCCCCCCCCCCGCCCCGCTCCTTTTCTTCCCCTTTCTCACTTGCTCCCTGCCTCCCACTTTCTACAATGTACTTCTTTATTCCTGGAATTTTTTTTTTGTCTCAAGAAAGCAATGACATGTCCTTTTTTCACCCTCTCTTGCTCTTACTACCATTATAGTACAACTCACACGGTCCCTATAACTTAAAAGATATCAACAGTATAATATTGTCTCGTGTAGTTTATGAAACATTGCTCCCTCCCCCTCCCTCTCTATATTATACTCTCTTTGTGTATATGTGTATATATATATATATATATATAAATTGTGTGTGTGACTGCGCGCGTGTGTGTGTGTGTGTGTGTGTGTGACACATTGCACACGCGCAATTTGAAACTTTATCAACTTGAACTTGCACACAAGACACTTTAATGGTGTTGGACTTACAACAACTCCAGTAATCACTACCGTAGCTAAAACGTTATCTTAAGAGATGTATTGATACTTCATTTTCAGTACGAAATCTACTCTTAGTTTGTTGCAATCACTTTAAACAAAAGGCTTTAAAGAGAAAGCAAAGGGATAGGTGAAATTTTAAAACAATTTAACAAGATGATACAAAACTTTGCCTTATCTGCCTGTCCGTAAGCATGATATTGCTTCGTAGGGAAACAAACAAAAGGTTGGCCTTGGTCATGCATGTGTTCTGACGTCACTTTCTGAATTATTGCAATTAACGGTCCATAACAAACAGCATTAGTGAATTGTTATTATCATTTTTATTTGCATGAAAATTTAGCTGAGTCTGACATGTGATTCACGTAAGAACAAACGTGCCTGGTGAAATGCCAACAGAAATCTTAGAGTTTGAATCTGAGTGAGCTCGTAAGCAAAGTTTTTGAAATGTTGAATGTCTAGAACCTCTTAACCTTGTTATCTGATTCCGTTCTTAATGAAGTTGATATTATGTTTCGCATGCAACTCCCGGTGAAAATACGATCTTCTTCAGGATCAATACTTCTTAAAGGTACTGTTGACCACTGGGAGCAGTGATTTAAAAGATGTTGTAGTTATCACATGTGATGCATATGTGTAGGTCAGTTGTATCACAAAACATCCTACCACATAAAAATTTTGCAGTTAAGCCTAGAATATATGGAGATATCATTATTTTTCTTACTAAACCATGACTTTAGACTGTTTAGTCTGGAAAAATATTTTATTAAAAGTATTGTTCACACTTTGTATGTTTAGCAATACTTAACGTGTATTATTACGATAAAAACTTTTACATTGGTTGTTTCTGTCCCTATCTCACATTTTAAAACTATTTTGAAGCGCTAAATCTGGGTTTTGTTTCATCTGCAAATGGTAAATTATGCCTTTAAGCAGTCTTCAATATACTTACTCGCCAACGACCACCTAGCCAAGCACATACCTCCAACACATACGCACACCCACACACGCTACTTGAGAATTCTTCCCATGAAACCTCTCACACCCGCCATCCCCTCCAAAGTTCCCCGAACTGAAAATTTCGGTTATGGTTTAGAAATTGTCCCAATACAGGGTAATACGGAGTAATTTCCTGTATTACCCAAGGCTAAGTCAACTCAAATATCGTGACTATACCCACACACCTCTTTAACATCATTGCTCTACTTTGTTTCTTTTTTTTTTCAGATGAAATCATTCATGATGTCCTTCATATAAAAACTCGAGCAATTTTCTGACGTTCTAGTTAGACGTAATCACGTATAGAAAATGGCAGGAAGAGAATTGGAGTGGACAGCATTATCCACACCTTTTAGGGGTGCCGCTTTACCGCTAGGCACGCGAGAAAACTCGAGAGAACAATCCTTTACCCACTCCTAGCGATGCAGAGCTCCTGACCTTTCATGCCCGGCTCCTTCTTATCTTTCAAGTAAACACATCTGAAGGGAATGTGAAGAAAGCAATATTGGCGCAGAAAAAATTAGGGATGAAGATCCGAACTAGGCTAGATAAACGCGATCCCTTTATGGCGCCGCGATGAGTAACCTTCATTTTTGTAATTTCTTCCAGACGACCTCAATTAACTTGATCGGTCATTCAAGCAATTGGTGGTGAGGCAGGGACAAACAGGCGAGTGTTTCTTTCCAGGAACCAAGTCTATCAAGGAAAACTATATACAGTATCTAAAATAGCCTGATTTCAAAAAGAGATAATAATCCAAAATCACAAGGACAACAATGAAAACTTTATTGAAATCGAATAAAGAATAACAGAGTTATGAAATGTTAAATATTAGCTATTTTTTCAGAAATAATTCTCGAATAGTTGATATGTATGAAAATAGAACATGAGTGAGCTAATGATGTCGTTGTCTCACGATTCTCCATTGATCGCCTTCAAAAATAAACAAACAAAAAACTTGACGAAAAATCACTTTTCTGTTATAAAAGTGTTAAACATACTGCCTTTTCTGGGTGAATAACTTCATCATAATGATCAGTCATAACATTAGGATTGGAAGCTGAGATACGATAGGGATAGAAATGGGGAATGTCGAAAATGTCACGAGTTAATGTAATTATGGCAAGTTGCATATTAATATCTACTGTATAAGAACTGTTCTGTAAAAAAAAAATAGTGAAATTTCAAAGTATCTAACTCCTCTAATATTTAGATTTAAAAGTCATAATCGATCAAATTTTCACTTCTGTGTTTACAAAACGTTACTCTTTTTTCCTTTCATTTTTTCCTTTAACTGTCTCTTTTTCTTGGTATTTTTTGTCCTTCTTCTCGATCTTTTTATTGACGGAGATTTTGACTGATCCCAGGCCTTATCTAACTAGTAAAAAAATCCAAACATACGCGTATTTCCTAGTGTCTGTAGGCAAGGTATGAGCGATATGCAGAATTTATGTTTATAATGTTAAAGTCACCCTCTTAATTAAAATAATAATTTGTCATGCTTAAAAATTTCAACATCAAATCAAGATCACATAGTATAACTTAAAGGGACTCATCAACAAACGATTCTTCGACAGCTGAATTACTAATAAAAAATGGGACATCAGAATGTCATTCGCGTTCCGCATTTACAGTGCCGGCGTTGGCGTGACCGCGGTATTAGAATCCACCCTTTCTTGATGTTAATTGACATCAGCATAAAAAAGAGAGGTCTGGAGAGTCCCTACCTCGGCCAGACTAGTGCCTCTACTCCCCGAGGGAACTCAATTTGATACTCTCTCCCAAGAACAGAATGTTTCTTCCCTCACTGCATAATATAAGATGCATTCATGAACGGAAAGGGTGTAGCAGCATGTTCGAACATGCACGACAAGTAAAGATCACCTCCGACAGGCCCTTTTCCTTGTAGCTAGCTACTACTGCCAACAAGGATCGTCACCTTGTCTAGCACCGTTTCTCCATGTTTAACCTGCGTTAAAGGAAAATTAAAGGAAATGTTCATGTTGACCTTTAACAGATTTAAACAAATCTAAACAGATTCACAGAAGTTGTATCTAAATCGGATAGTTCTCACAAGATTTCATAGGTTTAGTATAAGATAGTCCTATCCCGGTGATGAAAGTACACTATGTCGGAGCCAGAGAGAACATGCAGGAATATTATTTACTCTGAACTCCATCTGCCCGCATGTCAAATACCATACTAGCATTACCAAGGATTCAAAATGAGTCGATCCTGAGTCATATCTTTGATATATCCTTCATGATTTCTCCTCCCTTTATTGTCCTCATTCAGTATTCTCTGCCACATCAGTTACTCATTGCACTGATATTCAAAACGAAAGACAAAACGTTCAAACTTGAGAATTCTCATCCGTATAATTTTGCAATCGTTTTGATACACTGCTCTTATAGACGCAGGTCTCGTCTGATTCACGTATTTTACGAAGCCCTGGTAACCCTAGCGATGCATTACTCGAACGGAATAAAATACTCTGGATATCGCCCACAGACAAATCCACTGCATTTGGACTACGTTTGGCTTCCCCATACGAAACTAGGCCGTACATGCATAATTATCCCCCTGCAACAAGACTGTCAACAGTGGCTTCAATTAAACCCAGCTACAGTGTGGTGTCATTGAGTGGGAGGATGTAAAAGCAAAGATTTGATATTGACGTAGTCAGAAGTTTAAATTCGACTAATTCTTTTCTCTCTCTTTCACTGAGGATTCGACACAAACTACTTTTCCCTCTGGTGACCCGTTCGTGCACTAAAATCTTTGAATCTGAAATATAGTGGCCTGAAAAAGAAATATATAATATTGGCCCGAAATAATAGGAAATAAACATATTCATCTTGGATTTTAGCTGCCCTATAGGGCCAGCAAAAGAAAAATTTGGTAACCCGACATCATTTTTAGTGAGGCCACAGGGCCGCCGGGCCACCGGACCACCGCTAATAGTTTATAATGACTTGATTTTTAACACAGCAATCTGGCGTGACGAAATTCGGTGATCATCCATGTTCCTCTCCTGCACATTAAAGAACACCTCTCATCGAAGTCTGAAGTCTGATCTGCACGCTGTGATAATCCTCCTCGGACAGGTTGTATTTGCGAGTCTCATCTTGTCTCAAAAGTCATCACCACAGAATACGTTTTCCTCTTTTGTGATGTTTTCAGCGGAAAAGTAGAGTAACTTACAGAGGCCTTTAAATACATGAACCCATGACGAGCGAGCGGACAGTATTCTCACGAGAGGAGGTTCCTGCAGTGGTATTAAATCACTAGACACTGATTAATGAAGAAAGGACAGTGTCCGGAGCCATTATTAAAGATAATAAACCACATCTACACTTCTACGAAAAACAGTTAAGCGGCAAAGGAAACCATGAGAGGGGAACCTTGCTAAAACTTTATGGATTGACCGTGCATGGTCAGTTCTCGCGAAGTGTCCTGGGGGCTAGACGAGGACCGATTTTGTCGGTTAGTTTTTGAAGTCTCGATGCTCTGACCGTCAATGACCTTTTCAAGAGGAAAGAAAATTGCCACTATTGATTGCCATGCGAAGTTATTCTCAAACGCAATTATTATTATTATTATTATTGACAATGACTATTTCTTGTTTTAGTTACCCTTAATATAGTGATAGGAAATGGGAAATATCGCTACAGGGCAAGTACTCTATTCCGTCGTTCAGGACTTACATATGATATCAGTGATAATAACAACAATCTTAAAGGAATTTGATGACATCGTACCTTTTTGTAGTCAAAGTCTTGTCAAGAAAAGAATATTCCATGGTTCGTTTAATTTCCTTATTTCGTTGTTTGGTAAACTATAGTTGCTACGACAGTAACATTACCAGCAGTAATACACATTGAAAGGCGTTTTTATTCGTACATTATTTCTTTGAAACAACAGAAGCATATCGAACAATTGGATGTTGAGGATAATGTACTGATAAGAAGCCCGACAGAATTCACTGAATTAATTGTTTAATTTTACAGATGCCGTTTTCATCTGTAACTTCCGATCGCCATATTTGCAGGCCCCCAAAGAGAGAAAAAAATTACAGACGAAGAATGGATGAAATTACTGTCCTTATCTATTTCTCTCTCTCTCTCTCTCTCTCTCTCTCTCTCTCTCTCTCTCTCTCTCTTCCTTTTGCGTTTATCACAATACACTTTTCCAAAATCATCTTGTCTGATCAATACTCTGGCAGTAAATCTATAACGTATACTGTATGAATTTTTCGCTTACGTCCTCATGGAAAACAGAAAATAAAAGGAAACCAACGAAAATAGCATGATGAAATAAGCTCCGCAGCGAGAACGTCGCGTAAATCAGCTGAAATTTATAGTAAACTGATTGAAGCATAACTCTATGTGGAATGTGGATTGATATTATATAAAATGAAGAAAGAAATGAACAAGTGGAGACCTAAACGACATTGATAACGGTTTGAATTCATATCGCGAAGGAATATTTTGTTTCGCTCTTTGGAACATATCAAAGTTTTCATCAAATGTGATTACATTGAAGACAAATCAACCCAACAGTTATACGGGAATATAAGTCATGTATAATGTCCAAAAGGATTTCCGAATTACGTGGCGAACGGATTGAGAAGTCTGGTTTAACAGCACTCGGAATTATCCCCCGTAAGAAGAACAAGAATTATGAAAAAGCCATGCCTATTTTAGATTAATTCAATTCATCACAGAATAATTGACTCTTGTTCCCACTTACATGCACTCCTTCTAGAAGTCAAGGGACTATTTGCAGCCGTCCAAAGATATCTTACTTCGGATATTTCTGGACGTTTTCCGTCAACGAAAAATAATAATCCAAGGGCGCCTGTATGAGATGGGGCCCGATGTGACTAGGGCGTCTTGGTAATTTATCCCCGTGATTTAAACAGGCTCAATTTTCTTGTCATGAACACTTGTTAGTCTACAGTCCAAGCCAAACATTTTATCACCAAACGGCAAAGGTCTCATTAATTATGTTTAAGGAACACAAGATGACTAGTGAATGATACGCTCACAGCTTTGTTTTCATGTTTTTAAATTGTCTGCTTCTGGTCAGCTCACGAGTAGTCGTCAAAATAAGCACAGACTTTTTGCGTTTTCGATATACTTATATAACACATAGTGGCTCTTTTGGAAAGGCAGGTAGCAGTTTCGCTGTCATTACAAGAGCGTTCCGTGGCAGAAAAAAAATAGGAAAGTGGATTGTGTCGAAGACTACCTAGCGTTGATTAGAATTCATGCATGGCTTACACAAAGTAACCTGAAGCAATATGGAGCCCATGATTGGAAAAGCACAGAGTAGAGTTAGATTGTCATCTACCACAGTATTATAAATCAACACACTCGTACACCCACACAAACATACATACACACACACACACACACACACTTTTATAAATGAAAGTGTTTCAATTTCCTACAAACTTTCTCGCCTAAAGGACACCTTCCGTAAAACGTGACTCGAGAGTGCGTTGAAGTTCGTGGTCTTTTTTTCTTTCCACTGTGGATTTCAGCATCTTGAGGGAACTACGTTTACTCATATCAGAAAAGCTGTCTACACCATTAAATCTACATGAGGCACTTTCTTAGCAAACTGTCTGGCGTTTTTTTTTATCTATCATAATATTTGTAAACCACAACGCAACTTACTGTCACTGTCAGTGCGCTGCGATTTCCGCAAAATCAAGGAGATGGTGTAATTCACCATCTCTCTATATAGCTATAAAAGTTCTTACTAGAAATACAGGGAAAAAATATCAGAATTTTAATGCTGTTCAACGTTCATGTTCAGATAGAATGGTGTATATTAATTTTTTCACATAATCTTCATTTATTGACCTTGGTCAATTCAACAAAATCCAGGAAGCTCGATGCAGTGTGAGCGAAGACCCATTCAAAATGTCTATAGAACTAGTGGTTATTCATGATTCTTGCACCCGTCCTTTCTCACAACAGATTATTTTTCATTTCCTGTTACTCAAAGAGACAGAGAGAAAGAAGAAAGAGAGAGAGAAGAAGAAGAGTGAGAGATGGAGAGGGAGAGATGGAGGGAGAGAGAGAGAGAGAGAGTGAGAAGGGGGAGGCTACCCGCAGGGAGAGGAGAGAGGGAGGGAGGGAGAAGGCAAAAAAGGGAGGGAGTTGAAAGGGGAGCAAGGGACACCGTGATCTTTTCGTTTTTGGACCGTGGTGGAAACCAACAGCGAGAAACGGGGTTCACGTCAGGTAAAGAGGAGGTATACGGGACCTAATGCACACGAATGACAGGTGACGTCATGTACCTTCTTCACTTTGGAGACTAAGCCGAGAGGTGTCATAGCCTGTTAGTCTCTTTCACCAGTCAACCTTGACTAGATTTCCTTTCACGTTTCACCACGTGCTTCACAACCAATCAGCAATGTCAATAGTTTCTTCCACAAAATAGATAAATGGAGCAACGTAAGAGGCTAGGTCAGATGGTCGACTAGGAGGCCACCACTCGGCTCACCGGAGCAGAGAAAACAGGACAACAAAAGAGAGTAGAGAGGGGGAGCTGACGTCACGCAGTGTCCGGGGAAACAAACGACTCGGCGCACTCAATCAAACAGGCCACAACATCTCGACACCCCTTCCGTGCATTTCACACCTGGGCGCCGATGTCTCTTTGATGGGAGACGGTTCAAGTTCAGCATTTGAATGCAAGGATGCGTGCGCCGGTTCTTTGGTGTGCATACCCATGTCCTCATGTACAATCTGCGAAGTTATCCCCAGCAGGCCGCGTGGAATGTAATTTGTAGTGTTTTGATGATGGGTAGGGATGCCCCGAGACATCTCGTATGACGCAGGCTGTGGTTGGCATGCGCACCCGGGACACGTAACGAAGTGCTCCGACCTCGCCGAAGTATAATAGCACTGTGCCGATAATGAGATAATAACTACCCCGCGCAATCGATGGGGGATTTCACCACTAAGATCCTCATGAGCATAAAGCATCTGGCCGGTATGATTTCATGCCTGAAATACATCGTCAAAACATTTTCCCACCAGAACCACCGCAGTGCAACAAGAGATGCGGGAGAAACTCGATTCTCCCGCATGAAATGACACGGCGATCGTCAAATACTGCCAAACTGTTGGGGTTTTCCTTTCTCAATCTATACCCGATTCATCATCAACGAGAAACGAGACAGCTGAAAACCAAGACGACAGCAATGTCTACAGAAACCCTTTACGTAATATTCTGATTGCTGTGAAGATTTAACAAGGCAGAAATTTCAAGAGAACATTTTTCCAGCCATTTTTTCCTCAGCAGCAATAAGGTCTATAAATTTGACTTTTTACCACGTTGTGCTGAAAAAAAAAATCACCTAGAGTAGTAAATCCAAGACACTTACAGCATGAGCTGATCAAATTCAAAGGTGAAATATTTCGCTCGTTCGAAAATCGAAAATTTGATGCACGCACGTATACACACATACATTCATACATACACAATATGTGTCCAAAAAAATATTACTGGTCTCAAAAGTTACCTAATTTTTCTTTTCTTTATTCCATTTGCCATTTTTAGAATATCTGCTTTTAACATTGAGTTTTCCCTGCGAGATTAGTACGTGTTTTGTCTATCTTATTTCTCTCCAAATCCACCCACGCCTTGTCGGTCGCTCACGGGAAGTGTGAGGGATGCCAAATACATTAACACCCGACTATCGTCACCTCCTCCGCGATAACATTTGGCTATACGCAGCCGTGCAGAGCCGCGCTAACTTGCCACTATGAAAAGCCATTTGAAACAATGTTCACGTCAGTATATCTTTACAACACAAGCATAACGTTTATAACGACGACCTGACACTGCTTGATAAGCTCTATCATGTCTTGTGAATTCACTATCTTATTTCATTATGCCTACCATGCTTATGTGATTCATTATGCCATAAATGTTTCCAGTAATAATTTAATTAATCTTTATTTGCCTATCTAAATTCCATAGCATTTTTTTAAACTCCCAGTAATGCTAACGAATAGAGATGATGATAACAATGCGGAACCTATAACCATTTGATTGTTGGAGTTGATACAAGTCTGAAATAATACATGCTTGCAGGAGAATTTCAACCCTCAGTGTACTTTTTGTAGGGGATACACGCTTATATGATGAATTTACTCCTCCGTGGCCTCTAATATGCGACTGGTACTGGGAACACTACACGTAGGCCTATAATAATTCACCATGCCGTAGGGATGATCTGCAAGATCCCACCCCGGAATAATTGGCCGCCATGTTAATACACCCTTAGCATCGAGGAACTCGCAAAGCAAAAATGGCATACTGTTAGCATGAGAAACGGAAACACCACCATTCCAACAATAACATTCGTTTTTTTTTTTTCTGTAAAACATAACGGTTCAGTGCACCTTGTACTTTTCATCTTCACCGAAAATTGACAACTGCGAGTCCATAGGGAATAGGGTATACGTGATTACCACAGCGTGCCATTATTAATAGATAAATGCACACCCAACTTCATGACGTTCTTGCTTGCATCGACTGCACACTGAACGAGTTTTCATTGAAATCGCTTTGAGAGGTATTTGATATACAATGTATTGCATATTATGTTGGAGTGGGAAAACAAAATCGAAGCGCAAATTTCATCAAAAGTTGGAGTGAAGTATGAGAAATGCGTTCTTTGCATTTTCAGTGTCAAAATAAATGACTATCTACGCCTTCTACGGAGGGGTTGCTGAAGCGAGCGCTTACCGTGTAATTACTATAATATCGTAAAGTATTTAATTGCCCCGGAATAAGTTGTGCTGATATAACAGTTGTGCTGATATAACACACTCCAGAATGAAAGATCTATAGTGATTGTTTGAAAATCAAAATATACATAACAAGATAATGATATATGGTCTTCTTTATGTAGGGTCCTACTAGCCTCTTCAGTATTGCCACAGCTCTACCAGAGGGCCTTGCGTTATTATCATGATATCATTGACGAAATGGATAGTTAAGTTTACTTGAATTTTGCCTTGTAATAATTTAATACATTTATTTCATAATAAATCCAGGAATCTAATGGAGAACAAGAGAAGAAGAAATACACACAAGATATATATATATATATATATATATATATATATATACACTCATATACCTGATTATAAAAAAAAAAAAAAAAACATTTTCTCCTTCTCCTTTGACGCCACAGGTCAAATCAATGTGCGGGTTACTTTATATGAACAAATCTGGTGAATAAATAATGTGAATTGGATTTGTAATCGCATTTCCGAAAATCAGCATTTAATTGGTAACATAGAGCTGATGGAAATTCAAAAAGGAAACAAGAAGAAACGGAACTGAAATGAAATTCAGAAGGTCGCCACTACGTCACTGTATTACTAGTTGTTTCTTTTTTTTATCAAAACATAGCTCAATTATGCAAAGTTCCCCCTAAAATCAGAAGGGACGGTGTGTCAGCGTGTCCGGCGGTATTAAGTCACTGACGCGCTGTTAATCATCGGAGCTAGCATGCAGGCTCGGTGTAGCCAAGAGCTGCATATTGAAAACCGCTCCTTCAGCCGGTTCAAGAAATCGAGCTCCCTTCTCAGTCCCCACATCGCCATTCCCCCGACATAGGAATGGTGCAGAATATTTGCATGTTCTCGCCTGCTTGTGCTTGTTGTAACTATAATCCAGACATATCTTTATTCCCACAGGCACGCTTACATTTAATGTTTAAATTTGAGACTGCTCTTCGGGTTGTGAACCCTGGCATCCACATTATATATGCAGATATTGCTTCCGTGTTTAGTAAGCTTCGGAAAGCTACGTGAGAATTTACTGTAGCAATGCATCCTTCACCTTCCCCCTTCACTCGATTAACGGAAACAGTTACATTTGGTGCGGATAAGTTACTTCCTAAATTCGAACATGTAATATGTCGAGGCTTTTGTGCTCCACTTTGCTTTTTTTCCTCTTGACAATATTAACTGAAAAATACCTCGAGAAGGGATCGATGGTTGAGTGTGGTGAGGAAAGATGGTAGAAAGAAAAACAGCGCCAGCGACAGACAAAGATAAAGAGAGAGGGAGAGGGGAGAAAGGAAGAGACAGAGAAAGAGAGAGAGAGAGAAGGGGTGAGGGATAGCGTGTTTGGATCCTCCAAAATGTCATCCGCTCGACCAATATGAAGAAACTATCAGAGAATATCGCATTTCCGTGATGCACACAAGGTTGGGAACTCAGGGCCGAAATGCGAGAGGTCGCCCGAGTGAGTGAAGTGTGAGAATGCACACGTTTCGAGGTTCTCCTGTTCAGGGATAGCTGTGATTAGCGTGTGAAACCGAATCTGATAAACACAACAGACCCCAAGCAGACTAAAAATACCCCTCTATCGCCATACAGTCTACACATGTGCATTTTAAATTTACACTGCTTAATGTAAGTGACAACAGAGACATTTTCAACCTTTCAACCACCCTGGAAAAAAAAAAAACCCTCGTCAAACAAGAAGTCGTTTGATCCTTGTCAGTAATCTTGCCACGTTAGTGGCGAAGAGTATGTGTGCATTTCCCCAAGAGCAGATTTCGTTTATTTAAATGATTACATTCTGAGCACTGTTTCAAGTAGTTCCGAGATGGAACAGACACTGCAAGATAGGGTGGAAACCGAAAGAGAAGTACGCTCACATGCCTTTTCCGAACTGCTTTTGTATGTGGAGAAAGTTCGTGAACCTTAGCATCAAAGAGAGAAAACATTGACTTTCCTTGGCGTTGCAGCACACGAAACTCATAGAATGAAAAGATTACACAGTTTATGCAGTGACAATATTGCCAACGATAAAGCGAATTTCATAACCATGGGAACTTTTGATGCCTTGTAAAGCGTCTTAAAATAGTTCTGTGAGGTAAGTTTGCACGCCAACTATAAGACGATTGAGACAAGATAACAATTCAATTGATTTAATTTCCAGCAGATTAGTGAGTGTAACAGTGCTGTGAAGGCAATGCCATGGCCATAATGAAATTCCGAAGACGATTAAATAACACAATACTCAAACATAGGCAAATAATCGCGCGAGGAAGTGTACATACATGTACACAGTATACTATGTTACATAATAAACAGATCTACTTACACAAACACAATAACAACTTACATATACAGTAAATGTTTATATCTATATCATAGGCTGGAGACGCCGTGGGAATCCAATTACTCGGTCAACAGCAGCCAGCGAACGTGCCAATAGGCAACAATAAAGTGGAGAGGAAACCCGACCTCAAAGAGTTTCGGCTGACGCGGGAGATTAAAAGTCAGAATTGCTTATTTTCATCGAGCTCTGAAGAAGGGACATGATCGTGCATATCACACACGCGCGGACTCGGACATGGCACGAAATCGTCAATCGATGAAGAGCCGGTTATATAGTCTTTCTCACAGTCGATTGATCCCGATTTGTTGGCAAGGATTGGATTTGGTTCTTTTGCCCCCTCACACAAATTATATCAATAAATTAAAAGATATAATGTTCAAATATAAGTGGTTTTCTCTCGAAACATTCATCTAGTGATCTCTCAACACACAAACATACACACACACATTGATTATGCATATACTCTGTGTATGTATTGTGTGTGTGTGTTTGTGTGTGTGTGTAAATATTTGTCAGTGTTTGTGTGATTGTGTAATTGCATTTGTCTGATTTACTTTGATTTAATCATTAATTAGTTAGACAATACTTGCTATAATTCGGTATTATTGTATACACACCTATAGGCCTACCAGTTATCTACCGTAGATAGGAACGTATTACAAGGCTTCGTTCTTTTCAAGTTGGATAAACAATGACGAAATCACTTTTCCGCAGCTACTCGTAAAGATGACGAATTTAAGAATTTAGTAATTGCAGTAAATGGTCAAAACATCTAAACTCATGCAGCTGGATAAACTATAACAAGATCCAATTGCTATAAAGTAAGCAACAACATGCGTAAACGATGAAAATAATGTTGAACTGGTATGAGCTCATAAGTAAGCCTACATAATTATTATGATAATTTTGATTAAGGGCGATATTTATCTTGTTAACGGTGTTAATGATATTCTAACAAATCTCAATGTTTTGTAAAACCACCTGTATTACTTGGTAGAACATGTCTTCGGTGAAATGATACAATTCGAGTTGGGCTATTTATTTATCTTCCAGGCCATTGGTGTTCACAAGACACCTGTTTGCGACTTGTATGAGGGACTGAAGCGAATTCACAATCAAAGCAAATATAATTAGATGTTTGGCATATTTGAACAACTCTATTGTGAGAATGTAATTTGCCGATGTATAGTTTAAGACGCAAATATGCCGGTAAAAATGTTTGCCTTCCCTCAAATTTGACCGTGTAATCGAGTAATACGGTGAAGCTATTCTCATTTTAATACTGCCATGCACCTACTGATAGGAAAACTCACTCCGATGACCAGAGAATTGTCTATGGACACCAACTGCAAAACTAACAGAAATGTGTTGTGTCTGAAGTGCCACCCTAAATGCCTCAGAATAGACATTAGTCTGGCAACTTCGGTTTTTTTTTTTTTAATACAAATCGAATCTCCACACAGATGCTCTGAATACATTAATTTGTATGCCACTTTGTAACTCTTAATTTGCTGACGATTAACATTTCAAATGGGACAGGATGCCATTCTCATGTAATATTCACAGACGTTGCATCGCTTGTTTCCGATTAAATCGCCAGAGACTTCTTCTTTTTCAAATTATGTCCGATTGTTAAATTTTTGAGTGCATGACTATGTATCCCTGTGTCAGACACAATTATACAAAAAGTCCCCCTACTCTCTCTCTCTCTCTGTCTTTCACTCTCACACACACCATCATTAGTTTCAGTTCTTCTGCCACTTCGAAAGGGTATGGTAACAAACCAACCACATTTCCTCGTTTAAATGGAGTTAATGATGGGCCTTTTACTTAAAACCAACAGGCAGAATGAACGAATATAATATCGTCTGGTGTTGCGGTCACCTTTTCAACACCTAGCTACGTCAATGGGTTATAAAAAAAAAGGAAACCAACATCGTTAAAAAAAAGACATAAAATGTGTTGCTTACCAGCGTTCTACATGGTGTTACTTTATCAGTCACTACCAACATACAATCGATGCACATGTATTCCACAGCCTGCTTGACGCCGCACCACATCAGACTCGCTGGCATGAATAACGCATGACGCGATGTCGTCTGTGTGTGTGCGTGTGTGTTTCTTTTCCTATCATTTTTGTTGCTTTTGTTTCCAATAAGTCTTTGTTTGCATAATTTCCGTCTAGATATTCAGCTAGAGACATAATTTACAAAAAAAAAAGTTACGGATTCGGCATTTCGCTTCAGTAAGTAAAAGCATTGTGTGTTTTGTTCTTGACTGAATAAATTTAATTGTCACATATATTCACGATAGAGTCAGCCAGTTGTACAGCAATTTGAGGATTTTTCCAAATGTAGTCCTAAGATTGCCTTCACTACTTGGTTGTCATTTCGCGTGTGACGAAGTTTCCGCAAGAGTCGAAAACTTAGCCCCTTTTGACTCCACGATTGGGTTTTTTTTTCCCTCACCATTTGGCTGCGTTTGTGTTGTTATGATGTGTGCTAGTTCCACTGTGTTTACTGGTTTGGACGTCATTTTACACTGTTCGCCAACCCCTGCTTGATGAGTGAAGAACAAGGAAAATGAAAGTTCTTGTCTCTAATGAAATTAGCATAAACGGTTTCGACTAGCCGCCAATAAAGATAAAGATAAAGATTTTTAGAGCCCAAATGCAAGTGTTATTTTGTCGACGCACCTCATAACCTCCGACCAACTTAGAAAGATTGTTGAACTCGACCAATATTATTATTATTATTTTTTTTTTTTGCCGAGGCGACCAATATTTAAAATATTGGACGGCAAGAGGGGGATTCCCCAAAGTTTTTATAAACTGCACCGTGATTGGTTGAGATAATACGAGATGACCCGAAATATGAAGTAAAAACGTCTGTGATTGGTCAATCACGAATTAACTAAAATATCGTTGTTTATAAAATTTTGTGTTTATACAAATTTCATTTATCAAGTAGTTGAAATTGTTTTTCATACAATTTTTCAAAATATCACTTTCATAGCAGGAAATTAAATTTAGGTTTGATGAAAACAGGTTGCATTTTTTTTGTGCAGGCGACGATCGATCAGCTCAGCGCTATATACTGCTAGATAGCCCGCGATATACAAATACATATGGCCGGCCGCCGCTTGCATTTGCATGCATGTTACGTTATGTGTTAATTCGATCTTTCACGATCTACGGTAGATGTGACGTGAATTGTGTCTCAGATCTCGGATACAAAAACATCTAATTCTGGTCTAAATTAGCTAGATCTCGGCCTAACAGTAACATGGCGGCTACCATGGATAGATCTACAGGCTGTTTTATCTGGGAATGAAGTGGATTAACTTGCACTGAAGAGGGTACCATACCCCATGTCAGGATCAAGTACAGTAGGAGACCATACAGCACTCAAAGACAGAAAGGGTCAGTGAAAATATTCTTTGCTAAAATCCTCTGTAGGATAATAATGATAATATTGGATGTCCTATTTTCTGTCAATACAAGGAAATATTGGACTCGCTAAACAAAATATAGGACTCGTCTTCGACTCGTCCAATATTTGTGCATAGCTCGTCCAATATCTCCTTGTATTAACCTCAAGGCCATCCAATATTATATAAGTATCGGCGCTCTTCGGGCTCAAAGTGTCATCATGCGAGCTATCTATCCGGAAAGGTGGAATACTAGTTTCGATTGACACATTTCAGTCCTGCTTGGTGTCAAGCTGATCGCTACTAAATATATCTAATATTCTTCACCAGTCACACGAAGCACGCGCGATTCCAATCGCTGTTATTGATACGCAGCCCCGGCGATCGAGCCACGGCGGCAAACCTGGCGAAGATCGGCGGAAAACACGAGGAATACGATCCGCGGAGAAGCTGGAAAGGAAACACCAGCTCTCCCAGACGAGAGCGTCAAGTAAATATCATTCCCATGTCGAAGTGGCTGTCAAGAGTTCTGGTATTGATTTAATCACGCTAGGGTTAGTAATTACATTAAAGATTACTGTCGCTCGCGAAGAAAACCATGAGAGCGCGAAAGCAAAGGCGAGAAACGCCGAGTATTAAAGTACAAAATGTAGTGCGCCTACGTTCAGAATCCTTTGACCTGTTTAGGTTCGACTAGATCATGTTATCGCGCTCTCCGATCTTGGCCTACTTACAGCCCATTTGCCCGCGCTCGAGAACAAATGAAGTAAACACTCGCTTTCTCTATCTGTCTATGTTTTTCCCTTGTCCCATTTTACAGACTGTCCACACAGACGAGCGAAAGTTCCCAGATATCACATCGAGATAAAATGTTATTGTGTTAGAGTATTTGGTAGTGTCACAAGGGATTAATACCCGTTGGCTAGATACTCCAACCTCCAACATTAACCCGGAAGTATAGTATGCAACGTTGAGCTAACAATAATTGCAGGCCCCCAGAGAAAAGGTAGTGCTGACACGCTGGAGGATAAACTTCCGTAATCATATGAACTTGATTATCGACTTAAATTCAGACGAGCCTGGCAAAACGCAGGAGAGGAATCTAATCAATTCTTCTTTCTCACCAAAGCAGTACACGGTGGAGGGTCACCTGTTAAGTATCTTCTTTCCTTGAATTTTAACTGGTCTATACACATTTCTTTGACGTATACGTCTTATCGCATTAGGCCTACAAATTGATTTTCTTCTGGAAGATGCGGAGCTAATAGGTTTTACCCGCCCTGGATGAGCACTTACACCCTCCCCCCCCCCCCCCCCCCTTCCGCTCCCTATGCCTGACGTATCCAAGTTGGGCATATTTCTCAAAAACTCGTGTGTGACGCACTACGCGCTTGTAATCTTTGCTCCGCGTATAATATGGTGCTTTACAAATGCCACAGGAATAAGCATACTAAAAGTCCGTATAGACTATTTGCGAGACCATGCTCGACTGGTCACGGAAGCAGAGTGACGTCACCTGTGGCGCATCTTATAGATGCCTGCATACAGAACTCATCAAACCATAGCTCCTTGATCAAACCAAAGATAGTATTTTCAAGAAAACGTTTGTTACAGTTTTATTTTACTGACACTAAAGCAACAGATGCGAGGCAACCATTCAGTGAAATGAACTTAATCACGATTGTTCGTATTTAACGGATATCGGTTATTAACATCAAACGAAGTTTAAAGGAATCCTTCTCGAGGTTCTTATCAGTCGCATGGTGACAACATCACAGACGTATTTTTAATGTGTTGCAACTTCCCTTATATCACATTAACATGCCATGTATAATCTCTTTTCACTTTGCTATAATAGGTGAATCAACGACTTAAAATATAGGTCATATCCATGTGAAGGCCGAATCATTATTTTTTTTTCTGTTTGTAATCATTCGTTTTCCTTGTTGGATCATTCCTTTCACTACATATCTTGGTTAAACAATCAAGATTCAAAGATAGTTAGCTTCAAACTAATATGCCTTTCTTTCTCGATTGCATATGCCTACCTTAGGCTACTCGGGAGATGGAAATATTGAAGGCACACACGCACACACGCGCGCGCACACACACACACACACACACACACACACACACAAAACCACAGACATTCACGCACCCAACATTGACGCTCATGTAAATTGTCATAAGCAGAGCAGGGCGATTCTTTTCTTAGGACTGTTTTAATAACAGGAACCTAAGAAAGATTAGGCGGAAACTTTGTTCTTATTTCAACAAAAAAAAAAAATGACTGCAAAGAAGAAGCAACTCACGATGCCTTCTCGCATAAAACAAGACGTACGTTATAAGGTTACCTATGTCTTTCTGTCTTCTGTGGACATAATTTTCTCTGATTTACCCTGGAGGCTTCTGGCTGCACGTAATGTCTCCTGAAAAATAAAATGCGAGAGCTACTACCATACGCCTCTGGATAGAGCAACTTAAATCAGCGCAAAAGGATCTCGAAGGAATGGCTTGATTCAATCAGAGACAAAAGGTTAGACACAGTTTGATTGAAAGAGCGCGCTCGGCCCAGACAGATACAATGCGTAGAATTCCAGGGCGACTTAAATTTCAGATACTTCATGTTGCCCAGGTAGCGAAAAGTATCTCTCTTTCCCTAGAGCCACTCCACTCTACACACTGCTTCGACAGGGACCCGCGCTGTGGGCGACGTAATGTGTGGATTTAACGATGACGTCATAGCCACTAAATATCCTTCGAATCGATACGCGTGCCTCGCGTATATCGGTATTTCCAACCCGGAATACAAATATTGCATTTGACGGCGACTTTAGCCGGAGCGGGGGACTTGGAAGAGACGCGAGAATCAAGGTTGCGCCGTATAGCCACCCGCTGGGGAAACTGAGTCCGTTAAAGGTGACATACCTCTCGCTGATGAACTCAAAATACCTCGACTCCGGTCTGAGGCAAGACATCTACGTCAATTGCGGATCAGCTCGTGGTGGAAAGAAATAAATTAACGTTTCTCTAAATGTCACATACAAATGCATAGCCTGCCGCTGTGTACAGGTACAGGTATACGCACGCGAATCACATACCTGCACGAAAGTCAAAACCTATTTAAGTCTCTAGTGTTGTACCGGCCGATCTTCCCTTCCAGAGTTTAATCGCGTTATATGCATCTGAAGTCGCAAATGTAGTTTGACTCGATGAATTGGATTACGATGAAGATTGAGAGAATAAGTTATTTTCGCTTTGCTCTTTAAAGTAGCAAAGGAGCCGCCGCAAAAGCTGCAGTTCAAGGTTGAGCTTTCTAGCTAGTCACTTACGTGGATGACAAACTAATGAAAGCTCTGATATTGCCTGAAACATGTTTAAAGTTTGGTAAACCGAGTGTCTAGTGTATATCCCTCCCCCTCAAAAAAAAAATAAGAATAAGAATAAGAAAACAGTTGCATGGCGAGTTCTTTTACAGGTTCCTTGCAATTTTCCTAAAATTACTGCGAAATTGAACTTAGTGATACAGTACTTTATCCCTCGTGATTACATTACGTAAAGCAGTAATCATCAATCAAGATGTCAAGGATTTCCGTAATAAAACTAATTTCTAAAGTATTTATGTCACCTTCCACGAAATGGCAAACTTATCATCGCTATGTGGATATTGGAATAGTAGGCCCTACTGTCTTTTTCGATCATGGAGTTGTCGGTGAAGACACATTGGCACTTTTTTAGACTGTCTTAACCTGTGTCTTTGCGAAATCAAACTTAAATATCACCAGCAAAATATCAACAAAAGGCAAGCAAGCAAAATAAACAAAAAAGTGTATGGCATTCATGAGACTTTGCAGAGTACTACAGGCATGACGGGGGATGGGCTTTATAATACAACAAATACAAGCTCTGGAAATTTGAAAGTCACTGACTGTATTTTACTTACCAACGCCATGTGCGGTTAGTGTCCTGCCGAACAATTTATGAGATCGAAGATTTTGAATTGCATGCCGTTTCAGCTGTAGTATAATGAAGTCTCGCATTTCATCGCTATCCTGGGTTAATCTGAAATCTTCTTTACTTGACATATTCTCTGGCTCCTTTGCCAGCTTTTTTTTTTTAATAATCTAACCAGCAGCTTACATGAAATTATTCCTTTTCTCTCGTTTACTGCATCTAGGCTGCTAAGAACTGACTCGGTGCTATTAGTTTCACGCCCAAGAATCCTAGGGCCAATAATCCGTATGCCTACTCATGGCAGCTCGTAGAAGAACCCGGCTGCACAGGCTGATTTGTTTGTTTGTTTTTCATTCTTTTCTTTTTTTTTTAACTATGCAATCGAGTGGTGAGAATACATCAGAGCGGATCTAATTTCAGAATTTGCCGAGGCGGATCTAATATTTCATAAAAATCATTCGTGACGCAAGAAGGCATCTGGATTAGAAGATAGATTTTTTTTTTCTATGCGAGCATACGATTACGTCTCTCTGCACCCAATCCCTTTCTCTCTTGTTCTCTCTTGTTTCTAAAATGATCCCCGACTTGTGGTGACCACTGGATATGAATTATGCATTAATGACCACTGAGTGCGGATTTTTTTTTTTTTTTTTTTTTGGGGGGGGGGGGGGGGTTGACCACTTCATACCAGTCCCTCAGCATGTGCAGATTGAAACACACATTTTATGACCCTATTATGCAGCCATCAAATTTCGTTGGATATTTCCATAACCAAATAAATATAATAAAAATATGCAAAAACTTATCAACATATTTATTGATATGTTATTCTCTCTTGCCATCTTCCTTTTTTTTCATTCTGTCGTTCCGAGGCATGATTCCTTAAGATGACTGTAGCTTCTAAAGGCTATTTCCCTGTTGTTCAATCATTGACAATATTTGCTCTATCTCTCCTGGCCACTGTGTCCTGATGATTTTTTTTTCTATACTATCAAACTCAAAAAAGGTCTTGTAAGAAGTTCAGATTTTACCTATTAAGTGAAGAAACTGAGACACACAAAATATTCATGGCTCTCAGGTAGGCCTAAATCCAGCTTATCTTTACTTTCTGCATTTCTGTGACATTTTGTACGTAAGAAGTTGAAACTACGCAAGCTTCTACACGGCAAAATAAAGCTCAAAGGAAGTCAGAGAGAACGGGTCGAGATAACAGTGATCCTTTTGACGCAAATGAGTTTGAATAAAATACAGGAATAGGAACTCGGTAAGTAAGACACTTATATCAAGAACCTATAAACAACTTGAATATGACATTTTGCGAGACACTTTGTGACACTTCATTTAGGGTATTATGCGTTTTGTCAAGAACTAGAACAGGAAATCGATTTCTATTATATGAGCATTGAATCCATGGGGATAACAATAAAGTACATTTTGAGGGTTTGTGTCATTATTCTGCCGGTGATGTTTCCATCGCGTGGATATTTATTCTTTCATCTCTTCTGACACATAAGCGTTCCCGCGTTTTCTGTTGACATATACTTGAACCGGCTGTTTTTTAAGTTGACAGTAAATCGTTCAAAGGATTCGTGTTAATCTATCGGAAAAATAAGGGACTTGCGGATAGCATCAAGGCAACGAAAACATTGAGAAATTGTTTTCTCTGAACAAGTCTATATAAGCTGCAGATTTTTATCTGCTGTCTCTGTTCTTTTTTTTTCATTTCTTTTGTTATCCCTTTCCCCTTTTTTCGGCAGTTTTTGATGATGACTTTTAATATTGTTACTCTCTTCTTCTACTTTCAGACATGATTTGTTGTCGGCGGGTGTGACACGTCGGTCATCTTTAATTACGCCTTCGGGTCGATTCTTCGTTCTTCATTCGTTCTCGGTAGTATCCTTTTATTCCCATGTCTGCAAAATGTGACTTCGGTTCCAGTTTCAACTAAAATATTATTATGGGTACTGCCAACACAGAATACGCTCAGATGAAATAGCTAACATGAAGCACAGAAGTATGACATGCATTGATTTATATTGATAAGGCTGGAACATTACGCTTGTGTCAAACCGTGGATAGTAAAAAAAAAAAGAAATAAAAAGAAATCTATTTTCACAAGTTAATTCCAGCAACTATATAGGCCTATACATAATTTTACATATATATATGAATACATATTTTTCATATATTTAAATCTGGTAAAATATATTGTAGAGAGATAGAAAGATAGATAGATAGAGAGAGAGAGAGAGAGAGAGAGAGGTTTCGTGTGTGTGTGTGTGTTTGTGAGAGAGAGAGAGGACTAGAGGGTATTGGGGGGGGGGGAGAGAGAGAGAGAGAGAGAGAGAGATGAATGTCTATGCTTTTGTGTGTACACATAATTGTGGTTATGAAGATAAAAAGTTGGACAAATATACCAATTAAATTACCTAACATCAATTATTTTATTATCGTAGTCGAGGTGTACTTTTCAATATGCATATCAAAGCGCTTAATGATATTCAATTAATTCGTTTACTTTTTGCATTTGGACAGAGAGTCTTCTGCAGGAGGTATATACTCAGTTTTGCATAATTTTCGAAAAATAAAAAAGAAAATGCCTGAACGTGCCTCTGTTACAACATCGATCACAGATGATGAATGAATACTGCGATTGTACGTCATCTAGAAATAGTTTTCCACGCATGAATCAATAATAGACAGTCTAAATTTGAAATCCCGGGGTGCTTCTAGCATCCCCTGATAGACGTGACGTCACGGGAGAACCGGCACGGAATTCACCGCTAATAGTGGGGTACATTGCCCGCCACTGAAATTACCATTAGTATAGATTGCTGTTTCAGTCAAACACGGGTGCATGATTTCACTGTTGGGAGACCCTATCAGAAGTCTTCAAGGGAATCGCCTTTGAAAATAATATGAGAGAAGAAACGCTAACCACATCTTGGGAAGATCAGTGCTTGGGACATTGATGTTGGGTACTTTGTGTGATTTAGATATATTGTGGTCAGTTATTCGCATTCAATCTTGAACAACTGAAATGTGTCATTCTGATAAAAAAAAAATATGATGACTTTCCTTTGAAGTGTTCAATCTACGTAAGTGATGTTTCATACAATTTTAAGCTAACACACATTTATGTCGAATGTGCTCAATAAAGATCAAACATCTATGATCATTCGCCTTCTTTGTTTGTTTATGCGTGCGTACTTGCTTGCGTGTGTTTATTATCGCATCTTCTAATAATTGGCGCAATATTAATTAAAGCCTTTTTTTCTCCTGCAGTAATCAACAATGTACTTCGCATGGGTGAATTCTTGTAAATTCCTTATCTTCGGAAAATGATAAGAAAGCAGGGACTCCACGTTATTTTAGCTTCCCAAACCACCTCCCCTCCCCCCCCCCCATCTTCTCCTGTCCCCTCCCCTCCCCCTCACCA